>JAYESA010000002.1:138905295-139310295 GCA_036927795.1 Iris macrosiphon
CAAGACATGAGACACATAATGTCACCATTGTCTATTTATTCGTAGTGTCAATTAGATTATCTATGTGGACTATATTGGTAACTCTATCTGTTGTAGTCGTGAAGGGGGTACTCTTTTAATATATAGGCAAGTAGAAAAAAGGTGCAAAACCAATGGTCTATCCTACCATAATGAAACACATGTTGGGGGTATCAAAAGTAGAAGCATGATAATTCTTTCTTCTTTCTTCTTTCTCTTTAAGTTGTATGGCTTGAGAGGTAATCGAGCATTCTTATTGCCTTGGTATGCCATTTGGTTTTCATGATTTCTCCCTATTTCTGCATGGTTAGGTTTTTCCATGATCATGTCGCAACCCCTATTCCAACCTCATTGATTTTGGCGTCTGTCATACCCTACGTTGGCTTCAATCAATAGGATAGCATTTTTGCCAGTGGGGCTGACTTGATGGTTCTTCTCACGAGTTTGTTGTGATTTTTAACGAACAATATGAGATAAATCACCTCCGAGAACTTGGTAAACTTTCGCTTTCTATATTGCTACATGGTCACTATATTTGAGGCCCAAAATTTTGAGAAGGTCTTCTCCAAGTGATCCTCCCCGGTCAAGTTTTCCATTCAGAATTTCATGAGTGATTGGATGTGATAAATTTTCAGGTTGTAGTCATTCAAAAATTTAAATCCTTGAAGCAAAGGTTTTGTCAGTCATGCCTTGCTTCTGGAAAGTAGATAAAACACTGATGTTCAAAACAATCTTCGAGAGCCACCCAAAGAGCCCTTGGATCCTCTTCAATAAGATATTCCTTCTACAATGGATCTTGCATATGCTTGTAGATGAATATCATGGTGGTTTCCTCGGAAGATTCATCAACTTTATTTTTGGGCTCAATGGTCTCTTTCAGATTCTTTATAGTAAGACGAAGTTTGACATCTTGTATCCACTCTAGATAGTTTCTTCTGGAGACTTCCACTGAGGTAAACTCGAGCTTGTTCAAGTTGGACACTATATTGAAGGAAAAAACAAGATCTTAGAAATATAGGTTCTAAAAAATTGGATTAATTATGTGAAATATCCAGTTCACAATATGTGCAATGATTCGTTATGGTTCAATATGAACTTTGGGTTCACCTTGAACAAGAAACACTATCTTACAAAGTTTGGGTTCATTTAGGAAAGATCTAAGCTTTATTTTTCATATACCTATGAAAAAAATGTGTGTTAGTTACACACCTTTAAAGTTTGTAAGATAATGTTTCTTTTTTAAGGTCTGCTTGGAATGAGGGAAAAGAGAGTTAAGTGAGGGGGAGTTAAGTAAGGGAAGAAAAAAAATCTGCTTAGATTGAGGGTAGGGGTTGAGGAGAAGGAGTCTTAGAGGACTAAGTGAGGGAAATTTTAACATATTTTGTCTATTTTTTCACACCCCAAATCAGAAGGTTAACAAAGAAAAGTGAGGGCTTGTTGTTTGAAACGTTGTAAATATTCTTTTTTTTTTTTAAATTAATTAAAAATCCAATCAAATCTAATTTTGTGCCAAATGTAATAAAGGTATCTTGATAACTATTTTATTTTTATTAATCTTCTCCCACTAAAAATCTCTAACTAAAGTAAGAATTATTAAACACACCACATTTAACTTCCACTCCAATCCAAATAACATTATATGTAATAAGTCCCCTCTCCCTCACTTAACTTTCTTTCTTTGAGCCCCACTAAACTTTGCTCTCTTTTTTCCTATACCCAAAAAGACCCTTCAGGAGGGAAACTTCCCCTTGCAAGTTTCTAAAGTGTTCTAGGTCAAAGTCACATTAGTTCTGACTTCTTAGAGGTACCCCATTATTTATTTTACATGCATCAAACAAAGAGTATCATATTGGCCTCACTATACAATTTTTGGTTTAGGCCCTTTCTGTTAGAAATGCACTTTATTCCAGAACTTAAGGATCTGTATTTTTACTCGTTATAATATTGCTTTATGAGTATAAACTGTAAATTTGTCCAAAAATGTGTTTGGCTGCATCACTTAAATTTTTCCTTTTCAAAAATTTTTTGAAGTCGAACTTTTTAATGCTGGCTTCAGAGAGTAGAGAAAACTTATTTTTTGAAAAAAAATCTCACTCCCCCTCACAACAGTCGGGTCCCATATCCCCCCCCCAACTCTCTCTCTCTCTCTCTCTGAAATCACCAACTAGAACCCAGCCAAGAAGAAGGAGCACCAACCAGCTCTCCCTCACAATAATAAGAAAAAGAAGATGAGGGATCGCTCAGAGCACTTCAGCCCACTTCCCTCGTAACCACCAAGCTCTCCTGGAGAGCTTGAACGTACGGGGAAGTATGTTGATCCCGTGGTGTAGTGGCGGTACAGCCGGACCAGCTAGGGTTTTCCTTACCTTCAACGACGACGACGAGATCCTGCGGCATGGTGGCAGTGCAACTAAACCGGCAAGGGATTTCCTCACCGACGATGACGGAGACGAGATAACAAAACATTGTGGTTATGCAGTCGATGAAGCTCGTTTAGGGCTCTGGACCACTGTGCGTGGTCAGACCGAATAGAGACCAAAATAAGCTCGTTTGGGCATGGGCGGCATTATGCATGGTGCATTACGCTGAGATTTTGAATGGAAGAAGTACTGAGCAAGTTAATTTTTGTGTGCAGGTTATATGCAGAGTTAAGTGTGATCAAAGTAGAGCCTCGATCGGGATGAGGCATGGGTGGCGAGCAATGGAATCAGTCTATTCGTTCAGAGAAGTGCAGAGATAGCAGGATTCGAACGATAATATTGTATTTCTTAGTATGATCGGGTCAGATAATTTGGAGAGCACGAACTGCTCGCATAGTCGTACTAATTGAGTAGATTGTACTTTGTACCAGTCCATGGATTCAAGGAATCGACCGTATCTGTGAGGCAGAGTGCTAGGCAGATTCAGATTTGGTGAGTGGGCTCTGTCCCTTCCCCTCCACTCCATCATGCCTAATAAAATGGATAACATCTTGAATATCGAGTACATAGTCTAGAATATAAAAATACAGAGATAGAGAAATAATTCAGTGTGCGTGGTTTGGATAGATAGGCTGAGTACAGAGTATTGGAACATTAAGAATAGAACATCGGAATAAGGTTTCAGAGGCATGCTTAAAGAGTATGCAGCAGTTGTGGTATAATGCCACGGAACTGCAGTGTGAGATAAATGGGAGAGTACATTATGCACGAGGATCAAGTTAAGATGCTTCGTCAAGCGATGTGTGCAATTGTGGTTCAAAACTGGGCAACAGCCGATAGGGTATGGTGCTATTGGAACGCGGGACTTGGAACTCATTGGTGGGGCATGGTGCCACGGAACCCATAATGATATGGCATTGTGCCTTTGTATGATGGGGCCTCGGGTCGCAAAGCGGAACATGAAACGAGATGGATATTTTGAGAATGAGGTATTATGCGGAACACGTAGTTAACTCGTTGCATTGTCACGGACGTTGATAGCATATGCACGAGCTTTGGATCCTCAAGCGGGATAGACACCGGGGCACCGGGATCGCTCGGCCTTGGAAGGAATATTGGGTATCGAGGCATCCACTACTGAGGTGTTACAACTCTCAGAGGGATGAGGCATCATATATTAGGTATATAAGGCATTGCGATACCTTCAGTTGAGGCGTTGCAACCAATAGGCTGAAATGGAGCACCGTAGATGCAATATATCGTCCACTATGGTTGACATGCGTGCCAGTGACCACTTTTATATAGATTAGTGTGTTGATGGAGAGTGTCTTGATTTGTTGTTATAGGAAAGGATAGCTAAGTTGGTTTCATACACGGTAGATTGTATTATATTTTGTGGGGTTTGAGTTGGTGTATATTGTTGGTTTCACTAAGTGTGTTGTGTGGTAACACTCGTGTAGGCTTATGCGATTTGAGTATAACCTGTTGCATGCTTAGTTAACTTTGAGATGGAATATAACATGCGGGTGTGTTTATTGCTTTATATGCTTACATGAGGAACCTATTTTACTGCTTTCAATATATGTCTTGCCATGAAATCAATCTAGGTTATAACTAGCAAGATCACCTTGTAATAATTGTATGATTCACTTGATTACTTGGTGTTAGTTTAGGCTAGTGGGTTATCCTGCTCACCAGTACAGTTGTGTACTGCCCCATGTTTGTGGACATTCTTTCCAGGTACTCAGGTATGAGGCCTTAGCTTGGATATACGGAACATGATGTATGGAATGACAAGATCCATTGTAAGCAAGCGAGAGAGTTAGAGTGTTGTAAGCCTTCGTAGAATTTTTATTTTGACTCTTTGAGAGATTCGCTTCGTATACTATGATGTGTTCTTGTGTATTAATACTTTTCTTCCGCTGCATCTTGATCGTTTCAATGATAACCATAACGTTTGACGTTATTGCCTTGTACGAGCGCAACTCCAGGCTCGTACGGCATCACACCCCGATGAGAACGATTATACTGCGGGAGTGTTGGCGTGGTGATTTCATGTCCAGCGGGGACAATCGGACTTGCGAAAGATTAGGACGGGACAGATTGGTACCAGAGCGCCAGGTTCATTTTCTCAGACTTTTTCCTTTGCTTCATCACAAAATCTAAATGGCCTCCGCGATTTGAATGACTATTGACTCTACTCGACGCCATATAGGATGTTGCATGAAATAAGTCTATATATATGTTGTGTGTTCATGTTTTCTGTTGTGTTCTTTTTTTGTAGTATTTTGATAGAATCGAGTAGCAACGCTAGGCGTTGTTGCATTCGTGCATCAAGTTGTGTGACGTTGTTGCACTCGTGCAGCAAGTTGTGTGACGTTGTTGCATTTGTGTAGCTAGTTGTTATAGGAGACTTTGGTGCATCAATAGAGCAGTGTATTTCTTGGACCAGATTGGCTATATTGGCATATTGTGAGTAAAAATATTAGAAACATACAAATGTGTTGAACGGATTTGAGTTGTGGCTTGGATTATTAGGAAGGGAACGTTGCACGAGTTGCTTGTATAACAAAAGCGTTGAACTATTTGAGAAATAGTAGGGAGTAGTGAGAATGGAACACGCACAATTTGGAACAGAAATGATCATATGAGAATAGTAAGTGATGGTGTGTGTTAGCTGAGTTTCGTGTCAGACTTGGAATAATAGATCGAACGAATGTTGGATCAGCGCAGAGAAAAGTGTGATGCGAGAAGTGACTTGATTTTGAGTAGTATATGGTATACTGCGTAGTGATGTGCACGTCGAAACTTTTGGATGGATAGCAATGGAGTTTGCCGCAATGGATAAGTGTGATAGAAATATAAGTTGGATTGTGTGCATCGGTTGAGTTATATTTTGGAACTTGGAGCAAGCGAATGTTAAATTGTGAATGGTAGGATCATCGAGGAATAGTCAGTTTGGAGTAGACGTTGGTCGATGTGGAGTAGAACTAGTGTCAAGAGTAATTTGATTTTCGAGTGGTATATGTAATGCCACGGAGTGGTGCGCATGTTGGAAAGGTTTGGAACAAATAAGCTATAGGTTTGCTCGCAACAGATGCAATATTAACGAGTGTTTAGAATTTGAAGGAGTGATGCAGACCAAGTATTCCGATGTTCTCCTCTACTCCTTTATGCTTAATAAAATGGATAACATCTTGTATATTGAGTACATAGTCTGGAACATGGAAACGCAGTGATAGATGAGTGATTCAGTGTGCGTGGTTCAGATAGATAGGCTGATTTCGGAGTTTGTATTAGAACACTAAGGATAGAACATCGGAACACGATTTCAGAGACGTGCATAAAGAGTACGCAGCAATTGTGATGCAATGACACGAAACCGCCAGTGTGAGATATATTGGAGCGTGCATTGTGCACGAGGATCAAGTTGAGATGCTTCGCCAAGCGACGCGTGCAGTTGTGGTTCAAAATTGGGCAACTTTCGATAGGGTATGAAGCTATTGGAACACGAGACTTGGAACTCTTCGGTGGGGCATGGTGCCACAAAACTCGTAAAGATGTGGCATTGTGCCTTTGTATGATGGGGCCTAGGGTCGCCAAGCGGAACATGGAAAGAGATGGATATTTTAAAAATAAGCTAAAGTGCGAAAGATGTAGTTAACTCGTTGCATGGTGTCACGACCCGCACCCAGAAATTCGGGCACGAATGCGTGGGTACGTCCAGCCTACGCCGCAGTGTCGGCGGTAGTACGCTGTCTAGGGCATAATCACAGGTAATAAATCTAGCTCATTCACAATAATTAAATAGGCAAGGAAAAATAGCAGGAAAAGAATGCTAAGATTTTATAACCAGAATATGATAATCAGATCCAGAGTTTATTACAGAACCATAGATTATATCGGGGACAAACCCGATTACTAAGATGAAAGGAAATAAACAACTAATGCTAACTACTCTGCAGGAGTAGTCTCCTGGGAGGGAACCGGCTCTGCAACTGTATCACCTGCTGGCTCATAGGGTCCATAATAGGTGGGGGCAAGGTTCTCGTCATCGCCTAAACAACGGATCCAGTCAGGAAAGGAGCAAAGTACACAATGCACAACAAGATTTAAGCTAAATATTTGTGACAGGTAGAAAATAACTGACTAAGCATCATGTTGAGAATATGCGTAAGTAAATAGTGAAATTAACTGAGAAATAATGCTATAAAACAAGACTAGAAGTAAAGTATGATTAATTTACTATAAGCCAGAAATACGAGTAAAACAGGAAAAATGTGACAGGTAATGTAACTGTAACAAGACAACAAGAACTGCAACAAGACAGGGACTATGTGCGTGAACTTGTGTATTTAGAATACATAGTTGGCATGTAGGGGTTTATAAGGCTAATAAGGCCGTCATAGACGACTAGTGACTAGGAACAATCAAGTATAAGGCTGATGGTACAGTCGCGTACCAACAGCTAGTAACAGGACCTGGGGAAGGGTAAACTACATGCCTCCTAGTATTCTCCCACCCGACATGAAAAAGCAAGACACGAAATACATTATTCAAGACATGAAATCCAGTGTTCTAACTCTACATATAATCATCAATGGTACAAATAAAGCAGGGAATTTATTTATCATAATATAAAGGTTAAACTTGAAGTGCAGGTACTTGCCTGTTGTTTGGATCTATTAGTTAGGTTCTTGGGGAAAAAGTCCAGAGATGAGTCCAAAAGCTGAAATAGACATTACCATCACGCTCAGAAGATGTCAAATAGCTAGAAATACCTGTCCTTGGGTCCAATTTGGAGACAAGGGCAAAAACGACAGTTTCGGGTCAAAACGGGGTCCGCCGTTGGGCCCGCTTTGCACCGAAAAACGTGTCCGGGTCAAAGGTCTCCAAATTCACCAAACTTAGTGTCAACAGGTCAGGAACGCTGATACGAACCCAACGAAACTTCCAGATTTGGATTCTGATGAGCCGAACACAAAATCGCCCGTCGAGCGGGGCCTGTGGGGCCCACGACACGCGATTTCGTCAACGTTCTCAGAATCGAACCAAACTTGACCCACAGGACCAACGTATCGCTACGAGTCCGATGGCGCAAGTTTCGTCTCGATCTGACGAGTGTACACGAAGTTAGGACGAATTGCCGAAAAGGCTGATACGGGACGATGTTCGCGGATACGCGTTGATTCCGGTGTGCACGCACACCCGAATCAGCTTCCACGAAAACTCACACGTCCGTATCGACGATGCGTACGTATCTGTGAAGACCGTACACGACCAAGTCGTCCCGTTTGGCGGGGCGGACTCAGTTCCGGGGTGAAACAGGGTCTGGTTTTTCCTGTTTTTGGATTGCGGTGTGCGACCACCACAGGACGCGATGCCCCGAACAGTTTGTCTGGACACCGAGAGGGTCATACAGGCTTCACAACGCAATTTGCAGAATTGGAAACAGAGCTACGAGGCGAAAGTTATGAGTACCTGAACAGGGCTCGAAACCGGGCTTCACCGTGTCCGACACGACACGAGGACACTGTGTCCTGTGTCCTGTGTCGTGTCCGGTTTGGGGAAAAATAGGGTTTTAGGGTTTAGGGGTCGCTGCGGCGGCTCCGATGGTCGGCACGACGGCGGGAAGGTCGAGGGCGGTCGGGGGCGTTGGGGCGCGGCCGGGCGGAGGCGCGGCGGAGCCGAGGGCGGCGCCGGACGCTGCTGCCGACGAAGGAAAGGGCAGCGGCTGCTGCTGCTGGGTCGAGCGGGTGGCGCCGGAGGAGGAGCAGAGGAGGGCGGCTGGTCGTCGTTGAGGGCGGCTCGCCGGGGACGGGGCGGAGGCGCGGTGGTCGGGCGGCGAGGCCGGTCGGGGGTTTTAGGTGGAGGGGGCGGCTGCCGGAGGGGATTTATAGGGCGGGGGAGAGGAGAGAGGGAGCCGGGCGAGGCGGAGGAAGCGGCGGCCGGTGCGGGGTTGCGCGGAGCGGGCGGGGAGCGTGGCCGGCGTGGCGCGGCGGCCGCGGGAGGCGGCGGCGGACGCGGGGGCGGTTGCGCGGGTCGTGCGGGGCTGGGGGCCAGGGAGCGGGTCCGGGTCCGGGCGGGTCGGGTTCAGGCGGACCCGACCCGACCCGCTAGGATTGGCGGGTTGGGCTCGGCCCAATGGGCTGGGCCGGGGTTGGGTTTGGGCTGAAATATATACATTAATAATAATAAAAATAATAATAATAATAATAAATCAGTTTAATTAAATAATTAATTAATTAACTAGTTTTTAGGTATTTAAAAATAGGTCTGAGGCCCAATAAATTCCAGAAAAATTACCCTAAGTTCAGTTTTCCATTTTACACCCAAAAATAATATTTTCATAATATTTTAATATTGTTTATTATCAATTAAAAATCATGTAATAATTCAAAACCCTGATTTTAATTACAGAAAATTCCCAGAAAATTCCAGAAAATTGTAAAAAATCCCAATTTTAATATTTTTGAAAAATCAGGGGCTTACAATCTACCCAACTTATAAAATTTTGTCCTCGAAATTTTAAAAAATATGGCAGGGTTCTCTCTGTCCAATCTCACTTGATTACAATCCAACGGTTTTCTCTCAGGTGAACATTGCGGTCGCTACCCAACTTATAATTTTACCCATATATCCTCTAAGGCTGTACAACTAGTAAAGCTAGGTCCAACTTAATAAATCATGGTATTGAATCTTTAAGTCTGTAACACAGAACACATCACCTAGGGTATTGTCTTAGTCATAAAGGGTTATCAACAATTTGACCGGTCTGAGGGGTATGTCTAGCACTGTAATTCAACTTATCAAACATAGGATTTTGTCTTTCCGAGATGAGAGAAGACGAGGATTAATAATAAGGAGTTTAAGGGCGAGGTGGTAGAACAGAGGTATAGGGACCAAGGCGTTTAAGGAATTCTAATAGGGATTGCCAGGCGGTTATGGATTGAGATTCTATTCTGTAATCATTTATCCGCATGCTCGTATCAGTATAATTATGTAACTGACACGATATGCTCGGACACATTTTAGGGTAAGTATACTAGTCACTATATCTCTCAATCCACGTAAGGTAGTTGTGCGAAGTGCGAATCAAAATGCACTAAGGTTGATCAGACCGTAGTACACTGATTCTGAGTAGACACTTGTATTAGTGGGGTTGATCAGGCCTCAATAATACATGTGTCATGAACAAGCCCGATAAAGGGAAAGCTTGCAAAACTAGGCTATAAAATAGCAGCCTCAGTCGAGTTCAGCAAAATTAAGTGCGCTAGATGATGATGAAAAGAGGTACACATTTATTGAAGTTCACAAGACACAAAATAAGCACAATAGCAAAATCCTCTAAAACAGTTATCAAATTTAAAAGCATACCAGGTATTTAGCAAGTTCAAAATTACTAGGTTGGGGCTGAGGTCACGAACCAATAGGCACGAAAACAATACTAGAAGAGATATCTACGAATCACTTACGCGCATTAGCTGCTTCCAGAGTTTGCGCGTTCTCCACGGTCATTACGTAAGCTTGTCCGCGTCCTGGAGCAGTGGGGCAGTCCCTCACTCGATGTTCTGTTGATCCACAATATAGACAGGCACCTAGTCTCATCCTACAAACTTGCCAGGTGTGACCTTGTTTTCGACAAAAGCCACAAGTGGGAACTCGTTGGGTCTGCCCTTGAGCTTGATGTTGGGGTGCTGGAGCTCGAGGGAGAGGACGCTGGGCTTGCTGCGGGGATCTCTGTTGTTGTTGTTGTTGAAAAGGGCGTTTGTTGGGTCCCGCATTTCCGATATCTCTCTCTCGCTTTAGTTTATGCCCCATGTCTCTCTCAACGCCTTGTGCCACGTTCAAGATTTCCTCATAGGTGCGGGCTCGGCTGGTGGTGACAGCAAGGCGAATATCCGGAGACAGCCCCTTCTTGAATCTACGGGCTCTGTCCTCCGGGGTACGAACCATGTACTCCGCAAAGTGGCTTAACCTGCTAAATTCAGCAGTATATTCATCAACAGACAGGTTACCTTGTTCCAGTCTCTCGAATTGACTTTCGAGAGCTTTCCTAGCCACTTCGGGATAGAATTTCTCCTTGAATAGCCTCTTGAAGTCTTCCCATGTGATGTCGGGAGCAGATAGTTGAGGTTCATCTCTGAACCAGGTTCGAGCAATGTCGAACAGTTGCAGGCTTGCGGACTCCACTTTGAGATCATCAGGAACTCGAGCAGTCTTCAGGAGTCTCTCTACGTTCTCTATCCATTCATCGGCATAGAGAATGCCTTCAGTTCCGTAGAATTCCAGGGGTCTTAGGTTCTTGAAATCTTTGGCACTTCCTGGCCTCTTTTGTGGCGACTCCTGGGACTTAATAGCTTCTGAGAGGCTGGTCCGCAGAAGTACAGTCTGTTCTTTCTGGGATTCCACCAATCCTTGGAATACTCCTAGCAGTTGTGCCCCATCTAGGGTAACTGCCGGGACAGATGGAGGCGGCGGGAGTGCAAGAGTCTCGGGCACATTCTGCTCAGCTGGTTCTGATGTGCCTCCTACTGTGTTTCTTGTCTGAACCATTCTGTAAGATTAAGGGATAGGAGAATCAGAATAGAATACTTGGAAATCAAAGGCGATAGGAAAATTGAGCAGAAATGATATCAAGAATTGAAATAAGGACCCTATACTGTGAATGAGCTTTATCCTGAAATCCTCAATCTTGTTGCAGGCCTGTTCGGTCCCTAAGTTGGAACCGAACAATTTAGTCGTTTGACCTGCATGGGCCACCACAAAAACGTGTCACGACCCGCACCCGGAAATTCGGGCACGAGTGCGTGGGTACGTCCAGCCTACGCCGCAGTGTCGGCGGTAGTACGCTGTCTAGGGCATAATCACAGGTAATAAATCTAGCTCATTCACAATAATTAAATAGGCAAGGAAAAATAGCAGGAAAAGAATGCTAAGATTTTATAACCAGAATATGATAATCAGATCCAGAGTTTATTATAGAACCATAGATTATATCGGGGACAAACCCGATTACTAAGATGAAAGGAAATAAACAACTAATGCTAACTACTCTGCAGGAGTAGTCTCCTGGGAGGGAACCGGCTCTGCAACTGTATCACCTGCTGGCTCATAGGGTCCATAATAGGTGGGGGCAAGGTTCTCGTCATCGCCTAAACAACGGATCCAGTCAGGAAAGGAGCAAAGTACACAATGCACAACAAGATTTAAGCTAAATATTTGTGACAGGTAGAAAATAACTGACTAAGCATCATGTTGAGAATATGCGTAAGTAAATAGTAAAATTAACTGAGAAATAATGCTATAAAACAAGACTAGAAGTAAAGTATGATTAATTTACTATAAGCCAGAAATACGAGTAAAACAGGAAAAATGTGACAGGTAATGTAACTGTAACAAGACAACAAGAACTGCAACAAGACAGGGACTATGTGCGTGAACTTGTGTATTTAGAATACATAGTTGGCATGTAGGGGTTTATAAGGCTAATAAGGCCGTCATAGACGACTAGTGACTAGGAACAATCAAGTATAAGGCTGATGGTGCAGTCGCGTACCAACAGCTAGTAACAGGACCTGGGGAAGGGTAAACTACATGCCTCCTAGTATTCTCCCACCCGATATGAAAAAGCAAGACACGAAATACATTATTCAAGACATAAAATCCAGTGTTCTAACTCTACATATAATCATCAATGGTACAAATAAAGCAGGGAATTTATTTATCACAATATAAAGGTTAAACTTGAAGTGCAGGTACTTGCCTGTTGTTTGGATCTGATTAGTTAGGTTCTTGGGGGAAAAGTCCAGAGATGAGTCCAAAAGCTGAAATAGACATTACCATCACGCTCAGAAGATGTCAAATAGCTAGAAACGCCTGTCCTTGGGTCCAATTTGGAGACAAGGGCAAAAACGGCAGTTTCGGGTCAAAACGGGGTCCGCCGTTGGGCCCGCTTTGCACCGAAAAACGTATCCGGGTCAAAGGTTCCAAATTCACCAAACTTAGTGTCAACAGGTCAGGAACGCTGATACGAACCCAACGGAACTTCCAGATTTGGATTTCGATGAGCCGAACACAAAATCGCCCGTCGAGCGGGGCCTGTGGGGCCCACGACATGCGATTTCGTCAACGTTCTCAGAATTGAACCAAACTTGACCCACAGGACCAACGTATCGCTACGAGTCCGATGGCGCAAGTTTCGTCTCGATCTGACGAGTGTACACGAAGTTAGGGTAAATTACCGAAAAGGCAGATACGGGACGATGTCCGCGGATACGCGTTGATTCCGGTGTGCTCGCACACCCGAATCATCTTCCACGAAAATTCACACGTCCGTATCGACGATGCGTACGTATCTGTGAAGACCGTACGCGACCAAGTCGTCCCGTTTGGCGGGGCGGACTCAGTTCCGGGGTGAAACAGGGTCTGGTTTTTCCTGTTTTTGGATCGCGGTGTGCGACCACCACAGGACGCGATGCCCCGAACAGTTTGTCTGGACACCGAGAGGGTCATACAGGCTTCACAACGCAATTTGCGGAATTAGAAACAGAGCTACGAGGCGAAAGTTATGAGTACCTGAACAGGGCTCGAAACCGGGCTTCACCGTGTCCGACACGACACGAGGACACTGTGTCCTGTGTCCTGTGTCGTGTCCGGTTTGGGGAAAAATAGGGTTTTAGGGTTTAGGGGTCGCTGCGGCGGCTCCGGTGGTCGGCACGGCGGCGGGAAGGTCGAGGGCGGTCGGGGGCGCTGGGGCGCGGCCGGGCGGAGGCACGGCGGAGCCGAGGGCGGCGCCGGACGCTGCTGCCGGCGAGGGAAAGGGCAGCGGCTGCTGCTGCTGGGTCGAGCGGGTGGCGCTGGAGGAGGAGCAGAGGAGGGCGGCTGGTCGTCGTTGAGGGCGGCTCGCCGGGGACGGGGCGGAGGCGCGGTGGTCGGGCGGCGAGGCCGGTCGGGGGTTTTAGGTGGAGGGGGCGGCTGCCGGAGGGGATTTATAGGGCGGGGGAGAGGAGAGAGGGAGCCGGGCGAGGCGGAGGAAGCGGCGGCCGGTGCGGGGTTGCGCGGAGCGGGCGGGGAGCGTGGCCGGCGTGGCGCGGCGGCCGCGGGAGGCGGCGGCGGACGCGGGAGCGGTTGCGCGGGTCGTGCGGGGCTGCGGGCCAGGGAGCGGGTCCGGGTCCGGGCGGGTCGGGTTCAGGCGGACCCGACCCGACCCGCTAGGATTGGCGGGTTGGGCTCGGCCCAATGGGCTGGGCCGGGGTTGGGTTTGGGCTGAAATATATACATTAATAATAATAAAAATAATAATAATAATAATAATAATAATAATAAATCAGTTTAATTAAATAATTAATTAATTAACTAGTTTTTAGGTATTTAAAAATAGGTCTGAGGCCCAATAAATTCCAGAAAAATTACCCTAAGTCCAGTTTTCCATTTTACACCCAAAAATAATATTTTCACAATATTTTAATGTTGTTTATTATCAATTAAAAATCATGTAATAATTCAAAACTCTGATTTTAATTACAGAAAATTCCTAGAAAATTCCAGAAAATTGTGAAAAATCCCAATTTTAATATTTTTGAAAAATCAGGGGCTTACACATGGTCACGGACGTTGATAGCATGTGCATGGGCTTGGGTTCCTCGAGCGGGATAGGCACCGGAGCACCGGGACCGCTCAACCTGGGAAGGAACATTGTGGTTCGCCTTCAGGCGCCTTCTCTTCGGGCATTGGAAGATGAATCAACTTCATATAAGCTGGATAATTGGTATCAATTCTGAGAAGACTTTTGCCTCACTGGCAAAGGTGACTTTTGTACGGGTGTTCGGGCGGGCCGCCTTTTGCACTCATTTCACCACAGGGTATCGAGACATCCACTAAGGTGTTGCAACTCTTAAAGGGATGATGCATCGTATACCATGTACATGAGACATTGCGGGACCTTCAGTTGAGGCGTTGCAACCAATAGGCTAAAAAGGAGCATCGTAGATGCAGTGTATCGTCCTCTGTGGTTGGCATGCTTGCTGCCAGTGACCACTTTCATATAGATTAGTGCGTTAATGGAGAGTGTCTTGATTTGTTGGTACAGGTGAGGATAGCTAAGTTGGTTTCATACACTGTGGATTGTATCATATTTCGTAGGGCTTGAGTTGGTTTATATCGTTGGTTTCACTAGGCACGTTGTTTAGTAACACTCTTGTAGGCTTATGTGATTCGAGTATAACATGTTGCATGCTTAGTTAATTTTGAGATAGAATATAACATCCTGGTGTGTTTACTACTTTAAATGCTTACATGCGGAACCTGCTTTACTACTTTCAATATATGCCTTGCCATGAAATCAATATTGGTTCTAACTAACAAGATCACCTTGTAATAATTGTATGCTTTACTTGATTATTTAGTGTTGGTTTAGGCAAGTGGGTATCCTGCTCACCGGTACAGATATGTACTAATCCACGTTAGTGGACATTATTTTCAGGTACTCATGTGCGAGGGCTTAGCTTGGATATACTGGACATGATGTATGGAATGACGAGATCCATTGTAAGCAAGAGAGAGAGAGAGAGAGAGAGAGAGAGAGAGAGAGAGAGAGAGCTAGAGTGTTGTAAGCCTTTGTAGCATTTTTATTTGGACCCTTTGAGTGCTTCGCTTCGTATACTCTGATGTGTTCTTGTGTATCAATACTTTTCTTCCGCTGCAACTTGGTCGTTTCAATGATAACCATAACGTTATTGCCTTGTGTGAGCGCAACTCCAGGCTCGTATGTCATCACGTCCCGATGAGAACGATTATCCTTCGGGATCATTGGTGTGGTGATTTTACGTCAAGCGAGGACAATCGGACTTGCGAGAGATTGGGGCGTGATGCTTTTGTAGCTAAAAGCTTTTTTCTGGAGCTCGAGGTGGTCGGTGGAGCTTGTTTAGGACTCTGGACCGTCGTGGCCGCCAGATCGACTAGGGATTTTCCCACCTTCGACGACAAGATCCAGTAAAGTCGACGGTGGACTGGATACGAAAAGAATTGTTTGTGCGGATTGAACACGAAATGTGCCTCTGGACACGAAATGTACCGTTGGACATGAAATGTATCCGACTGGAAGCAGTCAGAGGATATCAAAAAAAAATTAAAATAAAATTACCAAACAAAATCTTTAAAAAAAAAAATCTTAAAACTATTTTCCAGATGAAAGTAACCAAATACAAACTCAAAATCTGTATATCCAGAAAAGAAAAAAAAAATTATAACATCTTCTCTGAAATTTATTTTCAGAACATAATTTTAGAAAACCTATCCAAACGGACCCTAAAATATTTATAAAATATTTTAGACAATTAAGCTACTCCATCCAAATGTTGTTAACCCAAAATGTTTGAAACGTAATACCATAAAAAGATTACCTTATTTTTTGTTTCAATGTAGTATATTTAGATTTCTCCTCTGGCTGCTTTTGCATGGGATTACAGCCTGGTTGTTAATGGACTAGCATCTATAGCAACATACATTTCTATTGCACTATCGTGGTTGTGATTAGCATAAAAAAAAATATGCATGACTTGTCTTTATCCCTAGTTCCCTAGTTTAAATGATCTTATATATTATCTTGAATGAATATAAGATAATACTATTCGTCACAGGTACATATGAATCAAATTGGGAACATATTAAAATAATTACATGTGTTTTGTTTGATAGTTTGTCATATGGACCATCTCTTGAGTTGTACATGTGCTTTATTGTGGTGGTTAGAAGTCTTCCAAATTTCAATATACTGTCACTTTAAAAGCAATTCAAAAACATGCTGAGTATCTGCCTAAGAAAGTAATGATGATCATAAATATACATGCGTATTCATTAAGAAAATACCTTGAAGAGAAAAAAATTTGAAGAGAATCTCCTGAAAAGTTCTTCAAGAGAAAATTTCAGGAAGAGAATTTTTTTAATGAGATCTTTTCAAAAAAAATTTAATGTGAGTAGTTGTCATGTACTCGATATACTTATAGTGGTCAGGTCATATTTGTCTTAAATAAGAAAAATGAGCATATTCTCGATCTTGAAGTATCATATTTAAGTGCAATAAGTGCACTTGTTTATTTAGCACAATGCACTACATGACATTTCTTTTCTGTGAATTTGCTGACAAGATATATATTTGCATATGTACAGAGACATTGAAATGACATAAAGTACATTTTTAGTTATATTAAAGGAATCATCGTTCTTGATTTAATTCATATGAATATGTTGATCTTGTGAGATATGTAGGTTATATATTTTATACCCAAAAGAAAATATCACAAACAAGATATATATACTTAACAATGTTACAACTATTTCAGAGATCAGTCAAACACACCACTACAACAACATCGACCCATCATCCTTACACTTCATGACTTGAGGAGAGAATGCATATGGTTAAGGTCAATAGTTCAACATATCATCAGAAGTCTCAAATAAGTCTACAAGAGGATCCCACATATAGGCTGATAAAATATTGAGGTGAGATATAATAATCAAATATATTCATTGAGGGTTGACTCTTTATTTAAGTTAATGTATAAACTAAGGGCTCGTTTGGTTCACCGTAACGTAATCGTAATCATAATGGAATTGGGTTTGTAATGTAATTAAGTTTGTAATGTAAGGGAATTACAATTACATTATCATGTTTAGTTGGAATATGTAATTAAACCATGCAATGTAATTCCAATTACATTCAAGTGTTTGGTTTAACATGTAATGTAATTAAGTTTGTAATGTATTATTTTTTTGTTATTTTGTCGTTTTTGGTCGTTTTTGTAGGTTTTGGTCGATTTTTGTTCTTTTTTGATCTTTTTGATCGGTTTTGTCATTTTTGGTTCGGTTTTAATTCTTCTTGGTCTTTTTTTGCTTGTTTTTTGTTATTTTCTGTCAATTTTTGTTTTGTTTTGTTTCATTTTTTGTCGTTTTGTTCATTTTTGATCTTTTTTATTTTTTGCTTTTTGCCCTTTTTTGTCGATTTGGGTCGTTTTTAGTTTTTTTTTTCTCGTTTTTATCGATTTTTTGTCATTTTTTTCGATTTTATCATTTTTTTTTTATTTTTGTCTCTTTTATCCTTTTTGTTCATTTTTGACTTTTTTTATCATTTTTTGTCGTTTTTGTTCGTTTTTGTTCGTTTTTGATCTTTTTATTCAATTATTTCGTTTTTGATGTTTTGTCATTTTTGGTCATATTTGACCTTTTTTGTCGTTTTGCGTGATTTTTTTTTCTTTTTTATGCATTTTTTTATCATTTTTGATTATTTTTGTCCTTATTAGTTGATCTTTGTTCGTTGTTTTGTTTTGTTTTTTTATGATTTAATTTTAAATTTTATGTTGTATTTTTTTTAAAATTGAAAACAAAAAAACAAACAATCAAAAACGATAAATAATGAAAAAATAATCAAAAATGACAAAAAATAGCAAAAACAAGAAAAAAAAGGGACCCAAAACAAAAAATGAACAAAAACGACAAAAAAGATGAAAAGACCAAAATGACAAAAAAATTACCAAAAACGACAAAAAAAGACAAAAAATGAGAACAAAAATCGACCTAAAACAACAACAAAAATCAAAAACGAAAAAATGACAAAAACGACCAAGTAGACCAAATCGACAAAAAACGAGCAAACAAAACCGACAAAAAACGATAAAAACAAGAGAAAAAACAAAAACGGCAAAATATAACAAAAATATAAAAACGACAAAAAATATTCAAAAAAAACAAAAAAGACCTAAAGCGAAAAAAAAAAGAGTAAAAACAAACAAAAAACAAAAAAATAAAAAGCGAACAAACATGACCAAAAATGATAAAAAAACAAACAAAAAATAAATAAATCCGACAAAAAATCGGCACAAAAACACAAAATAAAAAACGACAAAAAAATCAAAAACGATAAAAAATGACTAAAAAGGAATAAAAACCGACCCAAAACGACAAAAAATAATAAAAGAAAAGACAAAAAACGAGCAAAAAAGAACATAAACTAAACAAAAACAATAAAAAATGGCAAAAAAAAAAATAATAAATCAAAATATAACAAAAACCGACAAAAACGATTAA
Source organism: Iris macrosiphon (assembly GCA_036927795.1). NCBI lineage: Eukaryota > Viridiplantae > Streptophyta > Magnoliopsida > Asparagales > Iridaceae > Iris > Iris macrosiphon. The sequence continues at coordinate 138,923,820 of JAYESA010000002.1, forward strand.
AAACGCCAAAAATGAAAAAAAAATGATAAAAATGACAAAAAACGAGCAAAAAATAAGAAAAACTGTCCAAAAACGAAAACGATAAAAAAATGACAAAGAACGAAAAATAATAATAAAAAGATGTAAAACGACAAAAAAGAACAAAAATGACAAAAAGAGCAAAAATGACAAAAAATGACTAAAAAGACCCAAAATGACAAAAATTATCGCGTACCAAACATTTTCTTAAGTTGTAATGTAATCACGATTACATTGGTACGATTACATTACGATGAACAAAACGGACTCTAAATATTATATTTAAAAATAATTTTGAGAGCGGACATCTTGTAGATGTAAATATCATGAAGATGCTAAATGGAGATTACTTGAAGAAAGCCTTGGCATATTATACTCTTTTTTCGATGAGATTTTTTTTCTACTGAATTTTCCTCCGAATTTTTTTAAACAATAAAATGAAACAATGTAAGTCGTATCCGAAGAATCATATGTCTAAAGAATACGATGTACTATTACATTTTTTTTAATATGAATTATTTCTTAGAATTTTTTTTAATAAGTCAATGATTAATCCTACTGGATTCTTGAAGAATAAATTTTCTAAAAAAAATATGTTGCACTATTTTGGAATTTTTTTAGATGTGAATTTTTTCTTAGAATTTTTTAATAAGAGGATGATTAAAATGGACATCAAAATGTATTTAGATAACAACAAATAAGTTACTATTCTGATCTAAATACACACAATTTTAAACAATTATTCTTCTAATTCATATGTGTTAATAAAAAAAAGTTATATATTTTCGGTTACGAATCAAGGTGTGTTTTGGGTCGATTTGGGCCGGCCCGCGGCTCGAGTCAACCGGGTTTGACCGGGTTCAGTTTGGGTCGGACTCAACCAGAGAGGAGAGGCGGGTCGAGTCGGGTCAGTCCGGCCCGGTCGAAAAAAAATTTGACCCAGTCCAGACTCATGACCCGGTCAGGGTAGTACCAGGTCGAACCGGTCTGGGTCCGGGCCAGTTCAAGGGTGGGCCGAGCCGGCCCGTTTTTTTTTATTTTTATATATATAAGATATATATGATATAAGTTATATGATAATAATTTCAAGTTAAAATTTATAGGATTTTAGTTAATAAGTTATTTTTGTACTATTTGAATTTATAAGTTATTTGTTAGAACTTTTTTATATAACTTTAAGTATAAATTTATTTTAAATTTATAAGTTATATGTTAAGTATAATTTGAAATTTATAAGTTACATGTTTAGTATAATTAGAAATTTAAAATTTTATTTGTTAAAAAAATTATTTAATCTTAGGATCAAAAATCGAAGCCAAACAATATAGAAGGGGTATATCACACCAATATTTTTTAAATTTGGCTTCCATTTTGGCAACAACATAATTAAAACCAGGATTATTTCTATATTTATAAAATAAATGAGACATGTTAAGAATTTTTGTTAAACTTTGTAAGAGAGTGAAGAAATTTTGTAGAAGGGAAGAAATTGTGTTGTGTTTATTTTTCATGAATTATGGACTATTTATAGAATTTTTTTGGGGGTCAAATGGTCCCAAATACCCCAAAAAAATTTGTTATAATGGATATTTTGGTCATTTTTATCAAAATGACTAAAATACCCCTAAAAGGGGCAAAAAAACTGTCACTAAAACGAAAATATTTTGGTCAAAATATCCCCCAACAGCTATTTTATAAAATAAAATAAAACTAACCGGACCGGTCCGGCCTGACCGGGCTGACCGAATTTGGCTAGGCCCGAACGGAGGATTGACCTGGGCGGGCTAGGCCGGGCTTGCGGCCTGTCGGATCCTCCGACCAAGTCCGGACCCATTGGAGGAGTGGGCCGGAGCGTACGGGTCCGTTGACAAATCCGGTCCGGATCCGTGGCGGATTCCGGACCGGCCCGCACTTTAACACACATTCGACTACGAAACATTTTTTTTTAAAATATTTCGACTTTGGGTCTGACATAAACTGTAAAATTAGTATTTGTGTCTCCAAAATAATTAGTAATATTTTTGGTCTCAAAAAAATACCAAAATATTACTAATTATTTTTTATTGAAATTCAAATACTAATTATTATTTTTTAGAAATTCAAACATAAATTTTACAACTGACGTATAAAGTCTAAATATTCTTTCATTTTTTCACACTTCTCTTTCGCACTTTTATAACAGATGTGGATGTCCCGCTCGCTCGCTCGCGCGCTCTCAATCTCTCTGCCTCACCCTTTTTCTTCTCTCACTACTGTTTGTTGTCATCATTTATGAGAGAAAGTTAAAAAGGATAGTGGAATATTTACTTGTGACCTGTGGAAGTTGATAGCTAACATATTTTTCTCGTGGCGCAAAACGATGGTCCAAAATAAGTAGATATATTTTATTAAAGCTTTATAATGATGCTGTTATTGTTTGGACAATCACCTATTTTTCTTGAAATAACAATTTTCTTTCCTTTTCCGTTTAACCTACTATATTATAAAATTAAAAGGCATATCAGGAGGAAGTCTCAGCATGATTGGTAACTGAGGCAGACTAGTATCAAGGGTGGAATTAGAAGTTTGGACTGAGTGGAATAAGTTAGGTTGGGATGAAAGGAGCATAGATAAACTCATATAAAACACAATAAATAAATATATATATATATATATATATATATATATATATATATATATATATTCAAGAATGGGTTCCAGTCAACCTGAGGCCTAAGATAGCTCCACCAGTACTGACTAGTATTAAACTTGCCACATGGTGTGTTTGATTATTAAGTTATTGACTTAGTCTTTTTCTGATTTGTAATTATCTCTAACCATGATTGTAGGAATTCAGTTGTAACCTTATGAGTTAGTTTATTTGTACTTATCTCTAATCATGATTGTAGGGATTCAGTTGTAAAGAAAAGATAAATATGGGAAAAAGGTTCCATTTATTATTTTGATGCGTGAGCCTTTATATAGCAGAGTTTACATCAAAACTAACTCATGAGGTTACAACTGAATCCCTACAATCATGGTTAGAGATAAGTAAAATAAACTAACTCATGAGGTTACAACTGAATTCCTACAATCATGGTTAGAGATAGTTACAAATCAGAGAAAGACTAAGTCAATAACTTAATACCCTCCCGCAAGCTCACGATCGAGTACGAACGAGAAGCTTGGACCGTAAGTTTTAAAACCGTGAGGAGCCAACAGCTTTGGTAAAAATGTCCGCTATCTTGTTCCCGGACAAGGTGGTAGTCGATTTTGATGTGCTTGGACCGTTGGTGAAAGACCGGGTTTGCAGTAAGAAAAGTGGCACTGAGATTTGGACCCGTCGGTCCTTGCGCTTCCAAGCAACAAAGTCAGAATTCGGGCTGGTGGTGGTTGATGGATCTGCGGCCGATGAAACAGTCGGCGGAGGAGCACCACAAGCGACAAGAAATCCCTCAAGCTCATAAGCCTCAAGAGCCGAGCGAATAGTGTCGCGCCATAGAGAGTAATTGGAGCGATCGAGACGGACTGCTAGCGCCGGGAATTGAAGGTTGGTCGCGGCGCCACTAGAAGCAGTGAACAAGATTTGAGTAGCGGAAGGAGTAATCTGGTTGTTTTCGGAAGACATAACGTAGGATCGGTTTAGGCTATTCTGATACCATGTAAATAAATGATAAATATGGGAAAAAGGTTCCATTTATTATTTTGATGCGTGAGCCTTTATATAGCAGAGTTTACATCAAAACTAACTCATGAGGTTACAATTGAATCCCTACAATCATGGTTAGAGATAAGTACAAATAAACTAACTCATGAGGTTACAACCACTACCAGAAAAAGTTAAATTAGCGACGTCAAAAAACGTCGCTAAATAACCAAAAATCGTCGCTAATTTGATTTAGTGACGTAATTAGCGACGTTTTAAAGCAGTCGGAAAAAAATAAGTCGCTAAAACAAAAAATGTCGCTAAACGTCGCTATGCCGACGTTTTTTAGCGACTTTATTGTGTCGCTAAATTTAGCGACGTTTTGCGACTCCGCGTCATTAAATAGCGACGTTTATTAAAGTCGCTAAACGTCGCTGATTAGCGACTTATATAGCGACGTTACACCGACGTCATTAATGACTTGGCAATACTGCCATGTCAGCAATTTGCGACATACAACGACGTTTTTAGCGACGTCATTAGCGACGTATTTAGCGACTGTTTACAGCATCGCTAATTAGCGACGTATTTAGCGACGTCAGCGAACGTCTCTAAACGTCGCTAAACGTCGCTAAAAACGTCGATAATGTTCAAAAAAAAAATTGCATTTCTGGGTTTACCAACCCCCTTGGGTTCATTATCAGGTATATGATGGTAATAGAAATAATTGAATAAAGAACACAGTAGCAGCACCAAGGAAAAAAATTCTAGTGCACTGGGTAAATACAAGCCAAGTATCAGTCATGAGTTGTAAACCAAAATATGAATAATATAATAAAATTTGAAGAAAAGAAAGCATCCAGCAAATCTCATCGTATACGTAAAGAATATGGCAAATTTATATCCATACAATCGCATCCTAAATAATAAAAAAAATATAAATATCCAGTAACTAACTATACTACTACGGATCTGTAGGAGGCTGACCACCGGCGCGCTTGAAGGATAAGAACTCCTCATACTCGTCCCGTGGAATCGACACCGATGTCGATGGAGAAGGCAGTGACGTCGGTGGAGTCTGTGTCGATGTAGGCGCACCAGGAGGCCGTGCCCGCTCCAAGTCTGCGAGTCGCTGGTTGTAAGAATCCAGGGTAGATAACAGTCTCGTACTGCTATGAACCATTGAATCCTGCATCATCGTCAGCCTCTCGCCCATTGATACCTGTGACGCCTGCAACTCCATGATGTTGCGGTCATTGGAGGCTCTAATATCATTTGTCAATTCCCGGAGCTCCGTCATGCTGCGGTCGAGCATATCGAATCGTGCGATGAGCATCGGATCGTCCGTCTGCGGCTGGGACCGGGGCTGCTCCTCCATCCTTCGCAGCAACTCATCACGGAAAGACGCAATCTGACGGTCAACGGCCTCCTGGACGGCCTCCTGGACTCTGGCCGACGACTGCGAGGGCTGCGACTGCGAGGGCTGTGTAGAATATGCAGCTGTCGGGGAGGCCCTAGATGACTGCGTCGCAACTAGGGCACCATATGAGCCCGTATCGTAGTACGTACCCCTCTGGAGACCACCAGCTGCGGTCACCCACAGGTCGTCCGCCGACGGAGCTGGAACGGGCTGCGACGAAGTACCAGCCTCTCCAGCTGTAGGTGCACTAGCAGTCGTCCGCTCACGCAACCTAAGATACTCGGCCTAGAAAGGTTTGGAAACTCGATAATTGTCTAATTTATATTAAAATTAACACAAAGTAAAGTAATACTTACATAGGTCTGCGAGGCCCTCTCATCAATGAGATTTTCGTCCTTGCGATGGGTGGCCAAGAAGACGGTCACCATGTTGGCATCCTCACCCCTCTGTACCTGTTAAAAATATATTATTTAGTACTAAACTTAAACATTTTTTTCTACTACAATTTTATGGTACTTATATTAAAATAATATAATTTAAAAGAAAAAATATACCAAACGACGAAAATGTTCCGTCATCGGAATCGAGCCACCACACCACTTGGCAGCATTCCGCCTAGCCGCCTTGGCCTTCTCAGACCTTTCCTTGTAGCTCGGATCGTCGAATCTAGCCCTCATCGCAGTCCACTGCTTAGGCGTGATCCAACCTTGGATCGGTTTTCCAGCACGATCACGAGCCTTCTGGTCATCCAGAGCATCTCGGATAAGTTTGGCGGCAACGGTCGGAAAGAGCCGCTCGATCAACTCGGCCCTGTGCGGAGGATAAAAATATGTTTGCTACAATAAATAATTTAGTAAGTGAGCATCACAGATAAGTTATATAATATGCGTAAATTAGAGGATTTATTTAATATACTTTTACCTGGAAGTGCGCAAACCATAATGCCTTCCTCTCATTCGGAGCCTCAGAGTAGTTGATCCAAGGGCCACCGTAGTTGTTCCTCAGAAATTGGCCCAGGCGTCTCTGAACTGACGATGGACAATATCTATACAGAGATAATAATTTAGAATACTGAAAAAGTCAATATACGATGAATAAAGAAATACACGATATATATTATACTAAACCATCTAATTGACTTACTTTGTACCGTCGGCCCAAATCTCTGTCCTCGTCTCCTCCGGAGGTGCGCATGGAGGATCTTGCTGATGCTGGGACAACGTGGGCACGACCTCCTCGACATGCTCATCTGTCCCCATGGTTCCGTCAGCAGGGGGAACGCTGGACGAGGGTGTACTATCACGCCTGGAACTACTCGTCCCAACAGTCGGAGATGTGAGTGATCGATATACTGGAGTACTGGGCAACGATGATCCGGAACCCACAGTAGGCAGTACCGGAGGAGCATTCTGTCTACCTCGGGACCTGCTGAATCCTCCGCGTCGTCCTGTCATATCTGATAACAACATATGATGAATATAGAGAAACACAAATATATAGTACATTCTACAGTCGAAATATGATGCATATCTCAAAGCATTCTACAGTCAAATATAATACATATATTCGTTAATGGAATATACTTTACAGTCAAAATATAGTTACATTCTACTTCGTCAATTTCCCAACCTTGATCTACATTCTACAGTCAAAATATAGTTATATTCTACATGCAATATATTTTATTTTCAATCATCTTCAAAAAATTTATCTTGTTCGCCTTCCTCGTCCTCCTCTTCCTCTTCCTCGTCTTCACTTTCATCTACTTTATCTTTCTCTTCGGATAATTCTACATCTTCTACATTATTACTCGTGTAATGAGTAACTTCCGTTGAGTCCACATCTACAATATTTATTACAAGAGGTAGATCGTCCTCCTGATAAGCTATTTCGTCAATGTCAAAGATATTTCTAGCTTTAGTCTTGCATACTCCACCAATCCGACCTCGCTGTCCCCCGTCTAGGATAAGTTGTGAAGTACACGAGCTGAGCCTGACTTGATAGGACAAATGGTTCGTAGCCTTGATATCTACGCTTGTAGTTTATATCCATAAGGCCATGCTTGTCAATTTTCCAACCTTGATCTTGAATCATATCGAACCATTCACACCCGAATAGCACGATATTAGCAGGTTCTGTGCCATAATTATATGTCAACTCCACAATCTCTCGTAAGATGCCAAAAAAAATCATTGCCCGGATTGACGTCTTTGTAGTTCGAAGATTTGATACACAAACAACTATTTTTCGTGGAAGCAAGATCCAGAAAGCTGTCTCTGATAGGAGCATTTGTTGACTTGAACCTGAACCCATTCACACAGAAATTTGGCCATATTTTTACGACAACAATTGGTCCCTTGGCTAGAGTTCTAATAGATTAAGTCTCAGGTGTTATTAGACGATCGACCTAAATACCAAAGTAGCGATAGTAAGTTATTTGTTTTGCAAGTGCAGAAATAAAAAAGTAATTACCAAGCATCTTACATATGCGCTCAACCAAGAAGAAAAATGGCGTCTCATATCTTGTTCTACTTCTTCGTCTGTTATGTAGGGTCTAACCGACCTCAACTCATCATTATATGTGCTGAAAAACAATGAAGCAACTGCTGATTAGTAGCATAATAGTATCTTATACTATTACATTGAGATGATGTAAACGTGGACATATTAATTACTTACCCATCTAGCTTCTCCACTTCATCCTCGTCGCAATTGAGTAATATATACAATTGAGCAGCCCTTAGCTCATCGTCATTCAAATATCTCTTCTTCATTTTTCCCGAAGGCTTTCTGGACGCATTGAATACTTTGAGTATTGCATCATTAGATTCTTGATATGCATCGTCGTTTCTCGGAGCTTTCGTCCTATTAGTAGCAACATGCGGTTTGAAATACGTCGAGCAAAAGTTTGTAATCTCCTCGAGAACATAAGCTTCACAAATAGAGCCCTCAACCAGTGCCTTGTTTTTTACCTTTCTCTTTAGGTGATTCAGATGCCGCTCGAAGGGGTACATCCACCAATAACCGACAGGACCACCAACACGTGCCTCATAGGAAAGATGAATTGGCAAATGCTCCATAGAGTCGAAAAATCCAGGAGGAAACACCTTCTCGAGCTTACATAGTGTTACCGCAATGTCCTTCTCTTGCTTTTCTAGACGACCGACGAGCAACTTAGTATAACAAAGATCTCTGAAGAATATGCTCAGCTCTGTCAATGGGTCCCAAACGACCTGCGGTAAGAATTCCCGAAATGCAATCAGAATTAACCTCTCCATGAATACGTGACAATCATGGCTCTTCATACCCACCAGTTTATTCTCCTTGAGGTCGACGCATCTTCTCAAGTTCGACACGTACCCGTCTGAAAACTTTAGACCCTGAATCCACCTACAAAGTCTACCTTTATCATCTTTCTCTAGTGAGAAAACTGACTTAGGTTGCTTTAACTTTCCATTCCCCTCCTCTATCAAATACAATGCAGGACGTCTACATATTTCTTCTAAGTCCAACCTGGCCTTCGGATTATCTTTTGTCTTCCCCTTTACCTCCATTATAGTATTAATTATGTTATCAAATACATTCTTCTCGATATGCATGACATCAAGGTTATGTCTGATCAGATTGGTGCTCCAATATGGCAGATCCCAGAATATACTCCTCTTCGTCCAGTTATGGGTGCGACCAAATCCGTCACACTTGTACCCCTTAGCATCTCTTCGATAGCACTTGGTAAATCTTTTACCTCTTTCCATATCGTGCATCCGGGCCACCTTGGCGGTGGATTGGCCTTCTCCACAACTCCCGCACGAAAAGCATTCCGGTTCCTCCGGTACGGATGATCCTTCGGCAAAAATTGTCGATGACAATCGAAGAAGCACGATTTGCCTCTGTGTTTCAAACGGAAAGACTGAGTACGGTCCATGCAATACGGACATGAGAGACGACCATGGGTGCTCCATCCCGATAATATTCCATAGGCCAGAGAGTCGTTGATGGTCCACATAAGTGCCGCCCTCATCTGAAAATTCTGCTTTCTAGAAACATCATACGTGTTGGCACCTACTTTCCACAGCTGATTCAACTCATCTATCAAAGGCTGTAAATACACATCGATGTTTCTCTTCGGATTGTTCGGACCCAGAATAATAACGGTTAGGAACATATACGGAGTCTTCATGCACATCCAAGGCTGTAGATTGTACGGAGTGACGATCACAGGACAACACGAATACTGGGAGCCCGAAAGTCCGAATGGGGTAAAACCGTCAGAGGAGAGCCCCAATCTGACATTACGCGCTTCCTCGGCAAAATATGGATACTCTCGATCAAAGTGCTTCCATGCTTCTCCATCGGATGGATGATCCAATACTCCTTCGATCTGTTTTCGCCTGTGCTAACTCATATTTTCTGCAGTCTCCTTAACCATAAACAACCGCTGCAACTGCGGCGTCAAAGGCAAGTAGTGCATCGAATCGGTAGGCTTCCTTGCACCAACAGACTTTCCTCTAACAGTGGCCTTGTAGCGATCAGCACCACAGAATCTGCACGTATCTTCATCCTTGTCGTCTTTGTAGTACAACATGCACCCGTTGCGACATGCATCGATTTTCTCATATCCCATCCAAAGCGATCTCACCATCATCTTAGATCGATAGAAGTCTTTAGGCAACTTTGTACCCTCGGACAAGATCTCTATAATCAAATCGAGCAGTCGATTATAGCATTCTTGCGACATGTTAAAATTGGACTTGATGCTCAATAATCTTGTAACCACCTCCAACGGTGAATGATCCTCATAACCAGGATATAGTGGAGTCCTTGCATTCTCCAGCAACTCCATAAACTTTGTAACATCGGTATTCGGTGCCTCCTCAGCTGCATCATAATTGTCCGGATTGAAACTAGTTCCCGCCGCATCATAATTGTCCGGATTGAAACTAGGCCCCGCCGCATCATAAACCATGTTCACTAACCCGTCGTCGTAAGCATCGTGGTCGTGGACATCCATATACGGCTCCACGTAGGGTTCCGACTCCGATGCTAGAGATACAAGTTCTCCGTGTGCGGTCCACTGATAGTAATTCGGCGTGAAGCCCTTCGAGTATAAATGATATATAACTTCCACTTCTTGATGATATTTCCTGTTGCGATATCTCACACACGGACACTTAATTTTGGTACCGTCCATGTACTGAGGGAACGCCTTGGCGAACTGCAGGAACTGCTGTACACCCTCAATGAATTCATCCCGCACACCGCACATGTCATCAGGATGACGGTTGTACATCCACGAACGATGACGCAGATAGTAATTTATATCCATTTCTAGATACTTCTGCAAAATTGACAGTTTGTATCATATAAATTATTACATACAGTGGTTTATCACCTAACTTCATAACTTAACCGTACTATAAAAATCATAACTGATATAATACATACTTTCATTTATCAAAGTCTAAAATAAGCAATATTCAAAACAACTGACCATTTATCAAAGTCTAAAATAAGCAATACTTTCATTTCATAACTGATATAATACATACTTTCACTCTAATTGAACTGCACTGCACTGCACTGATCACTCTTGCCAATTAAATTTCTGATACCACAGTATCAGTTAAGGGCTGTATTGGCATGTAACAAGTGACTGGTGAATACCTACCCGATACTGTGGTTATATATTGCATGATTAAAGTGTGAGCTTTTCCTCGAAATTCAAAGCCAAAAAGAGTGACTAATAACTTCCCAACTGATTTTGTCATAGGCCTTGGACATATCTATTTTCAGAGCAAAGGAGCTATTCTAAGAGCTTTGTTTGGATATAGTGTGAAATAATTTCTGGGCTATTATCACATTATCACATATTTGCCTTCCAGGGACAAAGGCATTTTGGAATGGAGATATCAATTTGTGGAGGACGGATCGAATCCGATTAGCCAAGATTTTGGTAATAGTCTTGTAGATGACATTGCAAAGTGAAATTGGTCGAAATTCAGTATGTGGAAGCTTTTGAAGATTGAGAAGCATCAGTATGTGGAAGCTTTTGAAGATTGAGTAATTTGTTCTCCCCTTATTAATCTCTTCCTGGAGGTTACCAATTCGCTTCCTTCCCCAGTGTTTTGGAGTCGGCGGGATCTTTTTCAACTTAGTTTGGATGTCTGTATACTGCGCTACAGAGTTTTATTTGCTCTCGAACTGAACCCTAACCCCATGTCGAAAAACCTAACCCTAACCCTAACCCTAACCCCATGTCAAAAAACCTAACCCTAACCCTAGGTCCTTATCGTGCCTGTGTCAGTGTGTGTGTGTGTCGTGTCTGTGTCACTGTCTGTGTGTGTGTGTATCGTGTCTATGTCAGTGTCACATATGTTCTGTGAGAGAGAGAGAGAGAGTTAGGGTACCTAGAGCTCGAGGAGGAGGAGGAGGGGGATGTCGGAGTAGCCGCGGTGGAGAGGCGGTCGACGGAGCAGGCGGTCGATGGAGCGGGTGGGGGGGGGAAGTTTTAGGTTTTGAATTTTCGAGAGATGGGGAAAAACGAAACCGAGCCCTAATCAACCAAATTTTAGCGACGTTTAGCGACGTCAAAAAAAGACGTCGCTAAATTAAACTTTAGCGACGTTAATGACGTCGCTAAACACATTGCTAAATATTTTTAATATATACGTCGCTATATACGTCGCTAAACGTCGCTAACTTAGATATATTAGCGACGTGTAGAGACCTTTTAAAAGCTGAATAAAAGTCGCTAAACGTCGCTAAATGTCGCCAATTAGCGACGTCTAGCGACGTTTTTACATGGAGTCGCTAAATTAGCGACGTGTTTACCTGGAGTCGCTAAAAAACGTCGTTAATCCCGCTTATTCTAGTAGTGAACTGAATCCCTACAATCATGGTTAGAGATAATTACAAATCAGAGAAAGACTAAGTCAATAACTTAATATTGATATATTGGAATGACAGTACCATAAATCTAACGACAACTCTACAATTTTCACAATTTTAAAAACCTTCACCATATATATATATATATATATATATATATATATATATATATATATATATATATAAAAGAAAACGGTTCAAAATAAATCGTCTAAGTCGTATGTATATCTTACATAATTAAAAAATTAACAAATAAGTAAATTATAACTGATTATTTAATTTTTTAATATTATCTAACTATAGTCAAATATTTCTATCTCATGTGGTTAAGATAGGAGGCAATCTTTTTGACCGGATGGATTCAAATCCACAAGATAGTAAAATCTATAACAATTTCTAATTTATTAGTTTTTTTTGACTAAATTAACCTTAATATCCTAAACTATCCATGTTTGACAACTTGATACTCTAAACTTTCAAAATAACCAACCTTATACCATCAACTATTGCTTATTTTTAACTTCATATCCTAAAAAAAAAATGAAAATACTCATGTCCCCCCATTCTCTCTCCATCTCTCTCTGGTGATGCCCCCAGCAGCGGCGACGACGGCAATGGTGAACGCAGCAGCGACGCTCGGGCTGACGGCAGACGGTGCGTGCGGACGAGCGACGCGCACGGGGTGCAATGGGCATGGGGGAGAGGCGGGAGGAGGGGACGGGTGGGGGTGACGACACGGAGGGGGGTAGGAGCTGGGAAGAGAGAGAGAGAGAGAGAGAGAGAGGGGAGATGTTTTCAAAAATTTATTCTTTAGGATATCAAGTTAACTATTTTGAAAGTTTAGGATATCAAATTGCCAAACATTGATAGTTTAGGGTATCTAAGTTAAAATTTAGACTTTTTTACAACATTTTTTGTTCGTGCGAGGATGTACATGTTACTATATCCCACCATGAATTGGAAAAAAATAATTTCACTGAAATAGTCCATAATTTGGAAGGAATAATCCATTTTTCGGTGGAATCTAACACATCTAGCTAGGATGTGTTATGTCTATAGATAGCCACTAGAACCAGAATATATATATATATATATATATATATATATATATATATATATATATATATGATCAAATTTTTTGCTCACAAGCATTTCCAAATATTTTCAAAATAGCATCCATTTTAATATCTTATTTTAAGGTACGCATTAGATACTTAAACTACTCAATTTCTCACAAAGTATTATTATTTTTATTTTTATAGCTTAATCTACATCATGATAATTTGTTTTTTGTGAACCTTAATCTCGAAGTCTAAAATTTAAATATATAATATAATCCAGTTCTTCATTGAACGAACCACGGCTGTGAGATGGAGAAGGTATTTTTTCTCTCCATATAATTATAAACAATTCTAAAATTTAATATCTTGGGATTAATTGCCCAAGGACTTGCTATTTGAGATGAAATTTACAACTTCTACATAGTATTTGAAATTATTTATGTTGACTAACCTCATATTTTTATGTTTATTATACAAATTTTTTTTAGTTTGAAACTAATTACACGGAATACTCCTATATTTTATATTTTCTAGAGAAAGTTATAACACTAACTATTTCTATGTTTAAATTTTTTTCTAAAGGAAAAATATTTCTTATAATAAATATAAAATATAAAATAATTAATGTAAATAATCCTATTATTTGTTAATTAAGTCTAATGAAATATTTTGAGCCCCATGCTTAGCCTATAGTTACGTCTAGTTAGGAAAAGAAAAAAAAGAAGGTTCACTTCGAGTTGGATTTGAAAACAACCAATGTTTGCTTTCCACAACCAATGTTTGCTTTCCATCCTTACATGTGAATGTAGGGAGTACTTTCGAGATAAATTATTGGATTATGATAAGGATCTAGAGATCGAACTAATTGTGATTACTTAAGCTCCTTATCTACGTGTTGATTGTTTTTTTTATATAGGATTATGATAAGGACCAAGAGATTAATTAATTTTTTAAGCTCGTGGTACACGTTGAAGGTAGCACTACAGGTCATAAGGATTGCGTTACTACCTTAGCATCAAGAGAGATTATCGCAAATAATAGTTCTATATGTACATGCAGCTATCGACAGGTTAGACTTATAAGAATCTACACTTTTATATATATATATATATATATATATATATATATATATATATATATATATATATATATATATATATAGAGAGAGAGAGAGAGAGAGAGAGAGAGAGAGAATGTTTTTATTCTAATCGGACAAGGAAAGGAAAATATATTATATAAGTGTTTTTTTTTTTTGACAGCACATAATATATAATTTTTGTATAGTACTCCTAAAGCTAATTGGAATATGCTACCTTATGATTGGATCTATGCCACTTGGTTACATGAGCGGGATTAGGATTAAAATTCTGGAGAGACCGTACTACTAAATATAGAAATCCTTAAAGTTATCTGTTAATTGAACTTCAATAGCAAGAATCTATGCTAAGTTAAGATTGGATCCATGCCACTTGGTTACATGAGCGGAGTTAGGATTAAAATTCTGGAGAGACCGCACTACTACATATAGAAATCCTTAAAGTTATCTGTTAATTGAACTTCAATAGCAAAAAAAATATACTAAAACTTAAACAAGGATGAGTAAAAAAGCAAAGTCGATATTTTCAAATTTTTACAAAAGAGAAAGCAAAAAATTTATACATAAAATATTTTTAAAATATGTAAAATATTTATTTAAGAGAGATGAGTTTTGAACTTGTAATCTCTAAATTGAAAGCCCAAAGCAATACCACTGGAGCTAAGCTTATTCTTTGTAGATTAGAGGACCTAATATATATTTTAAAATTACAAAAAATTATATATAGTAATCAACATTTTTTTTAAAAATTGAGGGGCCTGTGGCTTCCTTTGGACCCTATATAGATTCGTCCATGCTTAGTTAGCTTGTTATTGGGTTAAGTCCATTTTACTATTTAGGGTTATTTACGATAACTCGGGTAAATGTTTTATGTTTATTACACGAAGTACTCCTACTTTGAAACTAATTATACGAGGTATCCATATGTTTTATATTTTCTATAGAAATGTATAATTAACACTAACTACCTCTATGTTTATTTTTTATTTTTCTAAATAAGAGGAGTACCCCGTTTAATTAGTTTTAAAGTAGGGATATTCGATGTAATAAACATAAAATATGAGGATAGTTAACGTAAATAATTCTACTATTTATTGGGTTATTGGATATTAAATTTTACCCTTTGTGTGTGTATGTGTGTGTGTGTGTGTGGAGGGGGGGGGGTGGGGGGAGGGGCTAATAACCGACAGATTAGGCCTAGGTTTCTTTTTCTTCTATTTCTATACAATTTTACATGAGTATTGAGAATTAAAAATTGAATGAGAGAAACAATAATAGAGTTTGATGAGAGAATCCTATTTTAGTTTCGTCATCTTTCTTCCTCCCTATTATTCCATGCATCATTTTTTGTTATTTATGTTGGAGGATTAATTTTCTCAAGTCTTGATGGGTTTTGCCTTTTGTTTGAAATTCACAGCTCATCATCTTCCTCGTACACTCACAGATAATTTTGTAGCACATCATCTAAATAATATTCTCAATTTAGTTGTTGAGGTCATTTCTCTTTGCATAGAACCCCTTAAGAAGCTTTTTGTGTACACTGAATCTCGATCTATTTCTTCGAACATCATTCCTTGATTCTTGCGTCTATTGTACCATTCCTCACTCCTCTACTCATACGGATCTTTGTTACGTCGTTAATTCATCGATTCTTGCATGTGTTGTATTATTCCCAATTTGTTGATTGGACTGATCTTTGTCGCACACTTTATTTCAACTTTTTAAACACATTTTTGATAGAAAAAACTAGTAAAAGAACGTAGAAAATTACAAATAATACTCTTCTTAAAAAAGGAGGTGATTGGCACCCACAAAACATGTTGCTATTAATCCTGAAAGAAACGAGTCCAAAAAAATTTCTATCCAAGATCAGGAAATCTCTGTCTAGTATACAGCTTAGACGAAACATGAATAGGATAAATAATAATCGATATATTTTTTATATATTCAGTGGCAACTAAAATTATAAAATGTGACGATATTAGATCGTGTTTTGTTGAAGAATGTCAACATAGAACTGACTTATCATAATATAAAGAAGCAATCGAGGTCGAGTCAGATTCCTTTAAGAAGAGGAAAGTATTTGGGCATGTATTCCAATATCATCCAATCTAAAATATCTTTCGGATACAAGTGGGTTAAGAAAACGTAATTAGTTGAATGAAATAGTGCGGTATAAAGAATGCCTCATGGCGGTTGGCTTCTCTCAATACCCTTGTACTGATTATGAGAAAACATATTTTCTTGCAATGGACGTCATTACATTATGCTACCTTGTTAGTTTAGTAATCTCTAAAAATGGAACATGGAGGTGATTGATGTGGTTAGTACGTATTTGTACACGGAATTGGATATATATATATATATATATAGGGACATGATATTACAACAATATTGCACCAAGCAATCTCAACCATACATTTTTTTTGAAATGTGTGGTTATAAATTATCCCATAAAGTTGCTTCCATGTCAGCATACTTTATAACCATATATTTTACAAAAATGTGTGGCTGAGATTGCTTGGTACAATATTATATATATACCCTAGACACACTTATAATCACGTTGAGACATTCACTTTAAGGATTGAAACAATTTGATAGATATGGTATAACTGCCTAAGTGAGTATTTGACCATTAATGGATACGAAAATAATGAAGTATGCCTTTGTATGTTGATCAACAAAGCATATTATACGGATTTGGTAGTAGATGTCGATGACAAGAATCTCATATTGACTCCTGAAGATCTTGAGATAAAGGTCTAGCACTTGAAGTCAAAATTTAAGATGACGGGTTTAGAAAAATATTTTATTATGCTTATTCTTGCAGGTTGAGCATTATATCTATGGTATTTTGGTTCACCAATCGAGTTACACCAAAAGATTTTATGTCGGTTTAACTGGACAAAGAAAAACCCTCGAGTACTGATCTTCCATTCTCTAGATGCTAAATAAGATCCATTTTGTTCTAAGGAAGACGATGAAGAGGTAATGGAACCTGAACTTTCATATCTATGTGTAATAGGTACAATATTGTACTTAGCTCAATGTACTTGACTAGATATCTCATTTGTTGTGAATCTCTTGGCTAGATTTACGTCATGCTAAGACACCGCCATTGGAATGACATTAAAGACATCTTTCATTACCTTAAGGGTACTACGTACATATCATGTCGAGCTTATTGCCCTTCATGATACCACCCGATAGTGAGTATGCAACAAGCTATCCTTGGGCATATTTGGACTACGTGCGGATTCTCTTATATCAATAATATTCTGAATATAACATATGAAGACTTTTCTACATGCATTAACCAAATAAAGAAGGGATATATCAAGGAAGATAATACCAAACACATCACACTAAAGTTTTTCTTCTAGCATCAGCAACTACAGTATCAAAATTGAAGTCAAGTATATTCAATCCAAGGAGAGGTTGGACAATATGTTCACAAAGTCCCTAGCGAAGTCCATTTTCCAGAACATCGATCATGTCATCGATTGTGGAAATTCCCTGTATTACAATGCTCATAGTTTAGGATAATGTCGACATCAGGGAAAGTATTCATAAGTATACTCATTTGACTTTATTGTACTCTTTTTTCTTATTTTAGTGATATTTTATTGGGTTTAGGCACCCTAAAGAGATTTTAACGAGGCACCCACATCAGAATGGTGATACATCTATATATTTCTACGTCCTAAAGACGTATCAACATTGACTCACTATTTTCCTTCAATTATAATTTTTTTTAAATCAACTGAGTTTTCTTAATCAAGGTTTTAGTAAAGTTCATACACATCTATATTTCGCGTTAATATGTTGCCTACAGACTGATTTTGATCATCTATGAAGATTAATGTTGATCATCGTGAAAAGACTAATATTGATTATTCTTGAATATTGATATTGTTTGTTTATATTGAGTTGTGCACACTCAATAGAGAGTGTTATAGTTAGTTTATAACTAACTATTTGCTTGTGTCAACTACAGCTAAGTAGATTTATCCTTATCTCTTAATGATAATCTCTCATTTATGAGATTATGTACATTCACATCAGAAAATTTTATCCTTCTCTTCCTTCTCTTTTTCTATCAGAGGTACTCCTTAGTCTTTTAGACTACACATTTATAGTAATTCTATTAAACTTTACAATATATAAGTTATGCTAATTGGGATTTCAAAAGATCATTACAAGGTACTCCACAGTTTCAAGCCAACAAATAAACGAGAATAAAAGTTTATTTGTGGTGGCTAAGAAATGCCCAGAAGGTAGGACCAATCTATTGCAAGCTTCATTTGTGGTGGCTTAGAAATGTCCAGAAGCTAGGAGTAATCTTATTGCAAGCTGGACAGAATATTCAAACTAGACTTTACCTATAAAATACTTGGGTCTACATCTTTACAAAGGTAAGGCATACTTTAGTTATTTTCATGATCGTATTAATCATTAACAAAATTTAGCATGGTAGAAGATTATATTGCTCTCATTTGCAGGAAGATCAACACATCAAAAGTGTTCTATGTGCTATCCTTATCTATAATGGTCGGCTCGAATGTTGGGTTGTCCTATTAAGAGCTAATTTTGGTTGTCTCTTAACCCTTATTGTGGGTCATTCCTAGTGTCACTTGCGACCCCGACCTCTTGTGGGATCATACCGAGCCTTGGATTTGTCCTAAGCAGAGGGGAGGTGTCTAAACCCTATTTTTTGTCGGATTTACCACTGGGCTAGCCTATACCCCTATATATCCTAGCTATCCCTCAAAGACTCATCCAAGTAATTGACAAGCTTATGGTTGATATCCTCTTCATATCATGGAATGATACAACCTAACTAATGAATGTAGCATGTGTATCAGATCTCTCTCTCTCTCTCTCTCTCTCTCTCTCTCTCTCTCTTGTGATGGCAAATTTTCAATATAAACTTTTATGCAATTTTTAAACAAACTTTTTTGTGGGCCGAATTCATGAGCTGCACGTAGTGTTGTCAAGTTGTAGTGCCCCGTTCCCTCTGTCCGGGGAGCGCGGCTAAGAAATACTTGGTATCGTTCGATCGGGACAGATTGAATCAAGATCATTTCCTCATTATGGATTGGTTTCTTCGGAATCAAGTCCCACATTCAGCGGATCGTGCCTCGAGGAATGACTCGACGACAAAGTCGCAAGGGGACTTTCCGTTGCACTGGTTTCTTTGTCCGTTTTTGATGCCTCTTGGTAGCTTTCTTGTTGGTTTTATGACTTGCATTTTCTTGAACGATTTCGATTGATTTCATTGTATTCGTTCTTTGCACTTCACATTTCGTATCAAACTCTGGGAGACCAAGACAAGAGATATTGATCATCTGTTGATGCGTGCAGGTGATCATGTAAACGACGCGCGAGCGGAGTCTTGAAGATCTCCCATTTCTCTCCCCCGATTCACCAATAAGTGAGTGACCTTACTTTCTATTTTCTCCCTTCTTCCAAGTCTTCACTCTTAATAGTCTGACTCATTTGTGCATTCCGATAAACGATACCATAATAATAATAACGGTGTCAAGATAATAAGAAGTAAACTTGGAACACTTATTATTGTCATACAACTTCACTGTATGATCATATTGTTGCGTGCTTGTCCGTTGTACATGTATCTTTCTTATGTTTCAGTTGTACCTAAAATTTATTCATCAATAAATGTGCAATGTGTGGTACATATTTTGTAATGTTATCACTTGAACAGATAGACTATGCCTTTGCACTGTGCTAAGTATTTATGCTCATTTTGATGTCTTGAAATGCTTTGTATGATAACATAATATTGAGACGTCGTATGGTCACAGACAACTTGTGCACAAGATTTTCGGTTCCTACGGACGGTCACTGGGACACTTGGACCGATCTGATCTAGATGGAATATTTTGATAGTAGTTTGAATCGGACGCAGAATGTGCGAGCAGTGGGGCCCGTTACCTGCGTTGCACCCCATCTTCGTTCAGAGACTATAAAATTGTCCAATATGGCTTGTGATGCCAGTGACCTTATGTATATTTAAACTGTGCAAGCTAACTATGTCTTCTTAGCAGGGAAGGTCATGGTAAGATTTGTGCAGGTGGTTCAGACGGGTAGGTAAAGTCACCGAACGGTGGCATTTTATGTCAGTCATTTTAAATCTTTTGCATGCTATAACATGAACTAAGACCTGATAAAAAGACCACAATAATAATTTGTATTCTTCATCGCCTGAATACTGCGTCAATTTGGTTAGTTGGGTTAGCTCGCCCTCACCGGTACTTTTTAAAGTACTGACCCTCGTTGTAATAGATTCTCCGAGCCAAGGCGACATGGCAAGGAACTAAATCTTCTTCTTCCCCAACCAGTCCATTACTCGGTGCAATCCGTTCGTGTCTTTTGAAGCTTGTACAAACTACCTCGTAGCTCGTGCACACTCTTTATGCAGCTCCGAGACAAGGCGATTGCTTCGCCCGCAGGTCTATTATTTTTTGAAGTTCTAGTATGGGATGTAATGTATAGAACGACCATCTCATTTTGCGTCCATCTTGTAAGCCCGTGCGGCACCACTTTACTTTTGAGTCAAGAGTTTGTAAGAAAAATGTATATTATCAATAAAGAGAACTTTTCTTCATTTCAATGTGTGTTCTTTATCTTCCACACTCTGTTGATATATATATATATATATATATATATATATATATATATATATATATATATATATATATATATCATTATGCTAGGCCTTGTACGGGCACGCCTTACGCTAGCACGGTATCACGTCCGGGGGATGAATAGCGATTATGAAAAATCTGGGCGTGACATATTGGTAATAGAGCACGGCTTCAGATCCTTTGGTCTCGTGTCAGAAAAGTTTTTTTGAAACAACCATGTCCCTCTCTGTTGAACTCTTGAAATCATTTGGCTAAAATTAGATACGTTCCATACAGTGAGTCCGTAATACTTTATGAGACTGATGTAAGTTTCTTTATTTTGGCAGGAATGGCTCAAGTACAAGGAACCGCACAAGAGCAAGTAGAAGCGCAAGTGCAAGCAAGAACTTCTGGCACTTCGGCCAGTTCCGAGAGCCAACGACCTGCGCCCCCCGTCTGTCACGGCCTGATCTCCCGCTTGATCGGCCGTCCCTGCTAGGCACGAATCACTGTGCCAGCGCTACCGTGGGACGATCGTGCCCATTAGTATGTGATGTCGCATGAGAACAAGCTACGTCCGTACAAGGCCATGAATCCAAACAGGCGGAGAAATAGATAAGCTACAGAGTCGCACAGATAGTCCGTATGCAGCGGAATAAGAAACGAGCAGGCGCTTGGTAATAAGTTCACAGAGTCGTCAGAGCGGAAGCATTAAATAACACAAGTAAGAAAGTAAAACAAGCACTTTATTGATATTGAATCAGTGTTACAAGCGGCGCTAGGGCAAGATTTCAAGTCGCTCAAGCTCTCTCTCTTAAAAACAATAAAAGCGTGACAAGTGGTTTACAATATGAAATGATGCACAGGCGATATTCCAACATTATGTCTTGTATATGTTCTTCAGCTCCAGATGTAGCGCTCCAAGGCTCCAGAGCTAACTCCACGCCTTAGCACGCACGAAGGGATTTTTGCACCGAACGAGATTCTTTCGCACCCTGCAAGCAATCTGGTGGATTATCAGTACATGAATGCACTGGTGGGGACGCTTTTCGCCCGCTCGACAAATCCAAACATGTTATATAGGTTTTGTGCACCATTTATTAAATTATATTTCTATTCTTGTCTTAGGATCAGTTTCATGGTTAATGAAAAGCCTAAATCGTGTGTCAGTGTGTCGTGCGATATAAGAGAAACACTGCGGAACTTACCAACTTACCATCCGTCATTCCCTGTCTAAATATAAAACCAAGTGTAAACCAAGCACAAGTATATATAATGAGATCCAGGAAAGGGCATAAGCAAACACAAGTGTCACGAGCACATTATTGACCTAGGTGGAACAAATTGCTCAGTACTCAAGGATGTTATACTCAGGTTCAGCAGGTTGAACAAGTACTTCATACTCTGATTCGGTTTCAGGTGTGTTACAGATTAATTATTTCAATGCAATGAACTGCCTGACTTAATCTATATGAACATGAGGTCACTGGCATAGCCATAAATGACGAGTTAATTATAGTCTCTAGGCGGTTAGATGCGTGAGGTACAAGAATTGCTACACACCACCTTCGCTCGGGACGGGAATGGACTGCAATGCCCGGGTTAAGGGCGTTCCACTCAACGCAAGAACATAGGGTGTTACACTCCATCTGCCCACTCATATGCGACTACCATGACAGGGGTAGACGGGAACCTAGTATAGGATGCTCTACCAAGGCCTCGAATACCTATATTGTGACCTCCCAAGCCGAAGTATAGGCATCCAAGCACCATTTTGGTTGCGTAATACCTTTGATTCCACCCGGGCCGGCACGATCCCAGTGCCCCGGTGATCGTCAGAGGAATCCATGAAATACGAACATTACCTCATGCACGAGTTGTTCGTGACCACGCAAGTCTCTTTCTTGTTCTTTTTTTGTTCACTTCTTGATCTTAAGCGGCGATGGTGGTAGCGCAGATAGAACCTACTACGAGCCAACCCGAACGGCGATGGTGGTAGCGCAGCGCGAGCCTGCTACGAGCCACCCCGAATGACGATGGTGGTAGCACAGTACAAGCCCGCTATAAGCCACCCTGGGTGGTTCTTGTTCTTGTTACTCGATACCTCCAATCTTTTATTATACAGTTTCTGGTACGAAAAACTGCCTAGAAGACCTTATGGTCCTGAAGCCTTTCATGTTTCATTACTTGGTTCAGAAACGACTATTCGACAGATCCTCGGCCTGGAGCAAGTAGAGAAAACTGTTCAGAAGGTTTGACTGGTCCGAGAGCAATTAAAGGTAGCACAAAGCAGACAGAAGAGTTATACGGATGCCCACCAACGACCTCTTGAATTTGCCGAAGGCGATCACGTGTTTCTCAAGGTCACGCCGATTCGAATAGTCACGAGATTTGGAGTAAAGGGGAAGCTAAGTCCTCGATTTGTTGGCCCGTTCGAGATTCTCAGGAGAGTCACCCCAGTTGCATATCAAATTGTCCTACCACCGCGCTTAACAGACGCATGATGTCTTTCACGTATCACAACTGCGAAAGTAAGTGCATGATCTGAGTCACATGGTAGATTTTGGTTAGTTGGGTTTGCAAGTAGACTTGTCCTATATAGAAGAACCTGTGTAGATCAATGATCAAAAGGATAAGCAGCTCAGAAATCGTTCAGTCCCACTCGTGCGCGTACTCTGGCGGAACCACGCGGTCGAGGAGTCGACTTGGGAACTCGAATCATACATGAAAGAAAAGTTTTTCTCATTTTTATAGGGGTAGGTTCCATCCCTAAGTTTTGAGGACGAAAATTTTTATTAGTTGGTTAAGATGTAGTGTCCCGTTCTCCCCGTTCGGGGAGCACGGCTAAGAAATACTTGGTATCATTCGATCTGGATAGATTGAATAAAGATCATTTTCTCGTTATGGATTGGTTTCTTCGGAATCATGTTCCATATTCAGCGGATCATGCCTCGAGGAAAGACTCGGCGACAGAGTCGTGAGGGGCCTTTCTGTTGTGCTGGTTTCTTTGCCTGTTTTCGATGCCGCTTGGTTGCTTTCTTGTTGGTTTTGTGACTTGCATTTTTTTAAATGGTTTCGATAGATTTTATTGTCTTCATTCTTTGAACTTTGTATTTCGTATCGAACTCTGGGAGACTGAGGAAGGAGATATTGATCATCTGTTGATGCGTGCAAGTGATCGTATAGGCGACGCCCGAGCGAAGTTTTGAAGATCTCTCCTCCCCCCCTCCCCGATTCATCAACTAGTGAGTGGTCTTACTTTTGATTTGCGCCATTCTTCCAAGTCTTCACTCTTAATAATCTGACTCGTTTGTTCGTTCCGATCAACGATACCATAATAATAATAACGGTGTCAAGATAATAAGAAGTAAACTTGGAACACTTATGCTTGCCATACAACTTCACCGTACAATCATATTATTGCGTGCTTGTCCATTATGCATGTATCTTTCCTATGTTTCAATTGTAGCTAGAATTTATTCATCTATAACTGTGCAATGTGTAGTACATATTTTTGTAATGTGATCACTTGAACAAATAGACTATGCCTTCGCACTGTGCTAAGTACTTATGCTCATTTTGATGCCTTGAAATGCTTTATATGATAACCTAGTATTGAGACGTCGTATGGTCACATACAACTTGTGCACAAGGATTTTGGTTCTTGCGGATGGTCGCTGGGGCACCGGGACAGATTCGATCCAGACGAAACATTTCTATAGTCGTTTGAATTGGACGGAATGTGCGTGCAGTGGGGCCCGCTACCTGCGTTGCACCCCCATCTCCTTTCAGAGACTATAAAATCGTCCAATATGGCTTGTGACGCCAGTGATCTTATGTATATTTAAACTGTGCAAGCTAACTATGTCTTCTTGGCAGGGAAGGTAATGATAAGATTTGTACAGGTGGTTCAGACGGACAGGTAAAGTCACCAAATAATGGCATATTTATTTCAGTCATTTCAAATCTTTTGTATGCTATAATTTGAACTAAGACCTGCTAAAAAGACCACAATAATAGTTTGTACTCGGTGCACTCCATTCGTGTCTTTTGAAGCTTGTACAAACCAGTGCGATATCCTTTGCATGCTATAGCTGAAACTTCTTCTTTCCTAACCAGTCCATTACTCGGTGCACTCTGTTCGTGTCTTTTGAAGCTTGTACAAACTACCCCGGAGCTCGTGCACACTCTTTATGCAGCTCCGAGGCAAGGCGACAGCTTCGCCCGCATGCCTATTATTTTTTGAAGTTCTAGTATGAGATGTAATATATGGAACGACTATCTCATTTTGCGTCCATCTTGTAAGCCTGCGCAGCACCACTTTACTTTTGAGCAAATAGTTTGTAACAAAGATGTATATTATCAATAAAGAGAATTTTTCTTTGTTTCAATCTGTGTTCTTTAGCTTCCGCACTATGTTGATGTATTTCTTTATATATATATCATTATGCTAGGCCTTGTGCGGACGCGCCTTACCCTCGCACGGCATCACGTCCAGGGGACGAATAGCGATTATGCGAAATCGGGGCATGACATAGTGGGTCGGGCCCGGCTGGCCCGGATTTGGTTGGGCTGGGCCAGGTCAGGCCAGGTCAGGCTTCTCAGTACCATGTACTATATCGGGCCGGGTCAGATAGGGTGTAAGGATAAAAAGCTGAGCCCAGCCCGACTCATGACCTACACCACGGTGAGCTTCGGGTCAGGCATAGCCGGGTCGAGCCGGGCTGGGCTGTGTCGAGCCCGAGTTGAGACAAACAAGCTCAAAATGATGCTGAGTGTCTTGGACCTCAATATATTTACTACCACAAGCAGAGTACTAGATATGTAACATATGTTCATCTCTAGCAGAGACTCCATTACAACAAGCTAGAAGCATGTACAACGGTATTTTTTCTTCTTTATGCTATTCAACAGGCTAGCATTAAAATTTGCTACAACTTTTACAGGATAACCCCTTCCATAACTTATGATTTTGATGACTCAACATGTCCATTTAAAGGTTTTGTACAACCGTATGTAACCAAACAGTTAAACATGTCAAAAGTATTAACACATCCTTTTGAAATGGCAACAATAGCATATATTGGTGCCTTGCATTTACACATATTATCATAATCTACGGCAGTGACGACACTTTCAGGATTATGCGACCCAGCTTCGGGCCGAGTTAGGTCGGGCCGGACTGTGCGTGGACTTCGGACCGGACCAGATCTATCTTATGGGCTAACATATGTGATCTAATACGATCCAATATACTGAGCCGGACCATCCCGGACCCACGATTAAACGGTCCGGACCAGCACATGAGCCAATTATTCGGGCCGGACTCGTGCTGGACTGGACTGGCCCGACCCAATTGACTGCACGTATGGAGACCCCTTTTCAACCCTCGATATAAAACTCTAGTATAGGGATCAACTGGAGATACTCTAGTCTAGGAATTATCTAAATATAGGAACCGACAAGAGCTAGGCTAACTGATGAATGGTGGGCAAAGTATTTATTGAACAGATAGAATTACTCCAAAGGGCTGCAGTAACACATTCAAAACATTATCCACAATGGGCTACCAGTTGATAGTAACACCAACAGATCGACCACATCTCTCACTATCCAAGGGCTCTAAAAGAAACCACATGGTAAACTAAATATTTTTTGTCAGATTCGTATTTTTCTATCATGTTGGATTCGATTCTACGTTGGCTAGACAAGATATAATATAGACACGATGAAATATGAACATGAGGATATCGATACAATATTGATTTTGTAAAAAAAAAAAAATAGGACGTTTTATGTTCAGCGGGGTAAACTAAAATCATATACTTGCTGTCAGTACATGGTTACAATCATGTTTCAAATATCCATCAGATAATGCTCAGCAGAGTGTGGCTTAAGAACTTGCCCCTGGCATCTCAATTGCACATCTAACAGGTGTGTTAACCTGCTCCTAGGTCAGAGGGCAATTTGGACTCGAGGAAATATATGCAGTAATAATACATGATAATATTTGCCCTAAAGTACCCGAAAGCAGTGACCCATGCTGTCATGAGCCAGTTAGTTATCAGCAATCAAATATACGCTTCTGCATAATCATAACGCAGGTTCAATGCATGCTTGCTTCTGCCCAGTAGTAGAAGAGTAATTCCTACCTCCAAAATATCTCTACAAAGTACTCCACCATGTATGTCAGCTGACCTAAACATATTAAATAATATTACATGACATCTAATATGACAGTTGACATAACAAATTTTAATCCAAAAAATTAATTACACAAAAAAATTAATGTTAATATTATTCTTAATATTAATATTATTTTTATTGTTAATTTTAATTTTAAAATTTACAATGTCATCTGCATCATTAACCGTCACGTCACCCTTCACGTAACGAGAAGGGTCGGTCATGGCCCAGGGCAGCTAGGACGACCGTCCAGGACCCCATGGACCAAGTGGGCCCAAAAAAAAAAAAATTTAATTTATAAATAATTTTGTATCGAAAATAGAACTAGTATTTACCATGATCCCATTTATCATAAAGCAATTGTAGTGTAGTGGTTATTACATTAGACTTGTACACAAGATGTTTCTAGTTCAAATTTTTATGGAAGCATATTTTTATTTTACTTATGTTTTTGTTTTTTTTACAATATGTATGAGACATTATTTTGAAAGTTTATTTCGGATTCCATGAGCTCAGGATCAGCTCTGATAATAAGAAATGATTTGGAAAAATATTTTGAGAGACAAACAGCATTCTTTATATTATTAGAAGTAATGAACCAAAGGATCATGTCATAATTGGACTCCTGGCACAAGAGGTCTTATGAACATAGATGGTTCAGCTAAAGTAGGAAAACTAGAGAGCATATTTGTTGTCCTTTATTTATGTTTAATATTTTTGTCTTCTCACTGTTGCATGTGAGTTCTTCTCTTTTTTAATATCAGTTAGAATCTACATATAATAGGATGACAGTAGAAATATGATACAGAATTAATAGGACAATGGAAAAACTAACAATATTAGTTATTAGAACAGATAAAAACAAGTCTATGATGGGTTTTAGTGCCAACTTTGGCTATGGTACAATTCTAGATGCAGATAAAAACAAGTGGTACATTTTACTGTAGACGAGGATGGCGGCTAGTTGTTGAGTGCACGTCATTGTCTTTAGGTGACTAGTCTCTTTTAAGCTAGCAATATTAATTACTCTCCTTCACATTATTGTGCAGATTTCTTTGATGTATCATGTGGGGGTCAATGTGTCATTGTCTTGTGCCTTTAAAATTTGTAGTTTTTGTTCGACTTTTTCTGCGTCATTAATTCCCTTTTGAACTCAATTCACTTTAATCTTAATAAGAAACTTTTAATCAATATGGTCCACATGGTTGGGCAATATTCTCTGTAAGTTAACCTTAAATTGAATGTAGCGCTTGTTATAATTTTATTCCACAAGTTATTTGTTGTTTATTCCGACATGGGAAAACTGAGAAGAAGAATTCTGAGATACTTATTGGCTAAATTGTAACTTAATACCCTCAGTATTACTGTTTTTTAACTTGATATTCTCAACTTTCATAAGTACTAACTTGATATCCTGAAAAAAAAAAATGGAACAAATTGTCCCTCCCCTTCCCCCTCCCCTCCACTCTCTCCAGCTGCGGGTAGGGCGGGCGCACGGACGGCACGGATAGGAGGGATCGTCGGGGCAGGTAGGAGGTGGTCGCCAAGACTGGTAGGGGGGTCGCCGGGGGGTGAGGGAGGGGGGGGGGGGGGGGGGCTGCTTGAGAGGCCGTCGGGGTGGGTATGAGGGCTGGTGGTCATCGGGGGCGGGTAGGGGGGTGTCGTCGGTGACAGGTCCCGGGCCCAGAATACGGAAGAGCGGGACAAAGCCAGCTACGTATAACATAGTACTCCAGTACCCCAAAATACGGTCACGGCTGTGAATAGACATGGGGGTTAATGGTACAAGCCATCAGTCAACCTAGGTCATACAATCCTAGTGTCTCAATCACAAGCAGAAAATCACAATGTAGAAGAAAATATGATCATTAAAAACAAAATAGTACAGCGTCACAAACCATATATGCATAGCTGATCATGAAGCTTGTAGAAAGACTAAATTGATTTATTTCTCAAAGAGGGGGTACATATATATAGGAGAAGGCTAATCTCCTCCTTACATTCTATCCAATGTGGGACTAAATAAGTTCTCATAACTCAATACTCCCCCTCAAGATGGACGAAAGATATCAATCATCCCCATCTTGTTACAAAAGATGTCAAACTCTATAGAACCTAAACCTTTAGTTAAACAATCAGCTAACTGCTCCGCTGATTTCACATAGCTCAAAGTCAAAACTTTTCTATTCAGCTGCTCCTTGATGAAGAATCGATCAATCTCTACATGTTTGGTGCGATCATGCTGAACTGGATTGTTTGCAATATAAATTTCTGATTTGTTGTCGCACCAAATTTACAGGGAGTCTCCTCTAAACAAACGCATCTCATCCAACAAGCTCTTCACCTACATTATCTCGCACAGGCTAACTGCCATAGCCCTGTACTTGGCCTCAACTGTAGACCTAGCCACCACATCTTGCTTCTTGATGTGCCAAGATACAAGATTGCCTCCAAAAAATATACCGTAACCTGTAGTGGACTTGTGATCGTCATACAACCCGCCCAATCGGCATCACAGTAGCCTTTAACTCTCAGATGTCCAGAACTTCTGAACCATAACCCCTTTCCTGGGCTACCTTTACTATACTTGAGAATTCTGCGAACTGCCTCCATATGCTACTCTCTGGGATCATGCATATATCTACTCACAACACTTACGTCATAAGTAATATCAGGTTTCGTATGATATAGATATATAAGCCGACCAACTAATCTTTTATATTGCTCCTTACTCACCGGATCACCACCCTCAACACACAACTTGTGATTTTGCTCGATAGGAGTAGAAGCAATACTGTAACCCAACATTCATGTCTTTAAAAGAAGGTCCAAAGCGTACTTTCGCTGAGAAAGCACTATACCCTTTCGTGACCTTGCAATTTCAATTTCGAGGAAGTACTTCAACTTCCCCAGATTCTTAACTTCTAATTCCTCTCCAAGTCTTTTCTTCAGCCGTAGGATCTCCTCAGTATCGTCTCCAGTAATTACAATATCATCAACATAGACTGCAAGAATAGTGATACGAGTCTTGGAGTGCCTATAAAATACAATATGATCTCCATTGCACTTCCTATACCCCATACCACAGACTGTAAGCCTGAATCTATCAAACCATGCTCTCGGAGACTGCTTTAGCCCATACAAAGACTTCTTCAATTTGCATACCTTCTCCGTTGCTTGTGAATTGCAAAGCCTGGTGGAATCTCTATATACACCTCCTCCTGGAGATCCCCATACAAAAATACGTTCTTGACATCTAGCTGATGTAGTTGCAAATTGAAGTTGGCAGCACATGACATCAACACTCGCATAGTGTTCATCTTTGGTATTGGAGCAAATGTCTCGTCATAGTCGATACCTTAAGTTTGGCTATAGCCTTTAGTAACCAATCTAGCCTTGTACCTGTCAATTTTTTCTCTGGAGTCTGCTTAACAGTATAAACCCATTTACATCCAACAACACGCTTTCCAGCTGGCAGTGGTACCGGCTCTCATGTGTTATTCTTCTTCAAGGTCTGAAGTTCCTCTTGCATGGCACTCAACCACCTAGGATCTTGCTTAGCTATCTGCCAGTTGTTAGGTACAGGCACTGAATCTAATGATGCAAGGAAGGACTTATATGCAGGTGGAGTGGATGCATATGAAATATAATGTGCAATGTCAGTATCCCAGCTGCCAAACTTAGATGGAGGTTTTCCAGCATTGACACTAGAAGTTCTACGAAGCAAGATATGAGTATTAGAAGCATTAGAGGAGGAATTGTTACCAGGTGACTCAGGTGGATGGACTAAAGAAGGTCCTGGAGAAGAGGGATTTGGGACATCAATATTTGTGGGTACTAGACTAGGACAGAAGGAGGAAGCTCATGCTGCTCATGATGCTCACGATGCTCATGCTTCCTATATACTCTCAACTCCCCCTGATTGTCGGCTCCCCTGAGACACCATCACTCCTCGGTGACTCAAAAGGACATAGAATCATACCAACCACGATGCCACTATCAGTATCCCCCTCTCTACTAGTATTAGTAGATCCATCATCGAACAAGAAACTTAACTCCGTCTTCTCCCTACAAAATGGTTCAAACTCGCAGAAGGTCACGTCTATACTGACAAACAGCCTTCTTTTAGTGGGCCACTAACACTTGTATCTTTTCTGACTTGATGATTAGTCCACAAATATACATTTAACTGCTTGTGGATCGAGCTTGCTCACCATCATTCTGTGATCTCGCACAAAATATGTGCAGCCAAACACTCTAGATAGAACAATAAAAATATTAGAGCCCAAGAGCATCTCGCATAGTGTCTTTGTCCCTAATACTCTTGACGGCATCCTGTTAATTATATAAGCTGTTGTCATAACAGTCTCACTCCACAAAATTTTTGGCACATTCATTATCAGCATCAAAGAACGTTCCACTTCTAGTATATGTCTGTTCTTGCGTTCAGCCACCCCATTCTGAGCAGGAGTGTCTGGACAAGTAGTTTTACGAAGAATTCCCTGATTAGTGATGAAATTAGCAAACTTCTTGTTGATGTACTCGGCCCTATTATATGTTCGAAGAATCTTCACATTTACTCCAAACTGGGTCTTCACATACGCCGATAAATGTTGAAAATATTTGTACACCTCAGATTTCTGCTTAATTATGTAGATCCAGGTCATACGTGACTAGCAGTTGTCACGCCCCGCTCCCAGAATACTGGATAAATACGAGGACTGACACGGCCAACCACACCTTGTAGAATACCGAAGTAAGTCGTAATGTACTAAGGTTGTCTAGAAGACAGATGGGTCGACTCTAGCATGCTATGATGTCAGTCCTAAGGCCAAAAAAATCTTAGTATCTCAATCCATCAACAACAATTATAAGAGTATATCACACATGAAAGTAAAGAGGCATCCCAAATTATATGTCACATATGATCATGAAGGTAGTGAATACAAAATGCTACACTAGCAGAGTATAATTATATATGATCAAATATACCAGCCATCGTCTTATATATACATAATATTGACCGAAGTCAGAGAAGTGATCTCAAATTAAGGGGCTAATACTTTCTCTTGCTAAAATACCACAAAATGAAATAACACTACGAGGGGTGGAGGAAGGAAACCCACCCACGAGCTTCGGCCGCAGTCCTACGAGTGTAAGCGATCTTGCTGGAAGTGCAGTGGATGCTGGTTCTCCTCGGGGTAATCTGGCCATACAAAACCAGTAGGGTCAGAATCCCAAGCAACAAGTACCACAAAGGAGCTCAAGGTGATAGACCAAATACATCACAACATGCAGTAGAAAAGAGACATAAAATAAATATGGATCAAGACTTGTACGGTACCAATGTACTTGTCTCAAAAATATACTGGAAGAACTGATAACAAGTGCTCTAAAAGAAAGCAAGGCTGTGCGACAAGAGGGCATAGGAACTACTTTGGATCGGGACCGCAACCCTTAAACCAAACAAGGACCGGGGTTGTAGTCCTTCACCCAAGCAGAATTTTGTACTCTAACCACGCGTCGAGAGAAATAAAACTAGAAGAGCAAGCTATAATGAAAGTAACATCATTCATTGCTCGGCCAAACAGCTCTACGGCTTGCTACGATTAACTAGCTAGGGTTATCACAGGCCTTAATTACTAAATGTATATTTTAAGAATATTGCTACTACCGGCACTGCAGTCAACCCGAATGGCCAAGGGTACGCTTGTCGGGTTAATTAAATGCACATTCAACATCACTACAACATAACTTGTTACTTGTCATAAACTTAAATTTAAACTTGTAAGCATAAACTTAAACTTGTGATCATAAACTTAACTTATAAATATAAACTTGTCTTGTAACATAAATTTGTATATAAACTTGTCTTGTAAATGCCGCATCACGCGTAAACTTGGTCAGTCATGGAGATATTGCCTAGCAGGGTTAATCCATGCTGCATGGGGCTCTTAGAGATGGGATAGCCGGTAGCGCAAATATTCTTCCCTCCCAATGACCTAGGTAAATATGATCTTGTTTAATCATTACTAAATTATTTCAAGTTCTCGAGTCATGGACACTCGAGAACTCCCTAGAATGACAAGTCACGAGTACGAGCTTTTCACGAGTTATCGTATTCGCGACACGCGATACATTGGACAATACTCACACTCGATTGCTCGATGCCAAATACGATGGATTTTCATACACAAATATTTCCACGGTATCGTGAGGATTGTGAATTCTTACATAAACTGGTCTCATGAACTACATGCAAAACTTGTTTAGTAATATAAACTTGTATCGGCATAAGAAAGCACACAACAATAATCACGAAAAGGAGTTATTAAATGGGTATAATTAAAAAGGATCATAAAATGCACACAAAATTTTTTGGCCTCATGCGCCTACTGGCCGCATGGACTCACTGGTCGTATGCACCCAATGGCCACATGGACTCACTTGCCGCATGCATCCACTGGCCGCATGGACTCAAGTGCTGAGTGATGGGTCATTAAATGCATTTCAGAGATAGAATTGACTAAAGATATTTAATGTGACATTCCATAAAAATGTGTCAAGAAGATAAGACACGAATCATAAAACGATGTGCAAGGGCGAAGCAGAGTTATGCGTCCACAAAGAAAAGAGGCGCATAGGGGCACTGCCGCACAAGTCCGTTTGTCGCATGCTCTCTCGGCCGCATGGGTGTTTCCTTTGGACTTTAGAAAATTTCTCATTCGTTCAGCGAGTGAATACATAAGGAGTTCAAGGACTTAGTTCCAGAACACTTTGTGTAATAAACAGTCATGCATCCAACAAGATGGACGCATGCTGGAAGGTATATGCGACACAAAGTTCAGGCTGCATAGCACTCTTTGCCGTATATGATGATGACCGCATGAGCACTTCGTCTTCTCCAGACAGCAAGTTCAGCCATGGCGAAGAAGCTCCAAAAATTAAAATTTTGTTTTCTTCATAAAAACTTTATTTGAACTCTGAATTAAGTGAATCAGAAGCAAAAATGCACGAAATGAAGTACTACATCCACCACAAAAACTATTTTTTTTTCTAAAATACCAAGTTTTAGTGGATCAAAACAACGAAAAACACATGAAACCCATAAAAACCCTAAACTTCAAATTCAGATCTACTCAAATATACTCATCAAAATCTAAAACTCCAAGAACTAAATATGATCAGCAACTCAATGAGAATATTTTCTATCAAATATATTTTTAAAACAACATATATGTATAAAAATCCAAAAATTAAGGCTTCACCATTGAACAAGATGTACTTGCCTTGGGTGGCTCATAGTCTCTACCTCTCTCGGTCCAAGTCACAACAACTTCTCCCTAGGGCTAGGGTTTGGCTAGAGGGAGCTTGAAGGAGAGGAGGAAGAAGAAAGAAGAAGAAGAGTGAAATGAGAAAATGAGTGAGGAGAGATAAATACTCATATATATACTTAAGAGGAGAGAAATATGGTTTAGTCATGGGTTCAATCAAATAAACCAAACCAACTGTTCATTCTACATACGGGTCCTAAATCGGGTCTATGGCAAATGCCAATGGGTATTCTACTGGTCTCGGGTAGTCTCTCTCAACAATGAGAATACATTATCAGAAAAAATTAAATTCTAGAAATTCAAGAAATACAAAATCTGGAATTGGGTGTTACTGCAATTAATGAAGGTAACAAACCATCTGAATCCACTGATGGAAGTAGTAGGACACGGTCCCTAAACATCAGAATAAACAAGTGCAAATGGCTCAAGATTTCGAAGACCAACCATTTTATAAGTAGAACGTGTATGTTTTTCAAGTTCACAAGCATTACAAAATAATATTTTTGTCTACTTTATGCATTATCTCAGGTTCTAACTTATTCAAACTATCAAAAGTTAAATGCTCCAATCTGTAGTATTGAAGCATTGCTTCTGTCTCTGTCCCTCCACGAATAGTAGCAGCGAGCATTGCAGCCTCCCTGTCCAGGTACTAAAGGCCATCACGCTTGATGCCAATCCCAAGCCTCTTTTTCGTGGCCTTCTCCAGGAAAGAACACATCCCGATCAAAAAGAATAGTGCAATTCAATTGAACAATGAGAGAGCTAACAGAAAGTAAGTTGACCGGGAATGAAGGAACATTCAAGACAGATGACAGGATAACAAATGAAGTACAATAGACTGAGCCAGTACCCCTGATGGGTTGGGATGTCCCATCGGCAGTCTGAATTGTCTCGAGATGCATATGTTTGCTTGGATAATATAATACAAACTTACTAGATGCAACTGTGATATGCCTAGATGCACCTAAGTCTATGATCCTGTCATGACCCGCACTCGGTGTGAGGGCACGAGTATGTGAGTACGTCTAGCCTACGCCGCAGCATCGGCGGTAGAACACTGTCTAGGTCAACAATACTATCTAAAATCTCACACATATATAATAAAATTTGTCAATAATATCTCAACTCCAAACGGAGGACGAAAGATAGTAATGGAACGATACTCAATCACAATAAACTATAAGAAAAAAATTACACGATATCTAATAAGGAAAAGAATCTCACAAGTCACAAGCTAGAATAGTTATAATCAAAATCCAAGTCTACAAGTCTAACAACATCATCACAAAGTCTAAAGTATAATTAACAACTCAATGTCTAGGAGCTGGAGACAAATCCAGTACAATATAAAAGTGCTAGCAAATATAACTAAGGTGGTAGGTGAAACTGGCTAGACCTTTCGGTAATCACTCCTGAATGTCAGGGCCTATGGTTGTTATTCACTCATGTGGCCCGTAGTACGTAAGACACCAGTCATCTAAGTCGTCGTCTGAAATATATATCCAATCAGGATGGAACGAGTACAACCCAATAGCAGTTCCAATTAATTGACAAAGACTATAAAACAGTAAATAGAGGATGCTATATATAATTAGAAAATAATAAACTGGTGCAATAGCAATAGTAAAGAGAGACGGGCAATGTAAGCAATAGGGTATAGCCCGTGCATATATAAAATGAAAGAGAATGGAACTACAATATCTGATACAAGGCAATGTAGTCTAAGAACTGAATATGAAGAACTACAACATACAATAAATTTTGAAATACTAAATAGATATGTGATCGGCTTGGAAGATTCAATGATTTATACTAAGGATAAGCTAGCTCAACCATATATGAAGTGTATGATTAGCTAGTAGCCAATGATTTACACTACTTGCCAATAGTTCTT
Source organism: Iris macrosiphon (assembly GCA_036927795.1). Taxonomy (NCBI): domain Eukaryota; kingdom Viridiplantae; phylum Streptophyta; class Magnoliopsida; order Asparagales; family Iridaceae; genus Iris; species Iris macrosiphon. The sequence goes on from JAYESA010000002.1 coordinate 138,959,992, forward strand.
TATCACATATCTAGCTAATACTTTTTTTGCCCCGACTGAAATGATGGATCCAACCATGACACGTTACAAGCCAATATATCCAATGTTAACCAATATTATCCAATGTTATCCAATACCAAACAATGAGCAGTATTCGATATCATTGTGATGAGTCAAGGTAGCATCTCATGACTGAAGATCCAATATCAATACCAATCTGTGTACCATCGTGTCAAAAATTAGATGTAACATTTCTAAATACTTAAAATATAGTAATTATCAAATAATAAAAACTACCAGAGAATTTACTCGCCTTTGGTCCTGACCAAAAGATGTAACTCGGTGTCCGAGCTGGTATCACACACATATATATGAATATCATGTCAATGGGTGTAAAGAAGTGATAAACATGTTAAATATGTTAAAATATAATTTCTAGGTCATTTCTAAGTCATACTAGTCAAACTAGGTCAATACATTAAGGTTATTAGCTAGACTAGCTAATGCTCACTATACTAGCTACCATAGTACCTTAATACCTACTTAGCATTACCTAACTAACACTTCATAGTAGAACTTAGTATCATGCATTACTAATACTCTTGCTATGGTGTTGGTGTGAAGTTGGTATTTCACTTAATCCTAACCAATACCTTATCCCCCACACTCTACCTAATTGCCTAACTGATACCTCACCCCTAATCTTGCCACTGATATCCAAATGCAACTGATACTAAGTATCAGTCATCCATCTCCTGATCACAGACTAGCCTACTATTGAACTTACACTAATACCTAGCACTTGACACTCCATGTATGCCTACCCGCTCTTCCACACTAGCTCCTCTCCCTAAACCGAGCACTCATTGATACCACCTTGCACAGGTATACACTACCTGCCTAACAACTGATATGAGTATTAAACTGATACACAAGACATACCTATCCAACACACACACCAAACTCCCTAATAATCACACCCCTAGACACTATATCAGATACTCACATACACTTCGACACTTGTTGCCAGTGTGCCACTACTGTTGCAACTCTGTTAATCAGTGCACCCAGTGCACTGATACTCATCTCCCTCTCCTCACCAGGTCTGAACACTCCCCTCAACATCACCCAAGTATCAGTTATATCTGAACACATCACCACACATCTGGCAGCACAGCAGGTACCAACTGCTCAAGATGGCTTCTCTGCCTGCACTCGAGTGCAGCTCTAATTGTACCTCCTTTACACATCATTGGTGCACACTGTGCATCCCCTACACATCACATTGCATTGGTCCTTTCTACTGCAGACCAACCTGGTATTGATGTTACCATTACCTGTCCTTAGAATCTGAACACACTTGGTACTTGCCTATAAGCCCACTCAAGCAATCTAACACTAATACATAATTCCCCACTATAAATAAAGGACTAAACCTAGCTCCTCCTTCCTTAATTGTAACATCCAGTCCCCACATATGTTACTACAATAACACCCCTTTGATGTTCATACTGGTAACCTCTCTCCTCACCAACTGCTATGCTGAACTGAACCCCAATACCCGTGCACTGCCTAGTGTTACTATCTGTTGTTACCCTTCCCTTCTTCTAACTGAACTCACCCTTCACCACTGGATACGATTATACTTTGATACCCTAATATGATACAAGGCACCACTTCTACCACATACCCAGATCAACCCCCACACGATGGTGCTCTTCCTAATATACCATGTCCAGTATTCCCCTTGAATACATATCTAGATAATACACTTAATGGACACACACACGCATAACCTCTCTAGCAACTGATCCTATAATCTTCTCACTTGATAAACCACTCTCATTGGTACACCCTTCCAGTGAACTGGACTCAGATATCCCCCCACTGATACACAACTCAATACCTTCAAAACCTCACTCACTGATACTCAAAGACTCCATCTCTCAGACCCTCTTGTGCCCATGCAACACCAGTGTCCACAACCTAGCCTCAAGTGCAAAATTGCACTCAAACACCTACTAGATGCACTATATTACTTAGCTTATAACCTAACACTATACTCACAGTCACACACCAACTGGAACTTTGCACCTTCAAACACCCTCTACTAGTATCACATATTGCTAACACAGGTGTAACACTCACTAATTCAGATTGATGGTTACACACAATGCACCAACATGCCCAGATATTTAAACCTTACTGTGGACCTGGCAACACTAAATTCCCTCTTTAACTCACACTTACTGCAACAGACCCGAGTCTCCTTATGCATCACTCCAACCCTCAATACATGTACCACTACATTCAAAGTCCCCAAGACTACAGACCTGGTTGCCTAATGCACTGTTACAACCAAGTTCAATCCTCTCACTCGATCCCCTTACTGTTGATTGCCCATCTCCCAACTTCCTGTAGCACAAGCAGCAACCCTTCCTTGCACCACTGTCTAGAGCAGACCCCTCAACTGGTCAGTTATGACGGATACTTAGAGTATCAGTCCCTAAATCCATGCCTAGACACAATCCATGCCCACACTAGCACATTCCTCACAGTCAAAACATCAAACACCTAAAATGTCCAAGTTCATGATACTCAATATTCGAACCAATGATACCAACAACATCCCATGATACCCCCACATCAAAACTAACTCTTGACACATCAAGTATCACACATAAACACACTAAACCATGATACCTCCATATAGCCTAGTATCACTCCATAAGACACTAATTAATACCCATAGTACACACACAACTACCCTCAAAACCATTAAATACCATATGTACATACCAATACACTATTATATTCCAAAAATAATTAGTAAAAATGCAAATTAAGGAAAATTACACTAATAGACCCAAAATCTCCAAATTTGAGGCACAAAACAACATTGTACAAGAAGAAATTATAGATCTAGGTAAATGAGGGATTCTAGCACCTAGATCTAACCATAGAAAGCAAATTCTACCTATGAGAGGGTTTCTATAGGTCCAATGGGTGTTCTTAACCACAAATAGAGTGAAAAATTGAGAGTTACATAGGTTTTGAGTGACCTTCCTGAAGAACTCCGAATTTTTGTACGAGGAAGACGAAATGGACACGATCCTCAATACTTGGACTCCTCTTCAAGCTTCTTCTAGCAATGACAAGCTCCTTAGCCTCCTTGAGAAATAAAAATGAGAGGGATGAGATTTGGAGTAGAGAAATTAGGATTTGCTCTCAAATTTTGGGATGAACTAAATGAAAATAAATGGAGGCTATTCATGAATAAAGAGACTTATATAGGCTTCTTCTTAGGGTTTGGGTTAAGTTTTTCACAATGTCTAAAATGCTCTCCAAGTTAGTCATGAAGGTTTGGTATTAAAAGGGGTTTAATTAAGGAATGTTCCAATAACTAAAGGAAGGGTTTACTAATCATTCTTCTCTAATTAAAAAGTGGTCAACCATGACTAACCAATTGGTTGCACTAATGAGTCATGACAAGTCTAGTTGATTCATTTAGGTCACTAACAACTAGTCTAATTAATGGCTAATAACTAACCATTCAACTATATTAAATATAGATATAAAGCAACAATACCAATTATTATGTAATAAAAATATAATCAATATAATTAATATGAAATATAATTATTAACAATAAGACTAAATAGGAAAAGATTAAAATACCCTTCTCCATTCTATCATGAATATGATCCAACTAAACCATATGATGACATATTCTATTCTTGAGTCAAGTAGGTTTAATGACCTAATATAGTCATGAACAACTAATGACTCAAATAGACTCAACCCAACTAGTCAAAACTTATTAACTAACACAATAGTCACATAATTAATATATAGAATATTATAATATTCAAATAATGGTCAAATGACAAAAATATTCTTGCTATGGAAATGTGATGGTTACAGATTCAATCAGTACGAGATTTAGTGGATACAAGTGCCTGAATCGGGATACTGCTGCCCACATAAGCAACGTAACCAGTAAAGTTACCAAGGTAGATAGTGTTAGCCAGATCCTGAGTGGCATGCCCCTTACCCTTAGAACTCTCAACCTGAAGCTTGAACTGACATAGTTCCTCCAGCTCTGTCATCACGGCTCTAGTCATCTTATTAATGGTCTCCTCTGGCACAGCTAGGTGAGCAACCCCGGCCTTCATGTCCCATGCCTCCTTGACCTCTATGTCCACCTCTCTATCCTCTGTCTCCTCGGCCACGAACAGAATTACGGAGTTTAGGGCAGTTGTAGCTGAGGTGCCCTTTCTTCCGATAATTGTAGCACTCCTTGTCATCGCTGATGGGAGCACTAGGAATCACCAATGCTGAGTGGACAGCGGGTGAGGTCTCGTCTTACATCACTTTCTGCCTGATCTCTTTTTGCTCCATTGATGCAACAGCCTCATCCATGGATAGAAAAGATGACATATGACACATTGCTGTCCTCCTAGCCTCAAACTGTGGGTTCATAACCTTGAGAAAACGAGCCACACGCCTACGCTCAAGGTATTGTTTCCCAAGGAGAATATATGTCGGGTTTTACAAGGATAGCGGATCATAGTGATCCAAGTTCGCCCATATGCGACGTAGCTCCGCTGCATACTTGAGTACTGTCTTCTTCCCATGTGTGATAACATCAAGCTTTTCCTCAACTTCCATCATCAACATGACACTTCCAGCTCTAGAATACATCCCAGCCAATGTCTTCCAAAAATTAGTTGCATTACAGATTGACTCCACCATCCCAGCTATGGATGGAGACACAGAAGTCAGCAGCCAAGAAACCACTAGAGAATTAAGGTGACTCCATGTTCTCCACTTAGCACTCGTCTTATCCTTTGGATCAGTGCACTCTTCCTTCACATATTTTTTAGATCTCTTGGTCTGAAGGTTCAACAACGTCCTCATAGACCAACTTAGGTAGTTTCTCGTCCCCTCAAGTTTGATGTTATTGGGTACCAACTCTATCTTCTTCATAACCTGCGACAGTTCTAGTACGGGCACGACTGCCCTACTGGATGATGACTCCTCTAATTTGGCCTGAAATACCCTGGCCACCCCCTCCATTATCTCTTTCAGCTCCTGACTAGTCATGGGTGTTCCTATCTCCAAAGTTGCTCTTATCGCAAACTCAACACAGGGATGAGATCAAACAAAACTAAAACGCGGGTCGTGCGCCTACATGCGATCACAACTTTCTCCATCTATCTGTACACCTCCAAGTTCATTCGGTAGAAGCGATAGGTAGAACTCGCCGGAACAAAGGCTAAAGATAGAGATCTATGCAAAAAAATTTAGGAAGTATGTTCTCTGATCTCGGAACCCACGTTGAGATCGAAATCAGAGGATCACACAAGAGTTCATCTCTGATTATCCACGATCCAACGAACAACTCGCATACGCCAGCGTATGACGAGGACAAGGTCGACAACAGCGTACCCTGCTTTCCACAGATTCGACAACACCCACAGGGGGCGTCGATGTACCATGTTTCCCGCAGGTTCGACAACACCCACAGGGGGGCATCGATATACCCTGCTTCCCGCATGTTCAACAACACCCACCGAGGGGACGTCGACGGCGGAGAAGAGGGACGGTAGTGGAGAAGAAGAAAAGAGAGAAAAATTTATTGTGGAGATAGATATTCAGAATTTTGGCTCTGATACCATATAGAAAGACTTAATTGATTTATTTCTCAAATATGGGGTACATATATATAGGAGGAGGCTAGCCTCCTCCTTACTTTCCAACGTGGTACTAAATAAGTTCTCATAACTCAACAAAGCTAGTAATAGAAAATGAAGAACTAGCAAGAGTGTAAGTCATACATGATCAACTCTAGCTATAGAATATGCTAATCATGTCATGTCTAGTAGGCGATATAACAAGTCCAAAATACAATCTAACAGTGCCCAGGGCTAAACGTCACAAAAGAATATGTACAATAAGTGGGAGAACAAGATATAAACTGACTCAATCGGTCTGGTGCTCCATGTGGTCATCATCCTCGCAAATAGACGAAAGATCAGCTGGCTCTGCTACCGGATATAGCTAAGCAAAACTAGTAGGGTCAGACCCCAAATAGCGAGTACCACAAAGGAGGCCAAACTAATAAACTAAAACCAGCAATACAATAAAGAGCTACAATATCCTAAGAAATATGTAACTACCAGGTAATATGTAAAGTACACTGGGAAAACAAGAAAATAAACGAAAAACATGTAAAGCAAACTGGATGGGTGACATGTACGGGATCATGCAAGTGAACATGTATGGGATCATGCAAGTGAACATGTATGGGATCATGCAAGATGAACATATACATAAAAATAAACTGGTACATATGGCATATATAGTAACTGGGCGAGAAAAATAACAAGACATAGCTAGTAGAGTGTCGGGATCATGACAAGGGAGAACATGTAAGGAACATTGCATATATAAAGTAAAAGGACATACAAGACAATAGACCAAAATGCACCACGACAGGTCACTGTCAGGCAAGCAAGGCAATATAAGACAAGATAAAACATGGACTCCCATCCATCAACCACGGCCAAGCAAGAAGTACGGCTTGCTACGTTAGCTAACTAGGGTTGTCATAAGTCCTAATTACTAACAAATACAATTTAGGATTTCCATACGGTCCCATGCTCTGTAGACTGTCCAAGCTACCCAAATGTTGGACGACAGTAAAGTAAATAATAGTGGATACACCACCCCTAGGAGAGATGTGCACCTAAATCCAAGTCACACAAAAATGAACCTGAGTAAGTCAATTTAGTATGCCCCACACGACGGTGAGCTAGAAATTCGCACTACTCGACGCCATGCTACAAGTCCATCAGTCAGTAAAATATTATCGGGGCACGAAACTACATGCAACCAGGAGATCCTCCCCCAATGCTCTAATCAATTAAGCTAGTTATTAACCTTAGCAGTTTGTTTTATAATTCCAGATGTGGCATTCCACAGAATCCATCATAAACATGATGCTCCCCGTAGGGATAAATTAGACAAGACAATATTTTGGTAAGCAGAAGCACAAGATTATACGGATATACAACCAAACGGTTATAGGCATGACGAGCGTGCACTATAACAAGGCACAACAAGTAATATATGAGACGGGTGTATAATAGGTACGTGTCCCCAAAGCTATACACGGTATGTGTATAATGCGTAAGTGGCCCCAAAACTATACATGATGTCAAGCCAGGACTGGCACAAGAAATGCACAGGAGTGCACCACGACGGGTCACTATCAAGAATGTACAAGTCAGGGTATAATGGATATGTGTCCCAAACTATACATGGAGCCAGGACTGGGTACAAATGGTAGGTGTCCCAAGCTATACATGAAGCCGGGACTAGATATAATGGGTAGGTGTCCCAAACTATACATGAAGCCGGAACTGGGTATAATGGGTAGGTGTCCCAAACTATACATGAAGTCGGAACTGAATATAATAGGTAGGTGTCCCAAACTATACATGAAGCCGGGCTAAGAACGTATTACAGAAAAACATATACAAGTGTCAGGTCACGCTAAGAAAGTATCACAACCAAATGACATATCAGGAAAACACAATATAGGCAAAATCAAGGTCATTCGGATTATCCGTCGGATCACCGTCGGATCATCCGATCTGTCACAACAAGTAAATGGGCCATAATTCGGATCATCCGTCGGACTTCCGTGGATAACCGTCGGATCATTCGATTGGTCACAGCAAATTTGTGGGCCAAAAATCGGATCATCCGTCGGACTATCGCGAATCACCGTCAGATCATTCGAGTAGTCACAGAAATCCGGACTTGAAATATTTTCTTGACTTGTTCGGGCCGTAAAAACTCCGTTCTAACTCAGAATTTAGATTTTCAAAGGTCAAAATTGTATAGGATCAAATTCCCAAAAACCTGGGGACATTCGATTTTACCAACTTTGAGATTTGATACATTAATTCTGAAAAATATCGTACAGTAATTTACGGGAAAAATTGAACTTGTCCGGATCCACAAAACTCAAAACTACCAGAATAGAAACTAGGCACTGGTCTCAAGTAGCATATAAAACAAATCTCATGGCAATCACTCCGGTTATCCTATCTAACACCGAGTTTTCTAACGGGTAAATATCAGGGTCATTCTACAGGAAAAGTCAAAACCTAGCCTAAACAATTTTCTGAAATATGCACAAGGTTGAAAATTACTAGAGAAACACTTTTAACAAAACAAGTTTCATGAAATTATAAACACAAAATCTCAAGAAAATAAAAACTGCAATAAAATAATATCTTTCAGTATTTTGGCAACATGTACTTCCTAAAGCCAAGCTCCCAGCCTAAACCTTCAACTCCACCACCATGAGGGGTTCAGAAACCACACTTTTAGGCCTCAAGACCAAGTTGCTAGCTCCCGCAGAAAATTGAGAGAAAATAAAAAAGTGAAGAAAGAAAGAAAGAAAAGAGAGAGAGGAGAGAGAAAATAATTTCATATATATGGAAGAGGTAATTTAATCGTGACCGTCCGATCCGCCACATTAGCGATCCAAGTCACGAGATTAAATCAATCTCAACCGTACAATGAAAAACCAAGAAACCAATGGATAATAGAAAGTATTGAATACTATTCACGAAAATATCTAAAAAAAAATATCTCGAAAATATTTCAAAAGTGAAAAGAATATTTGTCTAACGAATTTTTTGTCGGTATGTCGTGGTATGCCGACGGTAATCCGGTCAGGAAAAAGATTTCAGTTCTTAAAGAAATTCGAGATTCCACGAGATCCTATAAAGCACAGTACAAATACAATATAAAATACGTATCCATATACAAATACAGATACTATGAGACGGATCTCACGGTCGGGGGATGAGGGGGGGGGGGGTGGCTGCCGGAGAAGCCGTCGTGGGGGGGGGGGGGGGGGGGGTGGTTGGGGGGGGGGGTATTGGGGTGCGTAGTTTAGGAATAAATAAATTTTTGGATAATCATGTTGAAAATATTAGTTGAGATAGAATATTAAGTTAGTACGTATCAAAGTTGAGGGTAACAAATTGAACAATAGTGATAGTTGAGGGTATCAAATTACAATTTAGCCTTACTTATAGGATATAACTTACTAGAACACTAACCTATTAGTATTTGGTAGCAAACAAGCAAAGTAAACTGACTTTATAAAAGTCAACTTCTTTGATTTGAGGTTTTGATGTCATGTTTAGTCATAAAATTTTTTTTATCTACTTTAGAAATGTTAATTATATGGTATTATATAAAATGTGAATTTGAACACTTGTCACATAGTGAAAATGACAAAAGAAAAATCTATACTTTTAAATAATCCAAATACTAGAAATATTTGGATTATATAAACTATATATAGATTCTTAGATAAAAATGTATTTATATATGAATAATAAGATAATTTATATTCCATTAATTTAAATTATGAAACCAATTATAACGATCTCTCTTACGTGCAACATTCTCTTTCTCTCTTTCTAACTTAAGGTAACATTTATCTCGCGTGACATCTTCTCTTTCTCTTTTTCTCTAATCTTCGATAATCTTTTGGTTTAACAAAAGTTTTTTTTTATATTTTTTTCAATCTTTCTCTAATCTTCTCTTTACTTATTCATTACAACAACAACAAAAACTTTGGATATAGTTTTTTAATACAAAATCCCTTTGAAAGAATATGCTCTCTCGTCTTCCTCTTCTACTTTGTGTTCTACAATAGTATTTTCAAGAAAAATAAAAAGAAAAGAAAAAGAGGAAACAAAGGGCCTGTTTGGATGTAATTTTAAACGTAAGGTTCTTAGTTTAAACAGAGAAATGGAAGCAAATCGCGTTTGGCGATATATGCTTTCAAAATATTTTTACAGAGTTTTCCGAAAAGAGAAAAAAAACTCTTTTCCCAACAAAAATGACGGATCCCACACTCTCTCTCTCTCTCTCTGTGTGATCATTTTTTCTCTCACACATCACTTACTCCTTCTCCTCCTGGCCTTCCCCTAGAGACAGTGACGGAGCATAAGTTGGACTTACCTGGGCTGTAGTAGTCCGGACTGAAAATAAAAACACTAGCTTTTAATAGGTACCAAGAAATTGCTTTAGTGTAGTGGTTAAAGTAATGTACGGGATTGTGGAGGGTTAGATTTGAATCCTACAGCAAAATTGTTGAAAATATTGTGTTTTTAATACAATATGCTAAGAAAAATATGTTATTTTAACACAATTTGCTAAGGAATTAATTTTTTTTCATAATATATTTTTGCTTCAACCCCCTCTTCGAACAATTCCTGGCTCCGCCCCTCGAGATATGAAGTTCCATGATCTGCGGCGGCTCCGGCTCCGGACCCCCTGACCAGCTACGCTATCGAGAGCCTCCGCTGCTTCCTGCCACATCTTCATACCAAGTTCCCATTGCATGTTAAATTTCATATTTCAAGCCACCATGATATGAGATGGCAGATCCTTGCCTGGTTGCTTGTTGATGCATTCATTCATCACGTTCACCGGTGGTGAAGTTTTGAAAGACGGGGAATGATGAAAGACCATATGGAGTCCAACTTAGTTTAAGATCAGGATTGGGTTTTTAATGTGTTTATATAGTTTAGGAAGTAAATATCTAATTGAATTTTGATTTATATCACCAAACCACTTAGGATGAGGGTTTTTTTTTTGAACCATTGCTAAGTGACGAACTCCACCCCCTAGGGTTTGGCAGAGGTGGTTGGGTTCCAGCGGGCAGGCACGGAACTCCAGCAATTCAGACTTCATAAATTAGGGTTAGAGTTCAGTCGATCCAGGAGTATTTTTAAATTAGGGTTAGGGTTCAGTCGATCCAGGAGTTTTTTTTACAAGACGAGAACAATGATGGCTGGAGAATGCGTGTCGAAATTTCGGAGAAAAAACAAATAGAGAAAGAAGAACCAGACACATTTGGGAAGGACACGGTTGAACACGAACAGTGTAGATACAGTTAAAAAAATCAGTTTCTAAAAATATTTTAACAAACAGAATCTTCAAGTCGAAGCTTTCTATTTTATGAATGACTCTCCAATTCTTTTGTACCAAACTTGTCCTTATTATAAAATTTGGAGAGCTTTTCGAAAACAGTTGATTTTTATCCGCCATCTAAAACACTAGTGTCATGGCACACGTGATGCATGTGCAACGTATTTTATAATTGTTCATACCATTTTATGTAGCAAACATAACATAAAATCAAACTTATTTTAAAAAATAGTATTTTTCGATAGGATATAACAAACATAACATAAAATCAAACTTATTTTAAGAATTAATATTATTGGATAGGATTTTTTTTTTTTTATAAATGTTGATACCATCTTATTTAACAAAGAAAACATCCAATCAAACTTTATGAACAAAACTATCTACTTAAACTATAGAAAATCACTCATTTGACAATTATTATAGTGAAATGTTATATGTCAGCATGTCACATCCCAGTACCCACTACAAAAAAATGCATGTTCAGCAACATAAGCAATATGTAGCAGAAAGTTAGATTTGTGTCGCCAAAGCGTTTTCGCGACAAATATGACGATGTCGCACACGTCGCCGTAGCCATGTCTGAAAAAGTCTTTGCCGACAATAAATAACATGTCGCAAAATGTAAACAATTTTGGCGACATATTATATTTTTCAATTAAAATATCTTTTGGCAATATGCATCTTGTGTGTCGCGGAAAGATGATACTTTGGCAACATAACACGTCGCCAAAAGTCTAGTTCTTTTATTTTATTTTATTATAAAAGTACTTTCTACTACACAATTTGATGTCATCAAAGCTATTGTTGCCAAATATAAATACACTTTCTACTACACAATTTGATGTCGCAAAAGCTCATTTATTTTATATTTATTTACATTAATTTTTATTTTCGCATATATTTTTCAACATAAATGTAAAAATCTTATTTCAAAAATAACATACAAACATTGAATGTCTTTCCCAAAAATTAGCCTACAATAGGTCTCGTGATATGAATGTCTTCATCCAAAATTGGTTTGTTGTTTATGTGATCCAGCAAAAAAAAATAAAAAAAAATTGTAAGTAAAACAAAATATATACTAAAAGAATGACATGTTTAAGGGGCTTAAATGCAAAAAAGAAAATCTACACATACATATATGTACATTATCATAGGGTAGAGGTTCCACTTTAAGGATGGATAAATGTTGTATTGGTTGTTCGAGTACAAGAGGGGAGTCAAAATTGCATCAAAACATGGGCTCAAAGCAGCCCACAAAAGTGGTGCAGGAAGTGAAATCAGTGTTCGAGGAAGTGAAGTGTACAGCAGCATCAGTGGAGGAGTTCAGGATACATAGGTATCCAGTGAGTGAGGGGACTGCAACAACAATAGCAGAAGTGTGCACATGTAGATGTGTAACTTGGAATTTAGCTCAGTGTATGGGTGTAGAACCTGGGTGTCATAGGAGAGTATTATAACACACAGAGCAGAAGCAAAAAAAAATATTATGGCTGAGTGCAAAGCAGAACCTTTCATGGATGTCTAGAACTGTTAGGGTGACAGAAAACCTAATGAAAATAAATTGTCATAAAAATTGAACTTTCAACCAAGCAATAATATGCACAACAATCTAGATAACAAGGTGAATAAGATGATAATTTTTGCACTTTATAGCTCATTCTTAACCTCAAGTTAATCCTCTAAAATTCTCATTAGGTCATTTGGTAATTTTAGGGGTTTCTTTCCGATACTCAGAATGCCAGCTTCTAAGGGAAGCAGAGCCCAATGAATTAATGGTAACCCTTCTCAAGTTTGTCTGCCTTACTAATCAGATTTGCACGCGAAATCAATGATGAACAAATCATGAAATATTGTTCCTTTATCAAAGCACACCATAAGCACTGGTGTTAGTAACTATATTTTCAATTATTAAAAGACAAGATCATTCTGCATGTATAGTGCAATTATGACAATAACAAAGATAAACCGGTATTAGAGAAGGCCTTATTTTCGCCTAGAAGCTTGGGCTTCGAATCGTGGAGAACCAGAAACAAAATTTGTTGAAGTTGTTAAGATAATTAAGTGCAGGAAACCAGGATTGAAAAGAATAGTATCCATGGAGTAAGTGCTAATGCAACAAGATGTTTGTTTAAATATGATGGTTGACTTGCAAATGGTGAAAAACCACAAAATCAGGTGCCAAGACTTAAAAGAGTATCAATAAAAAAAATACCCAGATCCACAGACTTCTACTTGTTGCCACTCTTAAGTAGGTGGGTGTAAAATGGTGTTTGGAGAAGACCAAGTCTTGTTGTTTCAGTCTTCTCTAATATCTTAAATAGTTCACGAAATCTCTTTAGAGCTTGCACATACCATCAAATTATATGAAGTATTGTCTATACAATAGTGAAGTCATACTTAAAGTCATAATTTGATATACAACAGTGAAGTCATACTTTCTTTTCCAACTAAAGGTCATACTTTGATCAGCATATGAAGTCACTCATCAGTGTTTAGTGAGTTCGTTACTAAAAGTCTATACAACAGTGAAGTCATACTAAAAGCCTATACTAAAAATCTGTACTAAAAATGTCAGGAGTTGAATGGATAAATTAAATTAAACTCCCCCTTATGCTGCAGACTAAGCAAGAACATAAATCCTATCAATGCTACCAAAGAACTTCTTTGCCACTGACATTTGACCCAATCATATAGTTCTTCTAAAACTTTAACAATTTAATGTAACTATAAAATGTTATTTCAGCTCATCATGCTTATGTTAAAACCTAGTCTGGAAAATCCAAATTCAGCTTATAAAGAGGAAATAGTGTTGCATGTAGATACGCATCTCTTAGCTGTACCCTCTTTTTGTAAAAGGGGCACGACTGCGACCGCATATTCCTAATGAAATAGGAAAACAAAGTTCGAGAGTTGGAACAATCCGATGATAACGTAACAATTAAAAATCAGTCAGTTCAAAATAGAGGGAATGAAAGCAGGTATTTATACCAGTCGCGGTAGCAGTTTAAGCACATCGCATGATTGCAATTAGGTAAGACCATATTCATGTATATCTTCAGACAGATCCCAAACTCGTCCTCCCTCTCCATATCCACCCTCATGCCAGGAATCTCATTGCCTCGGCTTCCGTATTTATAATCTAGATTGCTCTCAATTTGTTGAAGAGACGGATAAATAACAGCTACAAAATATGTACGCAAATATAAGAAACCCCTACGGAATTCCCTGAATATGTACAATAACTAGAAATAATAAAGTAGTGTTTAGGGACGAGCATTCGGTTTATTCGGTTTCAACAGAGTCGGAATATTCAAAACCGAATAAACTACTAAGTGTTGTAAAGAACATATACCATAGAATTCCCTTAGGCTAGCCTTCCTTTCGTATATAGATATCCTTGCCTTTCCATCGACATAAACCTACATACATATAAAACAGAAAAAAAACAGTAAGGGTGAGTTCGATTGGAAGGTGAAAAATATATGAAAACTAAATTAATTTCATGGAATTATTTTATTAGAAAACAAATTCATTGGATTCCAAACATTATAGAAATAACTCGGACAATAAAGTCACAGGATCTACTGCAAGTTGGCAAGGTACACTTGCCTGTGTTCTGAGCTCATTCAGTTGTTCCGATATAAGTGGAATATTCAGGTACGCCTCCGGATGCTGAAACAAACATTATCATACCTCTCAGAATATATGAAATAGCTAGGATTGACTACCCATAAGTCCAATTTGGACACAGGGACAGAATTGCCAGTTTCTAGTCAAAGTGGGGTCCACATGTGGCCCACTTCGCACCAAAAAATGTGCCAGAGATAAAATTTTCCAAATTTGGCAAACTTAGTGTCTATAGTCCAGAACGATGATACAAACCCAACGGAATGTCCAGAACTGAATTTCGATGAGCCGGTCACGAAATTGTCCGTCAAGTGGAACCGTGTGGCCCACGAAATGGTGTTTCGTCAACGTTCTCAGAATTGAACCAAACTTGGCTCATAGGACCAGCGTAACGCTACGAATTCGATGTCGTAAGTTTAGTTGCGAAACGACAAGCCCACACAAAATTATGACGAGTGTCGGAACAGGCTGAAACGGGACTTTTCGGCGGATACGCATTGATTCCGGTGTACACGCACATCCAAATCAAAATTCGCAAAATTTTATATGTCTGTATTGACGATACGCGCCTTTCGATACAATTTGCATACGACGAAGTCGCCTCA
Source organism: Iris macrosiphon (assembly GCA_036927795.1). Lineage (NCBI taxonomy): Eukaryota > Viridiplantae > Streptophyta > Magnoliopsida > Asparagales > Iridaceae > Iris > Iris macrosiphon. The sequence goes on from JAYESA010000002.1 coordinate 138,975,240, forward strand.
TTTAGTGGGACGCACCCTGTTTCGAAAAATTTTGGTTTTAGAAAACTAAGTTTTTGGTCAACTTCAACCACGAATAAATCACAACATACAGCAAATTAAAATAAACTAATTAAAGTGATTAAATCTTGGTTATATTGTCTAAATTATTGTTTAAGTAGAATTTAAAAATATTAACTAGGTTGGAAGAAAAACGGCCATGAACATGGATGTTTGGGACAGTTTTTTGAACTTCAAATTGTGTCTTTTTTTTTTTGCGTCGCAAATTAAGACCGACACAGGACATGATACACCAAACTAATTCCACAGGGTTCAAGAGGGTCATGTAGTCTTCATATATGATTCAACAGATCGATATTTGGATTACTGTGCAGTGAGATACGAGGGTGGGAAATTGAGTACCTTATTGTTGTTGTTTGCTCGGAATTGGACGGCCCGTCTTGCGGATGCTGAAACAAACATTATCATACTTCTCAGAATATATGAAATGGCTAGGATTGACTACCCATAAGTCCAATTTGGACACAGGGGTATAATTGACAGTTTTTAGTCAAAGAGGGGTCAACATGTGCCTGAGATAAAATTCTCCAAATTTGGCAAACTTAGTGTCTATAGTCCAGAACGATGATACAAACCCAACGGAATGTCCAGAACTGGATTTCGATGAGCCGGTCACGAAATCGCCCGTCAAGTGGAACCGTGGGGTCCACGAAATGGTGTTTCGTCAACGTTTTCAGAATCGAACCAAACATGGCTTATAGGACCAGCGCAACGCTACGAATTCGATGGCGTAAGTTTTGTCACGCCATAGTCCCAAAATATCGAGGGATTGGACACGTGGCAATGGCCAGCAGCACGCACCGTTGGACAAACCCAATTTAATGGATCCATCGGGGCGTACTTAAGCTGTATACAACAATAAATAGGTCCAATGATACAAGTCACGGTCTATTCTAATCTCATCCACAACAGATATTTACAGATCAAATGCCAGAATAATGCATATAGAATAAACTAACAAATCTCAATAAAAGAGTCTCGGTGAACAATCCGAGAATGTCACGCCCCAGTCCCAAAGTGCCGAGGGACTGGAGATGCGTGGCAATGGCCAGCAGCACGCACCGATGGATAACCCAATTTTATGGAGCCATCAGGGCGTACTTAAGCTGTATCGAAGGTCTACTACAACAAATCACACTAATCTCATCCATAAAGATAAAGAAATAAACTGCATAATGAAATGGAAATAAGTAGCAACAACAAGTTAGTCGGGAAACAATTCGACTTAGGTCTGAATATACTAGCTCAATAGGCCAGGAATAAAAGAGATAAACATAAGTAAATACTGAGTACTGGAACAGGCACTCAGGAGAAGTCTTCGGCAGTCACCTCGTCTTCAGTGTTCGGTTCTGCTCCAGCAATAGCTTCAGCTCCGGTCCCGTATATCTCGGGGTACTGCTCCTCAGCTAAACCTGGGGACATAATCCATTCCAGGTCCTCAATGGACATAGCAAGGCACAAAATAAAAAAGCCAAATAATAAGCAGTGCAATTAAATTAATTAAAACAGCAGGGTAAACTAAGTAACCATCTATGTGATATGCAAATGAGAGCAACACTAGTACTCAGGCTGAGACCGCTACAAGCTCTGTGTCGGGGAGCCGGTAGCAGTAATAACACGTAAAGGGTCTAGCTCTGCTGGAGAGTCTACAACCTCACAATAATAGTAGATATATATATAGAACAGCTTGTAGCCTATGTGTCTCTCCCCACCCAATGTAATCACGCAAGTCATGACCATAACGTCTCATGCCCATGTCAGCGGGATTATAGCTAATACAACAAGTCATACTGTCTATAAATAAAATAACTCTGTCAAGTCCTGTATCCTATATAGAATCACCACGAATATCTCAGGAGGATTCTGTCCATGATAGTGTCAAGTGTCCTGGGTTTTATGGTACTTGATAGGTCAAGTACAAAAGTAAGGGGATCGTAAATCCATCTCTAAATGACGAACCCAACACCGCGTACGGTGTTGGCACCCGACTATGATCGGACACTAGGTACGTCACGCGTTTCCTAGGTTAAGCAGTTTAAACAAGTTTATATAAATTTATACAAGACATCCAACAAAGTATTATTACAGGAAATATGAAAATAAAGACTGCAAGTTTGGCAAGGTGCACTTGCCTGATGTTTGGATTCCACTAAGGTCCTGGTTTCGGAAATTTCCAGAGATGCCTCCGAAAGCTGAAATAAACAGTATCATCACGCTCAGAAGGTGTCAAATAGCTAGGAACGCCTGTCCTTGGGTCCAATTTAGAGACAAGGGCAAAAACGATAATTTTGGGCCAAAACGGTGTCCACCGGTGGGCCCGCTTTGCACCGAAAAATGTGTCAGGGTCAACGGTCTCTAAATTCATCAAACTTAGTGTCAACAGGTCAGGAACACTGATACAAACCCAACAGAACTTTTAGATTTGAATTCCGATGAGCCGATCACGAAATCGCCCGTCGAGTGGGGCCTGCGGGGCCCACGACACGCGATTTCGTCAACGTTCTCAGAATCGAACCAAACTTGATCCAAAGGACCAGCGTATCGCTACAAGTCCGATGGCGTAAGTTTCGTCTCGATCTGACGTGTGTGCACGAAGTTAGGGTAAATTGCAGAAAAGGCGGATACGGGGCGATGTCCGCGGATACGCGTTGATTTCGGTGTGCACGCACACCCGAATCAGCTTTTGCGAAATCCCACACGTCCGTATCGACGAGGCACACGTATCTGTGAAGACCGCACGCGACCAAGTCATCCCGTTTGGCGGAGCGTACTCAGTTCCGGGGTGAAACAGGGTCTGGTTTTTCCTGTTTTTGGATCGCGGTGTGCGATCACCACAAGACGCGATGCCCCGAGCGGTTTGTCCGGGCACCGAGAGGGTCATACAGGCTACGCGATACAATTTACGGAACTGAATTCAGAGCTACGAGCAAAAAACTACGGATACCTGAACAGGGCCTGAAAAACCGAGATCTTCGTGTCCTCGTATCTCGAGTCGTGTCCTGTGTCCAACTGACACTGTGTCCGACACGCACAGAGACTAGGGTTAGGGTTCTGGAACTCGCCGGGGCTGGCCGAAGGAAGTGGAGCCTGGGCGACGCTGGCGGCGGACGGGCTGGCCTTGGTCGGAGGCGAGGGTCGTCGGCAGCGGCTCGGGTCTCAAGCGAGGTCGACTGGGGCGGAGTGGGCAGCGGGGAGGAGTTGGGCTCGGGTGTGGTGGAGCTGCGGCGAAGCTCAACGTGGGTGAGGGCCTGAGCGGAGGAGGTCGGCGCTGGGGGTCAGCGAGTCGAGGGCCGCTGGAGTTTGGGGTCGCCGGAGTCGGGGTAGAGCTAGGGCTAGGGGAGATGAGGGAGGAGGAAGGAGGAGAGGGGGATTTTATAGGGGTTTTCCGCGGAGGGCTGGCCGGGGACGTGGCGGAGAAGGCGGAGGGGTCGTGGGGTGAGGCCGGGCGGTTCTCCGGCCACGTCGTCGGAGAACGCGACGGATTTCCTGGGGTCGTGGGGTTGGGGGTGATGGAGGACCGGGTCGGGTCGGGCGCTGGTTCGGGTCTGGCCGACCCGCCTGACCCGCTAAGGCGCCGGGGCTGGGCTGTACTAACGGGCTCGGCCCACTGGGCCGGGCCGGGCCCCTAAACAGAATAATAATAGTAATAATAGTATAATAATAATAATAATAATAATAATAATAATTATTTAATTAGAAAATTAGTTTTTAGGCTTTTAAAAATAGGCCTGAGGCCCAATAAAATTCCAGAAAATTACCCTTAGTCAGGTTTTCTATTTTACACCATAAAATCATATTTTCATCACATTTTAATACTATTTATTAGCAATTAAAAATGATAAATTCACCACAGGACCTGTGTAAATTCCTGAATAATTTCAGAAAATTCCCGAAAATTGATTTTTAAAAAAATCTGAAAATTTTAGGTGTTTACAATCTACCCCCCTTAAGAGGATTGCGTCCTCGCAATCGAAGGATAAACTATAAAGGCACGATTTTACAGAATTAAAGAATGCTTAGGTTCTACCTGATTCTACAAATAAGTGTGGATAACGCTGGCGCATAACATCTTCTCGCTCTCAGGTCGATTCGCCAGGAGAGTGCTGTTTCCAAGCTACTCGAACCAGTCTGATTGTCTGCCCTCGCAGTGTCTTCTCGCTGGTGTCGAGTATACCCACTGGCTGCTCCTCGTATCTCAGGCTAGGTCCCACCGAAATCTCAGAATGATCCACTATATGACTTGGGTCCGTCACGTATCTCCTCAGTTGTGAGACGTGGAATACATCATGCACTCCCTCTAAGGATGGAGGTAATGCAAGACGGTAAGCCACCTCACCAATGCGCTCCAAGATATCAAATGGCCCAATGTACCTTGGGCTTAACTTGCCTCTGCTGCCAAATCTGATAGTACCTCTAGTGGGCGAGATCCTCAAAAATACATGCTCTCCTTCCTTGAACTCCAGGGGACGTCTGTGCGCATCGGCCCAATGCTTCTGTCTATCCTGGGCTGCACGGAGATGGTTCTGAATCTGCTTTACTTTTTCTACTGTCTCCGTTACCAACTCTGGACCCAGCATTTGACGTTCGCCAACGTCACTCCAGCATATCGGCGATCTGCACTTCCTTCCATACAACGCCTCGAAAGGTGCCATCTGAATGCTTGCCTGATAGCTGTTGTTGTAGGAGAACTCCACTAAGTGCAGATGATCTTCCCAAGATCCTCCAAAGTCCAGTATACATGATCGCAGCATATCTTCCAGGATCTGAATTGTGCGCTCTGATTGGCCATCTGTCTGGGGATGATAGGCAGTACTGAACTTGAGCCTGGTGCCGAGACTCTCTTACATGCTTCGCCAGAAGTGAGATATAAATCTCGAGTCTCGATCTGATACAATACTAACCGGCACTCCATGTAATTTTACGATCTGTCGCATATACATGTCGGCTAGTACTTCCGTGGATTGTCCGACTCTGAACGGCAAGAAGTGAGTCGACTTAGTGAGCCGATCCACGATGACCCATACTGCATCCTTTCCACTAGGGCTTCTTGGAAATCCAGTGACGAAGTCCATGGTAATATGCTCTCACTTCCATTCAGGGATGGGAAGTGGCTGCAACATATCTGCAGTCCTTTGGTGCTCGGCCTTCACCTGCTGGCAGACTAAGCATTTTGCCACAAATCGGGCAATCTCCCTTTTTATTCCATGCCACCAGTAATATTATCTTAAGTCCCGGTACATCTTGGTCCCTCCTGGATGAACCGAGTATATGGAGCTATGCGCTTCTGTCATCAACTCCTGCCTTAATTCTCCATTCGGAACATATAGGCGATTTTCGCACCTTAATGTCCCGTCCTCGTGGATGCGTAGTCCCGTCTGCAGGCCTGCTTCTGTTCTCTCTTTCAGCCTTCGAAATCTGGTATCATTAGGCAAAGCTTCTTTGATTCTCTCCACCAGCGATGACTTCACTTCGAGGTTAGCCAGCAAACCATTTTGTCCAGGTAGAACAACCTCTATCTGAAGATCTTGCAAGTCTTGTAATAGCTGAGGCTGCTCCGTTAAGAAATAAGCCGAGGGTTTTCTGCTGAGGGCGTCGGCTACAACATTTGCTTTCCCCGGGTGGTACTGCAGATCGATGTCAAAGTCCACCATCAACTCGAGCCAACGCCTTTGCCTCATGTTGAGCTCCTTCTGTGTATAAACATACTTCAAGCTCTTATGATCAGTGAATATTTCGACCTTCTCTCCATACAGATAATGTCTCCAGATCTTCAATGCAAAAATCACTGCAGCTAGCTCCAGGTCGTGTGTTGGGCAGTTCTTCTCGTGGACCTTCAGGTGCCTCGATGCATAAGCGATAACCTTGCCATGTTGCATCAAGACACAACCTAGTCCACTACCGGATGCATCACTATAAACAACAAAATCTCCTGACCCTGAGGGAAGAGTCAAGACTGGTGCTGTTGTTAGACGCCTCTTCAATTCTTCAAAGGCATTCTGGCATTCTTCCGTCCATATGAACTCCTGATCCTTCCGTGTTAGCTTAGTCATCGGCTCTGCGATCCTTGAAAAATTTTCTACGAACCGCCGGTAATACCCAGCAAGTCCAAGAAAACTTCTCACTTCCGCAACAGAGGTAGGGGTAGGCCAGGTTTCTATGGCAGTGACCTTCTCTGGGTCCACAGACAGTCCTTCACCCGAGATAATATGCCCTAAGAATGGTACCTTGTCCATACAGAACTCACATTTGCTGAGTTTGGCATACAGCTTCTCCCTTCTCAAAGTTTCCAGCACAATTCTGAGGTGTTCCTCGTGCTCTGCGTGGTTCTTGGAGTAGACTAGGATATCATCAATGAATACCACCACGAACTTATCCAAGTACTGATGGAAGACCCGGCCCGTTCATCAAACTCATAAATACTGCGGGTGCGTTGGTTAAACCAAACGGCATTACTAGGAACTCATAATGTCCATATTTAGTTCTGAAGGCCGTCTTTGGGATATCTTCCTTCTTCACCCTAATCTGGTGATAATCGAATCTAAGGTCAATCTTTGAAAATACCCTAGCACCACTCAATTGGTCAAACAAGTCATCAATGCGTGGTAATGGGTACCGGTTCTTAACAGTGACAGCATTAAGGGCTCTGTAATCAATGCACAACCGCACAGTTCCGTCCTTCTTGGGTACAAAAAGTATAGGTGCTCCCCAAGGTAAAATACTGGGCCGGATAAATCCTTTCTCCAGAAGGTCGTCAACTTGTGCTTTCAGCTCCACTAACTCCTTAGGTGCTTGCCGATATACCGATGAAGTGATAAGTTCGGCTCTTGGAGTTAGGTCTATTATGAATTCTATCTCCCGATCAGGTGGTAAACCTGGAAGATCGTTGGAAAATACATCCACAAATTCCGTTATGACTCTTGGGTAACCTGAATCCTCTTCTACAGTCAATACCCTAAGAGTTGGCTGGACCCCTTGTTCTACAGCTCCTCGAAGAAATTCAAACTCAGGAAGGCTAGGGGGTCTAAATATCACTTTTCCAAGCCGGCAATCCAGTGTCGCATGGTACTGACTTAACCAGTCCATACCAAGTACAATATCGTAATCAGGCATAGAAAAGATCAGGAATTGGGCTCGCATCTCCCGGCCACAGACTACTACCGAACATGATCTACAAGTATCACTAACCGGGATAATTCTACCTCCCGTTAGAATTCTCTTCATCTTCGAGAGAGGTGCGGTAGCTATTCTATGGGTGGCTACGAAACTAGCAGCAATAAATGAATGCAAGGCTCCAGAATCAAATAATGCTACAGCAGGAATTGAAGCTACTAATATGGTACCTGCTATCACTTCGCCTGCAGTAGCTTCCTCAGTGACTGCTAGTGCATATGTCTGACCTCGTCCCTGAGCGGGACCCCTTTGCTGACGAGCTTGCTGGAACATTTCTGCCTGAGGTGGTAGAGGTGGCCTGGCTCCTCCAGGCCCTGTCTGTTGTAACACCCCATTCCGCTCAGGCGGACTGCCGTCTCAAACGGCAATCGTGCAGATATCCCGACCCGCTTTGCCTCGATCAAGAAGCAAAGGATATCCAGACTTGTCCCTACAGGAATCCGGCTTGAACTTTCAGAGGCTCGCTCAGACGTATCGCTCTACCGAGGCGAATCATCGCTAAGGTGGGTGGCTACGGTGAACTTGTCTTTGCTTAGCCAGCACACATAAAATCTGGAATCATATATGCTAGTCGCTAGGTGAATCACCCCCTGCATGCTAATAAATCCAACGCACCTAGCTAAGGGAATAATCCCAACTTGTATTGCTTGCTAGAACATGGAAATGAAATACTGCTTATACTCAGACCCTCGCATGCTAAGTCCCTTAACGGTTTCATATCTCGGCTTACTTCGGGTCCGAGAACATGCCTGCTTATGTTCCTTAGAAACGCATGTTTGTCTGCTTGTATGTTGCCTTGTATTCATCCAAACCTCGAAAGACTACAAAGTAGTCATTTCGTGCCTGAATGAACCCGCAAGTATTCGGGACCGTTAGGTCACCAAGGCAGTTCCCGGTCCAGGGGACTGTATCATGCCAAGTAAAAGAATCATGCTCCTGTGGTAAGACTCATTCAGGTATTTGGATCTCCCTGCAAGTCTCCCTTGTGTGCGGGCTAACAGCAGCCCAGGAGACTGTGCATATCCAATAGCTAAATGAATCTCGTGTGCTCATGTGTAAATTAATAATCGTGTTCGATCATGGACAACTTGTGCACAAGGGTATAAGTTCTGCGGACGGTGCTGGGGCACTGGCACCGATCCGATCTGGGCAGACTTCGTGTGTAGTCATCGTGTGCGGACTGGATAGCTTACAACGCATCGTGTGTTATCGTGTATTCAATATGAGCTCCCGTTGCTTGCTATCCATGTCCATGACTAGTCCATTATGGCATCAAGCCAGTGATCATCGTATGCAATTAAACTTGTGGCTTAGTCATCGTGTGCGGATGGGATAACTTGCAGCGCATCGTGTGTTCATTGTGTGCTCTCGTTGCATGTTATCCTTATCCATGACTCTGTCCACCTCGTGTGTTTAAACTTGAACATTATAACTATTCAATGCTTGCTTGTAAAATAGAAGATAAACAAGTCATCCTCGCTTAGCGGCTATCCGCGTGCGAGTCATTGCATAGCATCAATGAATAACTTAACACCTGAACGATCATGTTATAAGAACCCTCCTGTTTGCATATGCTATGCCTCCTGAATGTTTATATTTATCGTGCTTAAATTAATCATGTTTGCCTTGGACAGGGAAGGAGAAATGGTAAGTTGGTAAGTCTCGCCGTGTTTTCTCAAATATCGCACGGCGCACTGCCCGACACGTTAGGCTATACAATGCTTGCATGAAACTGATCCTAAGGCAACTAGAAAGACAACTTAATAGTTGTGCACGGAACCTGTATTACGTGTTTGGATTTGTCAAGCGGGCGAGTAGCTTCCCCACCAGTGCATTCAATGTACTGATAATCCACCAGTTTGTATGCAGGGTGTGGGAGAACCTCGTTCGGTGCGGATGCCTCATTCGTGCGTGCTAAGGCCAGGAGATCACTCCGAAGCAATGGTACGTCCGGGACTGAAGCACATATACAAGACATAAGTTATGAACATCGCCTGAATATCGCCTGTGCAATCATTCCACAATTGTAGCCACTTGGCACGCTTTTACTGTTTCAGAGAGAGAGACTTGAGCGACTTGTAATCTCGGCTATACGCCGCCTGTAACACATGTTTATATCAATAAAAGAGTTGTTTTACTTCAAACTTGTGTTTCTATGCTTCCGCTATATTTGCCGACTCAGTGAACCTGTTACCGATCGCCTATGCGTTCCTAAACTCCGCTGCACTCGGACAATCTGTGCGACTCTGTGGCTTAGAACTCTTGCCGCCAGCCAATGAACCATGGCCTTGCACGGGAGTGGATCACGCTCGTGCGGCATCACGCCCGGATGGGTTAAGCGATCGTTCCGCGGGAGCGCTGGCGAGGGTGATTCCCGCCTAGCGGGAACGGCCGATTGCCTGCGGGAGATCGGGGCGTGACAGAATGGTATCAGAGCCTGGCTTCTACGCCTTTGGACTTCGATTCGATATCTCTATTTCGAAAGCTCGTTCGTGGGTTATGTGCACGCTCTCTCTCAATGCCTCGATGGGATGTTCCAACAATAAGTCTAAATACTTTCAAAATACGTTTTGATTGATATAATTGCTTGTCTGGTTGTATGCTGCGAGTGGCCTTTGTGCCAACCTGTGCGAACCCTTGAAAGTATCGCTAGTAGCTTGTCCAATTTTTACTAACCCTAAGTTTGGTTGAATACATCTATTCGAGGGACGCCTTGAACTAGTGCACCATCCAAGACTTAAGAAAAGGTGAAACTCGAGTGCTAAGACTTCGCTATCACTAAGCTGGTTGACGTGTTCACGCTAGAAGTGCACTTCGAAAGTGCGCACGATCCAGTCTAAGCGATATGCTGATTTCGAAGCTTGTGCAAGTGAATATCCAAATGAACAAGTACAAATGACTTGTCTAGGATTGCCTCAACCCTAGATTACTGCTTGTCCTTAGTAAGTCTCGAGGACGAGACTTTTTCTAAGTTGGGTAGGATGTAATACCCCGTTCCGCTCAGGCGGACTGCCGTCTCAAACGGCAATCGTGCAGCTGTCCTGACCCGCTTTGCCTCGATCAAGAAGCAAAGGATATCCAGACTTGTCCCTACAGGAATTCGACTTGGACTTTCAGAGGCTCGCTCAGACGTATCGCTCTACCGAGGCGAATCATCGCTAAGGTGGATGGCTACGGTGAACTTGTCTTTGCTTAGCCAGCACACATAAAATCTGAAATCATATATGCTAGTCGCTAGGTGAATCACCCCCTGCATGCTAATAAATCCAACGCACCAACTTGTATTGCTTGCTAGAACATGGAAATAAAATACTGCTTATACTCAGACCCTCGCATGCTAAGTCCCTTAACGTTTTCATATCTCGGCTTACCTTCGGGTCCGAGAACATGCCTGCTTATGTTCCTTAGAAACGCATGCTTGTCTGCTTGTATGTTGCGTTGTATTCATCCAAACCTCGGAAGACTACAAAGTAGTCATTCCGTGCCTGAATGAACCCGCAAGTATTCAGGACCGTTAGGTCACCAAGGCAGTTCCCGATCCAGGGGACTGTATCATGCCAAGTAAAAGAATCATGCTCCTGTGGTAAGACTCATTCAGGTATTTGGATCTCCCTGCAAGTCTCCCTCGTGTGCGGGCTTACAGCAGCCCAGGAGACTGTGCATATCCAATAGCTAAATGAATCTCGTGTGCTCGTGTGTAAATTAATAATCGTGTTCGATCATGGACAACTTGTGCACAAGGGTATAAGTTCTGCGGACGGTGCTGGGGCACTGGCACCGATCCGATCCGGGCAGACTTCGTGTGTAGTCATCGTGTGTGGACTGGATAGCTTGCAACGCATCATGTGTTATCGTGTATTCAATATGAGCTCCCGTTGCTTTCTATCCATGTCCATGACTAGTCCATTATGGCATCAAGCCAGTGATCATCGTGTGCAATTAAACTTGTGGCTTAGTCATCGTGTGTGGATGGGATAACTTGCAGCGCATCGTGTGTTCATCGTGTGCTCTCGTTGCATGTTATCCTTATCCATGACTCTGTCCACCTCGTGTGTTTAAACTTGAATATTATAACTATTCAATGCTTGCTTGTAAAATGGAAGATAAATAAGTCATCCTCGCTTAGCGGCTATCCGCGTGCGAGTCATTGCATCGCATCAATGAATAACTTAACACCTGAACGATCATGTTATAAGAACCCTCCTGTTTGCATATGCTATGCCTCCTGAATGATTATATTTACCGTGCTTAAATTAATCATGTTTGCCTTGGACAGGAAAGGAGAAATGGTAAGTTGGTAAGTCTCGCCGTGTTTCCTCAAATATCGCACGGCGCACTGCCTGACACGTTAGGCTATACAATGCTTGCATGAAACTGATCCTAAGGCAACTAGAAAGACAACTTAATAGTTGTGCACGGAACCTGTATTACGTGTTTGGATTTGTCGAGCGGGCGAGTAGCTTCCCCACCAGTACATTCAATGTACTGATAATCCACCAGTTTGTATGCAGGGTGTGGAAGAACCTCGTTCGGTGCGGATGCCTCCTTCGTGCGTGCTAAGGCCAGGAGATCACTCCGAAGCAACGGTACATCCGGGACTGAAGCACATATACAAGACATAAGTTGTGAACATCGCCTGAACATCGCCTGTGCAATCATTCCACAATTGTAGCCACTTGGCACGCTTTTACTGTTTCAGAGAGAGAGGCTTGAGCGACTTGTAATCTCGGCTATACGCCGCCTGTAACACATGTTTATATCAATAAAAGAGTTGCTTTACTTTAAACTTGTGTTTCTATGCTTTCGCTATATTTGCCGACTCAGTGAACCTGTTACCGATCGCCTATGCGTTCCTAAACTCCGCTGCACTCGGACAATCTGTGCGACTCTGTGGCTTAGAACTCTTGTCGCCAGCCAAAGAACCATGACCTTGCACGGGCGTGGATCACGCTCGTACGGCATCACGTCCGGATGGGTTAAGCGATCGTTCCGCGGGAGCGCTGGCGAAGGTGATTCCTGCCTAGCGGGAACGGCCGATTGTCTGCGGAAGATCGAGGCGTGACATCTGTGTTGCTCCCCCAGCTGGAAGAGCTGCAGGTGGAGCTGGTCGATTCGGAACTCCCTCCCGACGTTCCGAGCAGTCCTTTGAGAAGTGTTGTCCAGATCCGTAAACCAGGCAAAGCCCCAGCTTGCGTCTACATTCCTTTTCAATATGTCCTACTTTGCCGCAGTAATGGCAAGTAGGCAGGTTCTTAGTTGCTGCTCTTGGAGGCGGGCTCTTCTGGGGCCGTTTAGCAGATTCCTCCGATGATGACTTGGACTGTGCGGAGGAGAAGGGACGTTTCAGGCTTGATTCCCTCCGAGTAACGCGCTCCAGCCGACGTGCTGCAGCTAGGACGTCGGAGTAAGATGTGGGCGCGACCGATCCGATTAACTTCTGAAGCTCGAACCTGAGGCCATCAAAGAACTTCTCCGCCTTCTCTTCTTCAGTAGGAATTAGGGAAGGGGCGAAGCGGCTCAGGCGAATGAATTCGGCGTTATATTCCTCCACCGTCATGTTGCCCTGGATCAGGCCGTTGAATCTGTCTCGGAGTTCTGACCGAGCCACAGCAGGGATGTACATTTCCTGGAAGAGTCTGGAGAACTCCTCCCAGGTAACCTGATCATGTCTGAGCCTTCTTTCTTCGGACAGCCACCAATGATGCGCGTTGTCCGTCAGTTGCATCCTGACGACAGTCATCCATTTGTCCCTTGGTAGTTCAGCGGCCTCCAACTGATGCTGCGTGTTCGTAAGCCATTCATGCACTTCAGTTGGTCTTTCCTTGCCCGAGAAGGTACGGGGCTTGAGTTGACAGAAATTTGTGATAGATCCTGTCGTTAGCCGCCTATTTGGTGGATTTGCATGTTCCAATGCTGTGACTAGGCCGTTCCTTAGGTTCTCGGCCTCATGACGTTGGGCCTCCTGTTGAATCTGTTGTTGTGCCTGCATCATGGCGTAGAACATCTGGAATATTTGCTGTCCGTCCATTGCCTGTCCTGGGGGAAAGACAGGCATCGTAGGAGGGAACTGGGGAGGAGGCAGGATGTCATCACGCCTGAACCTGGAACTTGGCTGGCCAGTTTGATTGCTCTGAGAGGATTGTCCTCTGGTATCTGGCGTCGTTCCAGCTTCACAGGTAACCCCTGCTTCAAGTGGTGTACCCAAGGGGGTCTCGTCACCACTTTTGGGATCCATTACTCTGCATTAAAAGAAAACAATGAGAACGCACAGAGGAATCAAAACAGGATGCAATTCAAGCAATTAAATTGAATTCGACATAGAGTCCAAAAACGATTCAATCAATGGATGAGATCCTATAACTTATCCTATCTTATTGCAGGCCTGTTCGGTCCCTAAGTTGAAACCGAACAATTTAGTTTGGACCTGCATGGGCCACCACAAAAACCATGTCACGCCCCAGTCCCAAAGTGCCGAGGGACTGGAGATGCGTGGCAATGGCCAGCAGCACGCACCGATGGATAACCCAATTTAATGGAGCCATCAGGGCGTACTTAAGCTGTATCGAAGGTCTACTACAACAAATCACACTAATCTCATCCATAAAGATAAAGAAATAAACTGTATAATGAAATGGAAATAAGTAGCAACAACAAGTTAGTCGGGAAACAATTCGACTTAGGTCTGAATACACTAGCTCAATAGGCCAGGAACAAAAGAGATAAACATAAGTAAATTGTCACGACCCGCACCCGGTTTAGGGGCACAAGTGCGTGGGTACGTCCAGCCTACGCCGCAGCATCGGCGGTAGAACGCTGTCTAGGTCATGTAACTATCTAATCAAACTCACGTGAATACCCAACTCCATAAGGAGACGTGGATATCATAAAATAATGCTAGAAATACTCAATCACATAAACTAAAGCACGATGAGATATCAAGGCAAACAAGAAATACAAGACAAGTCTAACGACAAAATAATCATACCTGCAATCATTAACTTCCAATCCCCAAGTGTATCGGAACCCAGTCTACTAAGGTCACAGTCTGGAAAAATATTTTCCAGTCAGGAAGGAGCAAAGTACATCTCTAAGTAGCAGTTCTATATAAATGACATAAACTATGTAGCAGTTCTAGATGGAAATATACCAGATGTATGTATAGGTACGAGAAATATACAATGAAAGAAATACTGGAAATACTGTAAGTAACTGCAAGAAAAGAAACAATATGTCCATGAGCAAGAAACCTAAGACTAAGTGTGTGAGTACTAGCTTTAACATGTGATCGGCTTGGGACTAGTAAACTCATTACATGGGTTAGTAGGGCTAACCGATGTAACAGTGAGGAGGCATGTAAACTCATTACATGGGTTAGTAGGGCTAACCGATGTAACAGTGAGGAAACATGTAAATGGTCAGGCCGCACCCGACGTGAGATGTGGGGTGAGCTATGGTGCATATAAGGTTGGGTATGATCACATATCTACACTAAAGTACTCCCCAAAACCCCCGACTGGTATAGTAGATCCAATCATGGTACGCTATGGCACGGGATTCCCTAGGGAGGTAGCAAATCTCCCCGGGTCTCAGTGTCTGTACATGCACAAGATATCAAGGAAACAAGTCTTGTACAAGCTACACCATGAATAAGGAATAACATCTCATGACGAGATCCGTGTATACCAATCCGTGTAATCAATGTGTCAAGAACATGGATATTTACACTAGATACAGTGAACATAGGAGATATCATGAATTAGAAACTAATCAGAGAATGTACTCGCCTTGGGTCCTTAGCTGGTAATTATTGATGTCCTGTTCCAGAGTATCCCCTGGGTAAACCAACAGTCCTATAAACATAACACAAGCAAAACCACATTTGCATCAGATGCTACACTAACACAGTCTAAAAACACTGAGTTCGGGACTTCTCTAGGTATGCTACTGGTCACCTAGGATCACCCAGTAGGTTTACCAATTAACCATATTATAATTTCCATCAACTACAATAGTAGATATATGTAAATATATCTACTTTAAAATAAATGATACTTGTATACATACTAAAAAGAATTTAACCTAATATATGTATATATTGTCACCATCATTATTAGAATATACTAATATTAAATTACCAATTCAAATTTATACTATACATATATATATACAGATGCCAATTAATTCATATATTAAAAATACGTTTTATTACACTTATACTACATGAAAGTACACCAATTAAATATATGTATAATTATACCAAACATATACATACATATATACATGTATATATACCAAAATAATTATATACATATACTAAAAATATATATACATAGATACCAAATCAATTACATACACTAGAATACGTATTTACATATATAAATCGTTTCGAAATTATTTTGAACAATAATTTCAAATAAAAAGTTTTATTTATAAAAACTAGAATTTATGTAAAAGCCATCATATTTATATATCTCTAGTTATTTCAGTTACCAGTCCAAATAACCAATTTTTATCTTATTTTTATTATTGAAACTATATTTTTAATAATAATATAAATCCCAACAAATTATTATATTTTGCATAATCAAAAACCCTTTTTACACATAATAATAACTAAATTCATACATTTAAAAAAAACAATAAACTACTTATATTTATACTAAACTAAATAGGTCTAATTAATAAACTAATATATATAATTAATAAACTAGTTATACATAATTACTAAACTAATTAAATATAAGTTAACTGATTATATTAACTAAACTGATTAATAAATTAATTAACTTAACTAATTACATATACATTATTCTGACTTTACAGAACAGAGAAAGGAAAGAGGGAAGAAGAGGCTCACGATGGGGAGGGGTCTCCGTCGTCGGCGGGGGTTCCGCCGGAGCATCCGGCAGTCCTGTAAACTGGGTCGAGAATAATTTCTGTATTATCAATCTCATCATCATCATCATCAATAGAACTATCCAAAATTTCATTGTAGTTACCAGTTATTCGTCTGGTGTCTCCAGGGATAGAATTATCCATGTCAATAATAACTGTCACAGGATTGATTGCACGGGGATCTTGCAAGATGCTTTCATCATCATAAAATTCAAAAATATATCTCCATAATCATCAATATCATATTGAAATTCGTTCCATGAAACATGTCCATGTGGTTCACAATGTACCCCTTCAGGAAATATCAGTAATGCCTTGGTATTGGCCTCAACAGTTGTCCTGGCTATTTCAGCATCCGTAAGCAGCGAATTTTTTTTTCTTTCCTTGGTCTCTCAGTTCCTCAAGTGGATGGTAACCATGAAACTCCCATATATTTAGGTGAATCAGGTACTGAATCGGAGTAATCTGCAGCTACTCGAACTTTGATAGAGAAAGGTCCTGTGCTGTGGGCAAGCCACAAGATTGCATGCCACCAAAGAATGTGCTTCTGCATCGCAACCGAGAAAACAAGGCCGACCGCCATTGGCAACGAGCAGAGGGATCAGTGCCCACTCTCTCTCTCTCTCTCTGAAATTTGTTGTTGGGTCCTCTTCGAAGAAAAGCAACAGCGGAGGCAGCAGCAGGCGGGCGGCGGCGTCAGGCCGGGGTCGCCGTCGTCGGCCTCCGGAGGTGGGGGCTCAGCCGGAGAGGAGGAGGTACGGCTCGACGCGGGGACAGCGTCGGAGCAGCGGGGATCAGCCGTCGGGTCGCACAGTCGAGCAGCGACTGTCGGGGCTGCTCGGCGGAGGGAGAAGCAGGCCGAGATCGGGTTGGGAGCTGGGCCGCCGAGGCTGGCTGATGGCCGGGGCACAGGGTGATGGGGATGGCTTTGGTGATGGTTCCCCCCTTTTCTATTTCAATGAAAAAGGAAGAGAAGGAGAAGAAGAAGGAAGAAGGAAGAAGGAGAAGAAGAAAAAGGAAAAATAAAGAAAAGAGGAAGAAGAGGGATCAAAGTCGGCTGGTGGTTTGTATAGGGGATGGGTTGAGAAAATATAAAAGTTGTATATATAGAAAAAATAGGGTTGAAAGTTTGACCTAGAAAATTGGGCCGGTCAACCCTTCTTTGAAGTTGGGCTTGACTTGTCATGTTGGTATTTCAAAGGGCTAGGATTTATTTTGATTCAAAATGAATGGCTCGGATTACCCCGGTTTAAAATTAAGGAGATCTATGGGTTGAGGGGGTGGATGTTAAATTACACACTCCTAAAAATTTATGAAAAATACCAATGAAGGGGAAATAGGTTTATTCATGCATTGTGCCCAATGGGGTGAGCACCTTAATGCACTTTTGCACAAAAGTGTCCAACAATTGGAAAATTGCACAAAGCTGAATTTATGGTTCAATTAAATTAAAAATAAAAGCAACTGGTGTTCTAAAATAAATTAGAAGTACAAGGGACCAAAATCAGGTCAGGTCATCAATACCAATAATGAAGAAGACTCAGAACAGAATATTACTCTAATTTGGATCGCACGAAAAATAGGTCAAGATTGTCTCCAATTTCAATTGGAACACACAACGATACAAAAATAGGAATTTATTAAATAACGTCCGCGACGATTTTTGTGCGGCCAGAAATAATGCACAGAGAGCATAATTACGAGTTGCAAAAATAGCAGAATGGAGGGCGGGCATGTCTAGGGCAAGATTGTGAAATTTGTTGGAAGACAAAAGTCAGGATAGCGCTCCAAATATCGAAGCAAAGGCAATGCGCAATAATTAATTAAAATACGATAATTAATTAAAGTCTCCAATAAATAAATTCTAGATAAAATAATTAAATCCAGAATTCCACAATCCGGACAGGTGTTCGTCTACTGGATTTCTAGGTCAATTCTGCTAGCTAAAAATAAATGAACACTGCATCTAATACTATATTTAATTACACATCACACATATTTATTTAAATCAAATACATTATCATGAAATTAATAAATTGTAAATAACATAATTTTAAATATTGTAAAAATTCGAAAATACCCCTGTTTTCAGAATGTGGTAGTGACAAGTCTACCCACCTTAAAAGAATTTCGTCCTCAAAATTTAAAATCCTCAATAGCAGTATTTACTCATACACATTATTATTTCCAAAAATAGTGAAATTCAACAACCCACAAAATCCTGAAATAATCCGCCTTGTCGTTTCGCAATTTTCAAAAATTTCTGAAATATTCTCAAAATAAAAAATCAGATTCCATCTCCTCAAAATTCCCACGAATTTAAATAAAAATTTATACTCAGAATTTGATATCTGTTCCCCAAATTTAATTTCAATCAATATATTGAATCTCGTCCCAAAAGTCTGAATCCAAACAATAATCCATCAATGATCTAATTTTATTTTTATTTTTATTTTTATTTTTATTTTTTTTCCTCAAAATACTTAACAATGCGATACTTATGGATCCTTCAATGTAATGTCCGCAATTATAAATTTTTTAAATTACTATCTTGCAATCAAATATGTAATGATAATTTTCCAAATTTTCCTCAAATTTTTCAATGATAAATTATATCATAGCCAACCTTCCTGGAATTAATAAATCATCAATTCTGCCATGTGAAATTTTTAATCCTTTATTTAAATTAGCGTTTATCCTCAAATTTCAATCATACCTCGATCCTTGTAAAACCAATGACCCAGCAATTTTGTTATATTACTCATTAACTCTTTATTTAAATGAATGCTTATCCTTAAATTTCTAATCATCTTGTCTCATTTTGTCAAGTCATAACCTTGTCATAGATCCTTGCTATGGTCAAAACCCTAATGATCATGGCTTAAGAAAATTCTACCTACAGCCATGCAATCCTAAGAAAATATATAGGTCATGTATCTTCTGTCATGGTATTTCAGCCTCTGTTAGGGTGCACTAGGGAAATCAATCATTCAAGAGACGGGAACATTAGGAAAAAGAACCTGCTACCATATTACTTGTAGTATCTACTATCTCTAACAAACACTTACTCTAGCACATTCACTAACTAATTCCTATTCATGTACACTGGTACCCATATCAACTAGTCATTTATCCACAAGATCCATGAATATATCAGTATTGCACACACCTGTCTATTAATACCAAAATTTGATACCAAGAACCTCTAACACAATCATAGGTCAAATTATGCATGTAAAGTTTGATACCTCTATCTCTTTAGGTATCTCTGTTCTACTATAAGTACACCCACTGCTAGTTCTCGTTACTACTACAATTGTCCATACCATTTGTTCTCATCACTCAAGTTCACACCAAGTGTAACACATCATACTAAATACTAAGCCCTTTCTAATACAACTCTAGATGGACACCCAAGTCAGTCTGCGGTGCCATCTCAATCATGCTCAATCACCAGATCCTTACACATGTATCTCATCTACTCATATATTAGTATTCATATCTCTCATTTACCATAAAATTAACCCTCAAAATAATCGTCAAGGTTTAACTTCTCGGTCGACTTAAAATAAATTGTATATACTTCCTCAAAATCAGATACTCAATATCGAAATAAAATTTAATCACTCCTAAAATCTTTGTAGCCTTAACCGTGTTTATTGAATTCATATTTGAATCCTCAAAATTTAATGACGAAATCTCAACTCCTCAATTATTCTAAAAATAAAATTTTATTTCCACTTTTTAATTTATAAATCCACAAATGTACATATCAATGCTCATGGTCTCTGGTACTCAAGGTGCACTCAATGCATCTAGTGTCTATAACTGTGTACTAAAATTGTACTGCCTAAATCACTTGCACCATTATCTCCATTGATTCAAAGTTATCATCACCTGTAATTTTTTTCATGATTTTTAATTTATGTCAACTGGTATATCATTTAATTATCTTCACCCAGAGTGCTCACTGTTATTAACGTTATTCTCGACTATTCCTCGATATAGAATCATTAGCACTCTTGGTATTATATCACTAGTTTCATTGATGCATCATCTCATCAATACTCATTATAACTCATGATTACATGTATCTACTACAACACTCATGTTTCTTATTCTCATGGGCAAGTATATGGTTCCTCATCTCGATTATTGTGTAGGTATTTCCCTGTAATCTTTTACAGCCTGTTAAACTAATCTGTGATACACTTAACCACTTTTATTACCAATTCCAATATTTCTCTACCCATGACACCTCATTAACTCTTTATGCGTATGTATTTCCTTACCTTTAACATTTTCGATATCAATTATCAATTTGGACATCATGCTCCATAAATCCTTAACACAATTCCTGGATACTTAATCGTTTACATAGATCACTCGATTACATAATCATGATTATCCAGGACGGGTAATTGGCTCTGATACCAACTCTGAGAACTATCACTGATACTCTATACTCTCCTTAACTCTCAGTCTCTAATGACACTACTCCTAGAATCATTGGTACAAGGTACTATGCTAAGGCTAACTCTAGATTAAAGCCTACTGCTCACATGTCCAACTAAGAAACACTTAAAACTTACTAGCAACACAGTCAATACTAATACAAGACACAAAAAATTACAAGTCACTAATTATCATACTTAACAAGGAATCCTCAAGGAATATGAGCTCAAAGACTGAATTGAGGACAGAAGGTATCTTTACTGCTAGTAAAGAAAGAAGCGATGGAACAAAGTCCTGGAATAACAGAATTAGATAAGTCTTGAGATGATACCTTAAGAACCAATTTAAGATACAACCTGATAATCATACACGTCCGTCAGAAATCATGACACTCAGAATCCTCGCCACGCCAGTAAGCATAGATGCGATAAACGACAGGTTCCGTAACTAAGGTATGCAACCCTATAATCATGTCATCTAGAATACTCGCCACGCCAACCGGTATGGCTGCAAAAAACTCTAAATCTCATAACTAAAGTATGTACATCCAAGTTAGGTTCCTACGTTCTCGTCACGACAGCTAATATGGCTGCGATAAACTCTAGGTTCCATAACCAAAGTAGACGTTTTTACCTTTCTCACTGTCCTCATCAATATATGTCATCAGATGATACCGTAAATTTTAGTCCGTAAAATTCATCTCAATATGAAATCAACTCAACAACGATACCAGGAATAAAATTAACAACTGGTCAACAAGAATCAAACTCAATAATGATACCAAGAATTTAATTTAATAACTGCTCAACAAGAATCAAGTTCAGTAACAACAAGCGAGAGCGGACGGAAACAAGGAAAAAGATTTAAATTGGAAATTATAATAAGATTCTCAAGGGGTCGTCCCAGGAATCTCTCAAGAATTTGTGATTGAGTATCCTCTCTCATCCTAGTATCCTATGTCCTATATTCTATAGCAGGCACGCAGTAGTACAACGAAAACATCACACTACTACGACATCGCACAACTCGCGAAGTCTGACCTGCATGGGCCACCACTAAAAATGTGTCACGACCCGCACCCGGTTTAGGGGCACAAGTGCGTGGGTACGTCCAGCCTACGCCGCAGCATCGGCGGTAGAACGCTGTCTAGGTCATGTAACTACCTAATCAAACTCACGTGAATACCCAACTCCATAAGGAGACGTGGATATCATAAAATAATGCTAGAAATACTCAATCACATAAACTAAAGCACGATGAGATATCAAGGCAAACAAGAAATACAAGACAAGTCTAACGACAAAATAATCATACCTGCAATCATTAACTTCCAATCACCAAGTGTATCGGAACCCAGTCTACTAAGGTCACAGTCTGGAAAAATATTTTCCAGTCAGGAAGGAGCAAAGTACATCTCTAAGTAGCAGTTCTATATAAATGACATAAACTATGTAGCAGTTCTAGATGGAAATATACCAGATGCATGTATAGGTACGAGAAATGTACAATGAAAGAAATACTGGAAATACTGTAAGTAACTGCAGGAAAAGAAACAATATGTCCATGAGCAAGAAACCTAAGACTAAGTGTGTGAGTACTAGCTTTAACATGTGATCGGCTTGGGACTAGTAAACTCATTATATGGGTTAGTAGGGCTAACCGATGTAACAGTGAGGAGGCATGTAAACTCATTACATGGGTTAGTAGGGCTAACCGATGTAACAGTGAGGAAACATGTAAATGGTCAGGTCGCACCCGACGTGAGATGTGGGGTGAGCTATGGTGCATATAAGGTTGGGTATGATCACATATCTACACTAAAGTACTCCCCAAAACCCCCGACTGGTATAGTAGATCCAATCATGGTACGCTATGGCACGGGATTCCCTAGGGAGGTAGCAAATCTCCCCGGGTCTCAGTGTCTGTACATGCACAAGATATCAAGGAAACAAGTCTTGTACAAGCTACACCATGAATAAGGAATAACATCTCATGACGAGATCCGTGTATACCAATCCGTGTAATCAATGTGTCAAGAACATGGATATTTACACTAGATACAGTGAACATAGGAGATATCATGAATTAGAAACTAATCAGAGAATGTACTCGCCTTGGGTCCTTAGCTGGTAATTATTGATGTCCTATTCCAGAGTATCCCCTGGGTAAACCAACAGTCCTATAAACATAACACAAGCAAAACCACATTTGCATCAGATGCTACACTAACACAGTCTAAAAACACTGAGTTCGGGACTTCTCTAGGTATGCTACTGGTCACCTAGGATCACCCAGTAGGTTTACCAATTAACTATATTATAATTTCCATCAACTACAATAGTAGATATATGTAAATATATCTACTTTAAAATAAATGATACTTGTATACATACTAAAAAGAATTTAACCTAATATATGTATATATTGTCACCATCATTATTAGAATATACTAATATTAAATTACCAATTCAAATTTATACTATACATATATATATACAGATGCCAATTAATTCATATATTAAAAATACGTTTTATTACACTTATACTACATGAAAGTACACCAATTAAATATATGTATAATTATACCAAAAATATACATACATATATACATGTATATATACCAAAATAATTATATACATATACTAAAAATATATATACATAGATACCAAATCAATTACATACACTAGAATACGTATTTACATATATAAATCGTTTCAAAATTATTTTGAACAATAATTTCAAATAAAAAGTTTTATTTATAAAAACTAGAATTTATGTAAAAGCCATCATATTTATATATCTCTAGTTATTTCAGTTACCAGTCCAAATAACCAATTTTTATCTTATTTTTATTATTGAAACTATATTTTTAATAATAATATAAATTCCAACAAATTATTATATTTTGCATAATCAAAAACCCTTTTTACACATAATAATAACTAAATTCATACATTTAAAAAAAACAATAAACTACTTATATTTATACTAAACTAAATAGGTCTAATTAATAAACTAATATATATAATTAATAAACTAGTTATACATAATTACTAAACTAATTAAATATAAGTTAACTGATTATATTAACTAAACTGATTAATAAATTAATTAACTTAACTAATTACATATACATTATTCTGACTTTACAGAACAGAGAAAGGAAAGAGGGAAGAAGAGGCTCACGATGGGGAGGGGTCTCCGTCGTCGGCGGGGGTTCCGCCGGAGCATCCGGCAGTCCTGTAAACTGGGTCGAGAATAACTTCTGTATTATCAATCTCATCATCATCATCATCAATAGAACTATCCAAAATTTCATTGTAGTTACCAGTTATTCGTCTGGTGTCTCCAGGGATAGAATTATCCATGTCAATAATAACTGTCACAGGATTGATTGCACGGGGATCTTGCAAGATGCTTTCATCATCATAAAATTCAAAAATATATCTCCATAATCATCAATATCATATTGAAATTCGTTCCATGAAACATGTCCATGTGGTTCACAATGTACCCCTTCAGGAAATATCAGTAATGCCTTGGTATTGGCCTCAACAGTTGTCCTGGCTATTTCAGCATCCGTAAGCAGCGAATTTTTTTTTTCTTTCCTTGGTCTCTCAGTTCCTCAAGTGGATGGTAACCATGAAAATCCCATATATTTAGGTGAATCAGGTACTAAATCGGAGTAATCTGCAGCTACTCGAACTTTGATAGAGAAAGGTCCTATGCTGTGGGCAAGCCACAAGATTGCATGCCACCAAAGAATGTGCTTCTGCATCGCAACCGAGAAAACAAGGCCGACCGCCATTGGCAACGAGCAGAGGGATCAGTGCCCACTCTCTCTCTCTCTCTCTCTGAAATTTGTTGTTGGGTCCTCTTCGAAGAAAAGCAGCAGCGGAGGCAGCAGCAGGCGGGCGGCGGCGTCAGGCCGGGGTCGCCGTCGTCGGCCTCCGGAGGTGGGGGCTCAGCCGGAGAGGAGGAGGTACGGCTCGACGCGGGGACAGCGCCGGAGCAGCGGGGATCAGCCGTCGGGTCGCACAGTCGAGCAGCGATTGTCGGGGCTGCTCGGCGGAGGGAGAAGCAGGCCGAGATCGGGTTGGGAGCTGGGCCACCGAGGCTGGCTGATGGCCGGGGCACAGGGTGATGGGGATGGCTTTGGTGATGGTTCCCCCCTTTTCTATTTCAATGAAAAAGGAAGAGAAGGAGAAGAAGAAGGAAGAAGGAGAAGAAGAAAAAGGAAAAATAAAGAAAAGAGGAAGAAGAGGGATCAAAGTCGGCTGGTGGTTTGTATAGGGGATGGGTTGAGAAAATATAAAAGTTGTATATATAGAAAAAATAGGGTTGAAAGTTTGACCTAGAAAATTGGGCCGGTCAACCCTTCTTTGAAGTTGGGCTTGACTTGTCATGTTGGTATTTCAAAGGGCTAGGATTTATTTTGATTCAAAATGAATGGCTCGGATTACCCCGGTTTAAAATTAAGGAGAGCTATGGGTTGAGGGGGTGGATGTTAAATTACACACTCCTAAAAATTTATGAAAAATACCAATGAAGGGGAAATAGGTTTATTCATGCATTGTGCCCAATGGGGTGAGCACCTTAATGCACTTTTGCACAAAAGTGTCCAACAATTGGAAAATTGCACAAAGCTGAATTTATGGTTCAATTAAATTAAAAATAAAAGCAACTGGTGTTCTAAAATAAATTAGAAGTACAAGGGACCAAAATCAGGTCAGGTCATCAATACCAATAATGAAGAAGACTCAGAACAGAATATTACTCTAATTTGGATCGCACGAAAAATAGGTCAAGATTGTCTCCAATTTCAATTGGAACACACAACGATACAAAAATAGGAATTTATTAAATAACGTCCGCGACGATTTTTGTGCGGCCAGAAATAATGCACAGAGAGCATAATTACGAGTTGCAAAAATAGCAGAATGGAGGGCGGATATGTCTAGGGCAAGATTGTGAAATTTGTTGGAAGACAAAAGTCAGGATAGCGCTCCAAATATCGAAGCAAAGGCAATGCGCAATAATTAATTAAAATATGATAATTAATTAAAGTCTCCAATAAATAAATTCTAGATAAAATAATTAAATCCAGAATTCCACAATCCGGACAGGTGTTCGTCTACTGGGTTTCTAGGTCAATTCTGCTAGCTAAAAATAAATGAACACTGCATCTAATACTATATTTAATTACACATCACACATATTTATTTAAATCAAATACATTATCATGAAATTAATAAATTGTAAATAACATAATTTTAAATATTGTAAAAATTCGAAAATACCCCTGTTTTCAGAATGTGGTAGTGACATAAATACTGAGTACTGGAACAGGCACTCAGGAGAAGTCTTCGGCAGTCACCTCGTCTTCAGTGTTCGGTTCTGCTCCAGCAATAGCTTCAGCTCCGGTCCCGTATATCTCGGGGTACTGCTCCTCAGCTAAACCTGGGGACATAATCCATTCCAGGTCCTCAGTGGACATAGCAAGGCACAAAATAAAAAAGCCAAATAATAAACAGTGCAATTAAATTAATTAAAACAGCAGGGTAAACTAAGTAACCATCTATGTGATATGCAAATGAGAGCAACACTAGTACTCAGGCTGAGACCGCTACAAGCTCTGTGTCGGGGAGCCGGTAGCAGTAATAACACATAAAGGGTCTAGCTCTGCTGGAGAGTCTACAACCTCACAATAATAGTAGATATATATATAGAACAGCTTGTAGCCTGTGTGTCTCTCCCCACCCAATGTAAATACGCAAGTCATGACCATAATGTCTCATGCCCATGTCAGCGGGATTATAGCTAATGCAACAAGTTATACTGTCTGTAAATAAAATAACTCTGTCAAGTCCTGTATCCTATACAGAATCACCACGAATATCTCAGGAGGATTCTGTCCATGATAGTGTCAAGTGTCCTGGGTTGTAGGGTACTTGATAGGTCAAGTAAAAAAGTAAGGGAATCATAAATCCATCTCTAAATGACGAACCCAACACCGCGTACGGTGTTGGCACCCGACTATGATCGGACACTAGGTAAGTCACGCATTTCCTAGGTTAAGCAGTTTAAACAAGTTTATATAAATTTATACAAGACATCCAACAAAGTATTATTACAGAAAATATGAAAATAAAGACTGCAAGTTTGGTAAGGTGCACTTGCCTGATGTTTGGATTCCACTAAGGTCCTGGTTTCGAAAATTTCCAGAGATGCCTCCGAAAGCTGAAATAAACAGTATCATCATGCTCAGAAGGTGTCAAATAGCTAGGAACGCCTGTCCTTGGGTCCAATTTAGAGACAAGGGCAAAAATGATAATTTCGGGCCAAAACGGGGTCCACCGGTGGGTCCGCTTTGCACCGAAAAATGTGTCAGGGTCAACGGTCTCTAAATTCACCAAACTTAATGTCAACAGGTCAGGAACGCTGATACGAACCCAACGGAACTTTTAGATTTGAATTCCGATGAGCCGATCACGAAATCGCCCGTCGAGTGGGGCCTGTGGGGCCCACGACATGCGATTTCGTCAACGTTCTCAGAATCGAACCAAACTTGACCCAAAGGACCAACGTATCGCTACGAGTCCGATGGCGCAAGTTTCGTCTCGATCTGACATGTGTGCACGAAGTTAGGGTGAATTGCAGAAAATGCGGATACGGGACGATGTCCGCGGATACGCGTTGATTTCGGTGTGCACGCACACCCGAATCAGCTTCCGCGAAATCCCACATGTCCGTATCGATGAGACGCACGTATCTGTGAAGACCGCACGCGACCAAGTCATCCCGTTTGGCGGGGCGTACTCAGTTCCGGGGTGAAACAGGGTCTGGTTTTTTCTGTTTTTGGATCGCGGTGTGCGATCACCACAGGACGCGATGCCCCGAGCGGTTTATCCGGGCACCGAGAGGGTCATACAGGCTACGTGATACAATTTACGGAGCTGAATTCAGAGCTACGAGCAAGAAACTACGGATACCTGAACAGGGCCTGAAAAACCAAGATATTCGTGTCCTCGTATCTCGAGTCGTATCCTGTGTCTAAATGACACTGTGTTCGACACGCACAGAGACTAGGGTTAGGGTTCTGGAACTCGCCGGGGCTGGCCGAAGGAAGTGGAGCCTGGGCGGCGCTGGCGGCGGACGGGCTGGCCTTGGTCGGAGGCGAGGGTCGTCGGCAGCGGCTCGGGTCTACGGCGAGGTCGACTGGGACGGAGTGGGCAGCAGGGAGGAGTTGGGCTCGGGTGTGGTGGAGCTGCGGCGAAGCTCGACGTGGGTGAGGGCCTGAGCGAAGGAGGTCGGCGCTGGGGGTCAGCGAGTCGAGGGCCGCCGGAGTTTGGGGTCGCCGGAGTCGGGGTAGAGCTAGGGCTAGGGGAGATGAGGGAGGAGGAAGGAGGAGAGGGGGATTTTATAGGGGTTTTCCGCGGAGGGCTGGCCGGGGACGTGGCGGAGAAGGCGGAGGGGTCGTGGAGTGAGGCCGGGCGGTTCTCCGGCCACGTCGCCGGAGAACGCGGCGGATTTCCTGGGTTCGTGGGGTTGGGGGTGATGGAGGACCGGGTCGGGTCGGGCGCTGGTTCGGGTCTGGCCGACCCGCCCGACCCGCTAAGGCGCCGGGACTGGGCTGTACTAACGGGCTCGTCCCACTGGGCGGGGCCGGGCCCCTAAACAGAATAACAACAGTAATAATAGTATAATAATAATAATAATAATAATAATAATAATAATTAATTAGAAAATTAGTTTTTAGGCTTTTAAAATTAGGTCTGAGGCCCAATAAAATCCCAGAAAATTACCCTAAGTCAGGTTTTCTATTTTACACCATAAAATCATATTTTCATCACATTTTAATATTATTTATTAGCAATTAAAAATGATAAATTCACCACAGGACCTATGTAAATTCCTGAATAATTTCAGAAAATTCCCGAAAATTAATTTTTTAAAAAATCTGATAATTTTGTGTGTTTACAGAGAACAAGTCTGATACATCAATGCAATAGACAGGAAATAAAGGAACTAGAAATAGAAACAGAAATAACTGACTATATAAAGCCAAAACTCAGGAGAAGTCCTCTGGCTCGATCTCGTCCTCAGGTTCTGGTACAGCTCCTGGAAGTGCTCCTGTACTGTATATCTCGGGATTGATCTCTTCGGCTGTACCTGGGGACATAATCCAGATCCAGGTCCTCAGGGGACATAGCAAGGTACAAGATAACTCATGCCAAAATAAATAATGCAGTACAGCAATAAATAAATAATAGGGTAAACTATGTAACCAGCTAAGGGATATGCAAGTTGAGAGCATCACTAGAACTCAGGCTGAAACCACTACAAGCTCTGTGTCGGGAAGCCGGTAGCAGTAATAACACGTAACGGGCCAAGCTCGGGTTTAGAGTCTTGAGCCTCACAATAATAGGGGTTTCATATATATATATATGATCAGCCTGTAGCCTGTGTGTCTCTCCCCACCCAATGTAATCACACGTCTCATGTCCACGAGGCCTCATGTCCATGTCACGCAAGATCATTACTAATGCAGCAAGTCATAATAAGCTCTAAGCATATATGTAAAGAATATGTCATAAAATCTGTATCCTATACAGAATCACCATGAATGTCTCAGGAAGATTCTGTCTCATGAATGGTGTCAGGTGTCCTGAGTTATGATGTACTTGATAAGACAAGTACGAGAAATATCGGGTCTCGGTATCCATGTCTAGATGACAATACACAACGCCGCGTACGGTGTTGGCACCCGACTATTAATCGGACGCTAAGTAAAGTCACACGAACCTAGGTTGAACATTTATATCAAGATTATATATGTATATACAAGAACTCAAGCAAGTACTAATACAGGAATCACTGCGAGTTGGCAAGGTACACTTGCTTGTGGTTCTGGCTCCAACTATAGCTCTGGTATTCGTGAAATCTCCAGGAATGTCTCCGGATACTGAAACAAACATCACCATCAGATTCAGAAAATATTAAATAGCTAGAAAAGCCTGTCCTTGAGTTCAATTTGGAGACAAGGGCAAAAATGACAATTTCGGGTCAAAGCGGGGCCCACATGTGGCCCGCTTCGCACCGAAAAACGTGTCAGGGACAAGTTTTCTAAATTCGTCAAACTTAGTGTTAACAAGTCCAGAACGATGATACCAACCCAACGGAACTTCTAGAATTAGATTTCGATGAGCCGATCACAAAATCGCCCGTCAAGTGGAGCCTATGGGGCCCACGATACGCGATTTTGTCAACATTCTCAGAATTGAACCAAACTTGGGTCACAGGACCAGCGTATTGCTACGAGTCCGATGGCGCAAGTTTTATTTTGATCCGATGTGTGTACACAAAGATATGACGCATTCCAGAACTGACGGATACGGGACGGTGTCGGCGGATACGCGTTAATTTCGGCTTGCACGCACATCCAAATCAACTTCTACAAAATTTTGCACGTCTGTATCAATGGCGCGCACGTATCGGTGAAGACGACACGCGACCATGTTGTCCCGTTTGGTGGGGCGTACTCAGTTCCGGGGTAAAACATGGCGTTATTTTTCTTTTTTTTTGGATCGCGGTTCGCGATTGCCACAGGACGCGATGTACCGAGCGGGTTAGACGGGCACCGAGAGGGTCACGCAGGATTCGTGTTACAACAGACGAAATCGAAAATGGGTCAACGAGTAGAAAGAAATGGGTACCTGAACAGGGCTCCAAAAAACTGAGTTTTCGTGTCCGTGTCGTGTCCGAGTCGTGTCCGGGTGCTGTTCACCCTAGGGTTAGGGTTCGAGCTCAGGCGGCCGGTGTAAACCCCCTCACCCAAAATTAGGGCTACTTGGCTTAGATAGTGAAAATAGGGCTAGTTTGAACCCAATTAGAATTAGAATACGGCTTTTATTTAATTATGCAATAATTAAATAACATGTAGCGCACCTTACCGTGCTTCAATAATTGGAGTACCTCACTAGCCATTGCCTATCTAAAAACTTCACGATCTCATCCTAGACATGTCCGCCTACTATTCTGACCCTTGTGCAACTCATAATATTGCTCGCAGATGCTATATTTTAGCCGCACAATAAACGTTGCGGACGTTATTTCTTAATTCGATATAAATTCTAATTTTGTACCCTTGTGCGTTCCAATCGAAATTGGGGACACAATCTTGACCATTTTGTATGACCTGAATTTTATTAATAATCAACTCTGTATCCTCTACGTCCCAGACCCTTGTTCCGCCTATTTTTATTTTCCTGTGCTTCTAATTAATTTTGGAACATCTTGTGCATTCGATTTAATCAATTAAATCTAAATTTCTGCCTTTGTGCCATTTCCTAATTGTTGGGAGCTTTTATGCAAAAATGCATTAAGATTTCTCCACCAATGGACAATTCATGAAGAAACCTATTTTTCCCTTCACATGGATTTTTCCTATAATTTTTTGGATGTACAAACGCGCAACATCGCCCTCCTATTTCAATCCAACCCTTGCAATTAAATAATTGTAATTTACAGCCCTCCAAATACCCCATGTGAGCCCAAGGCCCAACCCCAAGGATAGTTGACCAAGTCAAATCAATTCTAGGTCACACCCAACCCCTTTTTATAAATACTCTTTACATTATTTTTCCTTTTCCTATATTTTTTCCTAAACCTAAAGAAATAGGCAGCCGACCCCTTCATCTTCAACTTTACCCCTTCCCTTCCTGACTATGCCGGAGCTCCGCCGCGGCCATCCCCGCTCACCACGACTCGCCAGACTCATCCCCATCCTCTGCTCCTCCTCCTCTTCATCATCAAGAAAATGGCCATGAGAACCACGCCTCCACGGAAGAGGAAGGCGATGAGGAGACGTTCGTGACGCCGAGATCGGAGCCCGATGCCACCGCCGACCTGCACTTGGGGAGCGGATCTGGTCTTGAGGTCGCGGAAGCCGACCGGATTTTGGTATATGAGGGTTTGAAGGAGAAGTGTGGTGTCGATGCGACCGAAGAGTCTCTTCTTGTTGTCGAGAGCGGCAAGGATGCGGTCGGGTCCGTCAATACTGAGGTTGAGGAAGATTCAACTCAGTACTATGAAGTTGAAAGCGAGATTTGGAGGTTTTTGTCCAGCCGGTTGATTCCTGTGCATCCCTTGAGAAGGAGGTCAAAATAGTTCCCTGGCTGGATGACGAGTCACTTAGAAAGGATGGCGATATGGATTTCAAGGCCGTCCATTCTGAGACTGCAAAATATGAGAGTTTAGGAGATGCGGTGTTGGAGAATTCCCAGACTGTCGAATAATTTTCTCCCAATACCGGAAACCACAAGGTTCTGGTCGAAGAAGTTGACACTTTAGTTTTTGAAGACGAGGCAAAAGAGACCGATTTGGATAACTTGACCGACGAGAAATATACTCCTATATTAAATTCTAACCTTGTTGATGAAGAGAGGATAGTTGGTGTTGCTGAAAATCGTGAGGATTTGGTTCAAGAAGTCGTTACCACTGGCAATGAAAGTGAGGTGAAAGAACTCCCTCATGTAGACAAGGGTTTGAAAGTGACAGAATTGGATAAATTGGCTGAGGAGAAGTATACACTTGCGGAACATCCTACCCTTGTTACCAAAGAGATGAACAAGAACAGCGAAGCAACATCTAAGAATCTCAACATGATTTTGTTGGTATAGTGGATACTTCGTCCTCTGAAGAGGAAGTAAAAGTGTTGGATCCGCAAATGGAGGCTGGTGAGCTCTCTGAGATTGCGCCGAGAAGTGAGATTGTTCGTGGTCCTCTGGTAGTGCGTCGCACAACATTGTGGAACTGTTGTCGCTTGTTTGATGTTCTTACAGGCTCCCAAAGATAGGATATTGGATTTATTCTGCGCGACTTCTGGAGCAGGTTATTGGTATAACGCAGCTTTCTTGCCAGGCAAGTATACCTTGCCATTGTACTGTTATTTTTATTCCATATATTGCATGCATCTTTGTTTTCTGTCTTTTTATATATTTTAACTGTTATATAAAATGCGTGCGACGATGTCGTCACGGTATATTTTTATTTATGTATTTACATTGACCTTGTTTATGAGACTACCCCATCATCATGTAGCATCTTTAGGTTCATCGGCTTTGACACAGTTGTTACATGAGTTGTGAGTCTCATATAGATCACGGACTGGCGTGCAGGGTTGGCCTCCTGTACGTGTGGGCCATACGTTAGGAATAACTGCTGTTAGAAACTTTGCATGCTAGTAGACTTAGCAGTTATTAGAGGTCTAGGGACATAGCCTATTGTAGTACGGTGGTCCCATCCTTGTCCTTGTTTGGTTGCAGGATTGGGCTAGGGTACTAAGAATAGGCTATGAACCAAATTGTGTCATGGATATGACATGCTTAGAGCATGGGGTGGGGAGAACAACAAGTACCGCATTTGAGCTCCTTTACACTTTTCCTTCTGTAACCCGGAAGCTCCGCTGGAGATACGGGCGGTGATGACCCCTTTACTACTTGGCGGGCCTCTGCCGTTCAAAAGACGACATGCCTTTAAGGCCCCTGGTTCTCCGAGAGAGTTATGCCAATCCCAGTTCTCAGCCAAATAGCTCACTTGTTAGAAAGTTGTTCTCAAACTGCATTCACATAGATGGTTAGGCGACCCATTGGATATTTATTTTAGTACTTTATTGGCATGTGTTTAAGTATCTTGTTATGTCCCTCTGAGGACCTGGTCCCCTGCCAGGTGTATCTGTTCTTGAGTATTTATAGGAGCGCAGATTGGGATGGTTGTATATGCTTCGTGGATGTCTTCTCTTCGAGCCGTGATCGATAGCTGGTATACTTATATTGGGTTTGATTGTGTTGTACTTATTTTGTATTTGCTCTTACATTTGAGTTGGTAGTGGATTTGTTTCCATCCAACTATCATCTTTAGATACTACTTATGTTGAGATCTAGCTATATAGATGCTGGTTATCCATTTATATTGATTTTCTGTGGATGGGATTTAGATTGTACCCTATGACTTGTGACATATGTTTATACCACTTATGGATTGATTTTTATATTACAGCGTACGTGTGGATTTTGGTTTCCATATATTGGAGTTGCCATATCCATGCGGCTGGCATGCTTACGTGTTCCTAGTACTACGTATTTTGGGACTGGGGCGTGACATATTTTTGTGGTGGCCCATGCAGGTCGAGAGCATATTGTTTCGGTTACGTTACTGTACCGAGCAAGCCTGCAAATAGGATTAGAATATAGTATCTCATCCACATTTGACTATGACTCATCTTTCTCCTAATCTGTTATATTTCGAACAATTGTATCCTGCTTGATTCATGTACTTCCCTAATAAGCTCCTTGAGTACATATAGCCTTCTGCTAGAATATAGGAACCCCTGTTATTATGATGATAATTAGAGTAACACACCTATTAAGAATATGACGAGAATATAGACACACCACTAAGTTTAGAATATCTAGTGAACCCTAGAATTCCTTATCTTTAGATTGGTATACCATTATCCCTTGATGTGTTAAGAAGACTTGAGAGTAGTATAGACACTACTAGAGATAGTTAGAAGTCTTACCATGATGTTTGACCCTAGTATTGAGGAACCAATAGAAAACCAAAATTTAAAATTAGGACTGAACCTAACCTTCATAGTTAGATAATATTAGAACTATAAACTTAGATCATTGTCTTCATTATTAGTAGACAACACTTTAGGAAGCCAAGAGCATTGAATATAGTAGTTTCTTGAACATACCGCAAACACAGAGAGTAGCGTAGCATCTCCCCTTAGGAAACCTTGACAATATCTATAGCCTCTCTATTTTATTTCATATATTTTTTTCCCTGAAACCCTAGCACTCGCTATTTGTGCGACGACTAATCATGTTCTTCTATTCTTCATCTTTCAACTCGTGCTATCTGACACTTCTGATTGTAGGCCAAATGAATTCTTTTATGATATGATATATATTTCCTAAAATTATAGTTGTAATCTTGAATTTTGAAATTATGTGCTTAGTAGCAAGAATTTGATAGTTGAACTGTTCATTTAGAATATAATTTTATGGTTACAACTTAGTTTTAAATCACGTAATTGAACCCATATCTCCACATAAGTTATATCCTCTCTCACTTGAGGGCTAGTAACCTTTCTATCTTTACTATTGACACTTGTTCTATAAGCACTATGACTAAGAGGTAAGATGACCATGACCTATGTAATAGAAGAGGATACCCCAATAAAGTACCAAGACCCCTTTTCGTAGACCTTAATAGGAGCTTCTACGGTATCCTTAAGGCAATACAATAGCAGTTAAATTATTTTAAGTTGGGTAGTATACCTCACCACCTAGTATCACACAGTCCTCTTAACCCATTGGTGAAGTATAACCAAATGACACCGACTTTAGACTTGCATAAGAAGATAACATTTAGACTATAGAAATTTAAGGCCCTATCCCTATTTGGTCGACTAGCGACTTAGACAAGGAGGTTGTATGATAACTGTAGAGATTGTAGAGTCTTTTATTATTATTGCTTATGTTGTTTTTGTTTTTGCAAACTTGAATTATTTGTAACTTTTCTCATCATAATCCAGCGTTATATTTTCTGTGCTACCTTGAATTATGCTGCTATTATAGCCTAGTTTTTGCAAGCTTAATCTTATATCGAGCTTGTTCATGACATATGTGTTATTGGGGCCTGATCAACCACACTAATACAAATTGTCTAATCAGGATCAGCGTATTATGGTCTAGCTAGACATAGTGCGCTTGATTCACCCTTCGCAATACTATTTTACGTGGATTGAGATGTATAATTGACCAGTAGACAAATATACTTACCCTCTAGATACGACAAAGCACATCATATCAAGTACATAACTACACCGATGTGAGCATGCAAATAAGAAATTACCAAATAGTATTTCAATCCGCAACTGCCTTGACAATTCCCATCTGAATCCCTTAAACACTTTGATTCCCATACTTCCATTCTATTACCCCTCCTTGAACTCTTTACCATTGTTTTCCGTCTTCCCTTATTTCGGAAAGATGAACTCTCGTGCTTGGAAATAAGTGATACACTGATAGTGCTAGGTGTACCCCATAGACTAATCATATGACTTGGTGACCCTCTGTTATAAATGATTAAGAACATATCATAGATGTTATGTTTGGTGTTAAAAAAAAACTTCAAGGATTCAATAATATGATTAAATAATTTGGGGCATAGCCTTCTTAGATGTATAGCCTTAGATGATAGATAGGTAAATTCTAAGTTGGGTAGAAACTGTAAATGTTAACTTAAGGAGAATTCTTTAGACTATAACAATAAAGATTTGATAGAAAGAACCCTACCCTATTTTAATTTTGAGGACGAAATTATTTTAAGTTGGGTAGATTGTAAACCCCCTCACCCAAAATTAGGGATACTTGGCTTAGATAGTGAAAATAGGGCTAGTTTGAACCCAATTAGAATTAGAATACGGCTTTTATTTAATTATGCAATAATTAAATAACGTGTAGCGCACCTTACCGTGCTTCGATAATTGGAGTACCTCACTAGCCATTGCCTATCTAAAAACTTCACGATCTCATCATAGACATGTCCGCCTACTATTCTGACCCTTGTGCAACTCATAATATTGCTCGCTGATGCTATATTTTAGCCACACAATAAACGTTGCGGACGTTATTTCTTAATTCGATATAAATTCTAATTTTGTACCCTTGTGCGTTCCAATCGAAATTGGGGATACAATCTTGACCATTTTGTACGACCTGAATTTTATTAATAATCTACTCTGTATCCTTTACGTCCCAGACCCTTGTTCCGCCTATTTTTATTTCCCTGTGCTTCTAATTAATTTCGGAACATCGTGCACATTCGATTTAATCAATTAAACCTAAATTTCTGCCTTTGTGCCATTTCCTAATTGTTGGGGGCTTTTATGCAAAAATGCATTGAGATTTCCCCACCAATGGACAATTCATGAAGAAACCTATTTTTCCCTTCACATGGATTTTTCCTATAATTTTATGGATGTGCAAACGCGCAACATCGCCCTCCTATTTCAATCCAACCCTTGCAATTAAATAATTGTACTTTACAGCCCTCCAAATACCCCATGTGAGCCCAAGGCCCAACCCCAAGGATAGTTGACCAAGTCAAATTAATTCTAGGTCACACCCAACCCCTTTTTATAAATACTCTTTACATTATTTTTCTTTTCCTATATTTTTTCCTAAACCTAAAGAAATAGGCAGCCGACCCCTTCATCTTCAACCTTACCCCTTCCCTTCCTGACTATGCCGGAGCTCCACCGCGGCCATCCCCGCTCACCACGACTCGCCGGACTCATCCCCATCCTCTGTTCCTCCTCCTCTTCATCATCAAGAAAATGGCCATGAGAACCACGCCTCCACGGAAGAGGAAGGCGATGAGGAGACGTTCGTGACGCCGAGATCGGAGCCCGATGCCACCGCCGACCTGCACTTGGGGAGCGGATCTGGTCTTGAGGTCGCAGAAGCCGACCGGATTTTGGTATATGAGGGTTTGAAGGAGAAGAGTGGTGTCGATGCGACCGAAGAGTCTCTTCTTATTTCCGAGAGTGGCAAGGATGCGGTCGGGTCCGTCAATACTGAGGTTGAGGAAGATTCAACTCAGTACTATGAAGTTGAAAGCGAGATTTGGAGGTTTCCGTCCAGCCGGTTGATTCCTGTGCGTCCCTTGAGAAGGAGGTCAAAATAGTTCCCTGGCTGGATGACGAGTCACTTAGAAAGGATGGCGATGTAGATTTCAAGGCCGTCCATTCTGAGACTGCAAAACATGAGAGTTTAGGAGACGCGGTGTTGGAGAATTCCCATACTGTCGAACAATTTTCTCCCAATACCGAAAACCACAAGGTTCTGGTCGA
Organism: Iris macrosiphon; assembly: GCA_036927795.1. NCBI lineage: Eukaryota > Viridiplantae > Streptophyta > Magnoliopsida > Asparagales > Iridaceae > Iris > Iris macrosiphon. The sequence goes on from JAYESA010000002.1 coordinate 139,012,744, forward strand.
AGAAGTTGACACTTTAGTTGTTGAAGACGAGGCAAAAGAGACCGATTTGGACAACTTGACCGACGAGAAATATACTCCTATATTAAATTCTAACCTTGTTGATGAAGAGAGGATAGTTGGTGTTGCTGAAAACCGTGAGGATTTGGTTCAAGAAGTCGTTACCACTGGCAATGAAAGCGAGGTAAAAGAACTCCCTCATGTAGACAAGGGTTTGAAAGTGACAGAATTGGATAAATTGGCCGAGGAGAAGTATACACTTGCGGAACATCCTACCCTTGTTACCAAAGAGATGAACAAGAACAGCGAAGCAACATCTGAGAATCTCAACATGATTTTGTTGGTATAGTGGATACTTCGTCCTCTGAAGAGGAAGTGAAAGTGTTGGATCCGCAAATGGAGGCTGGTGAGCTCTCTGAGATTGCACCGAGAAGTGAGATTGTTCGTGGTCCTCTGGTAGTGCGTCGCACAACATTGTGGAACTGTTGTGGCTTGTTTGATGTTCTTACAGGCTCCCAAAGATAGGATATTGGATTTATTCTGTGCGACTTCTGGAGCAGGTTATTGGTACAACGCAGCTTTCTTGCCAGGCAAGTATACCTTGCCATTGTACTGTTATTTTTATTCCATATGTTGCATGCATCTTTATTTTCTGTCTTTTCATATATTTTAACTGTTATATAAAATGCGCGCCACGGTGTCGTCGCGGTATATTTTTATTTATGTATTTGCATTGACCTTGTTTATGAGACTACCCCATCATCATGTAGCATCTTTAGGTTCATCGGCCGTGACACAGTTGTTACACGAGTTGTGAGTCTCAAATAGATCACGGACTGGCGTGCAGGGTTGGCCTCCTGTACGTGTGGGCCGTGCGTTAGGAATAACTGCTGTTAGAAACTTTGCATGCTAGTAGACTTAGCAGTTATTAGAGGTCTAGGGACATAGCCTATTGTAGTACGGTGGTCCCATCCTTGTCCTTGTTTGGTTGCAGGATTGGGCTAGGGTACTAAGAATAGGCTATGAACCAAATTGTGTCATGGATATGACATGCTTAGAGCATGGGGTGGGGAGAACAACAAGTACCGCATTTGAGCTCCTTTACACTTTTCCTTCTGTAACTCGGAAGCTCCGCTGGAGATACGGGCGGTGATGACCCCTTTACTACTTGGCGGGCCTCTGCCGTTCAAAAGACGACATGCCTTTGAGGCCCCTGGTTCTCCGAGAGAGTCATGCCAATCCCAGTTCTCAGCCAGATAGCTCACTTGTTAGAAAGTTGTTCTCAAACTGCATTCACATAGATGGTTAGGCGACCCATTGGATATTTATTTCAGTACTTTATTGGCATATGTTTAAGTATCTTGTTATGTCCCTCTGAGGACCTGGTCCCCTGCCAGGTGTATCTGTTCTTGAGTATTTGCAGGAGCTCAGATTGGGATGGTTGTATATGCTTCGTGGATGTCTTCTCTTCGAGCCGTGATCGATAGTTGGTATACTTATATTGGGTTTGATTGTGTTGTACTTATTTTGTATTTGCTCTTACATTCGAGTTGGTAGTGGATTTGTTTCCATCCAACTATCATCTTTAGATACTACTTATGTTGAGATCTAGCTATATAGATGCTGGTTATCCATTTATATTGATTTTCTGTGGATGAGATTTAGATTGTACCCTATGACTTGTGACATATGTTTATACCACTTGTGGATTGATTTTCATATTACAGCGTACGTGTGGATTTTGGTTTCCATATATTGGAGTAGCCATATCCATGCGGTTGGCATGCTTACGTGTTCCTAGTCCTACGTATTTTGGGACTGGGGCGTGACAGCCGGAGGTGGGCCGGAGGGAGGCCGGGGGCAGCGGGGGAGGCGCTGGCCGGAGGCGGCGCCGCGCCGGAGCGGGCGGGGGACGGTCGGCCGGCTGCTGCGGGCCGGAGAAGCGGCTGCTGCTAGGTCGGGGGAGACTGGCTGCGGCTGAGGGAGGGAGGGAGGAGGAAGAAGGAGGAGAGGGAGGCCGGGGTGGCGAGGGGCTCGGAAATGGCGGCCTGGCGGCGGGGGCTCGGGACAGGGACGGCGGAGGCTCGTCGGCTGGGTTGCGGGACTAGCTAGGGTTCAGGTCAGGGGCGGCGGAGAGGGGAGGTGCTGGCCGGAGGGTAGCGGGGGCTTTATATAGGGCAGCGGGAGAGGGGACGGGGCCGAGCAAGGCGGCGGAGGAGGCGGAGACGTAGCAGAAAGCGCGGAGGGGGCGGCGACGTGGCCGGGCGTGGCGGAGGGCGGCGGTTGCGTCGCCGGAAGTCGCGCGGGTGAGCGGGTCGTGGGGACACGGGTGGGGGAGAGGGTAGCGGGTCGGGTCGGGCGGGTCGCGGGTTGGGCGGACCCGATCCGACCCGTTAGGGTCAGTGGTCGGTCCGGTTCGGTTGGACCGGGTTCAGCCCGGTTTGAAGCCGGTTCAACCTGGTTTATTTAAATTTTTATTTAAAATTAGTTTTTAGGCTTTTAAAAAATATTTTCGGGGTCCAATAAATTCCAGAAAAATTACCCTAAGTCCAATATTTTATTTTATACCCAAAAATATTATTTTCATAATATTATAATATATTTTAAAAACATTTAATTTTATTTAATGCCAAAATACTATAGTTTTTAATTAGTAAAAATTCTTGAAAAAATCCCAGAAAATTCTGAAAAATCCAGTTATAAAAAATTTGAAAAATCAGGGGGTTTACAATCTACCCCCCTTAAGAGGATTGCGTCCTCGCAATCAAAGAATAACCGGTCAACAGAGATGACACGGTTGCAAGTATTGTTCGAAACACATCACAAGACACTTAGGGAAAAATATCGTTTCCCTAAGAATGAAAGTTATGCACTTTCCAGAGTAAAGAAAATCTAGTTAAAGAAAAAGAACTACAGCCTTTTAGAAAAATTAGGTTATTATTAACAAGTTCCAAATTACTAGGTTGGGGCTGAGGTCACGAACCAATAGGCACGAGCTAAACAAGACTAGAAACGGTAGCTACGAATCACTTACGCGCATTAGCTACTCCACGAGTCTGCGCGTTCTCCACGGTCATCGCAAAAGCTTGTCCTCGTCCTTGAGGTGGTGTCCTCTGCTGCTGGGCCTGCTGGAAGAGTGCTGCCTGGGGTGCCAAAGGTGGCCTCGGTACTGGTGAAGCTTGTCGATTTATCATTAGTGCTTTCTTTAGATGTTGTGGACAATCTTTGGCTAATTGTTGGTTGGACGCGCAAATTAAGCATAATCCTAATTTACGTCTGCACTCGTTCTCAATGTGGCCTCGCTTGCGACAATATTGACAGATAGGCAGTACTTGCAGAGATGCTTCTGGTGGCTGGTGCATGTTAGACTTCTTTGCAATTGCTTCCTGTGGTGCTCCGGTTGGTACTGATATGGCGGGTTGATGAATCACCACTGCTTTCTCTCGACGTTCAGGGCAATCCCTTACCGAATGCTTTTTGGATCCACAAGATAAACATTGTCCCAGTCTGCGTCGGCATTCTTTAACGAGGTGGCCTACCTTGCCACAGTAGTGAGAAGTAGGAAGGACTAGTGCAAGTGGTGTAGATGCTCTCTGTGGTGGATTTATCTGTGGTCGCTTTGCAGCTCTTTCCTGTTGTGCTTGGTCTGGTGCTGACGTATACGTCCGCTTTTGGCTGGACTCGATCCTTGTGGTGCCCTCCACGGGTCGTGATGCAGCAAGAACGTCCTCGTCTAAGGTAGTTGCATTTGAGCTGATTAACTTCCGTAAATCTGTCGATGAACTTCTCCGCTTGGTTTTGCTGAGCTTCTTGATGAACCTTCTGATGGGCTTGCATCATCGCGTAGAACATTCGAAACATTTGTTGTTCGTCCATAGGCTGTCCCAGTAGAAAGGAAGGCATCGGTGGAGTAGACTGCGTCGATGGTGGAACGTCATCTTGATGGATTCTCGAGGCAGGCTGACTTGCTTGACTGCAATGTGATGATTGACCTTCACCAACTGGTGTCACATCGTCTTCGTGGGTAACCACAACGCCTTGTGGTGTTCCTGTATGAGCCTCGTTGCTGGCTTGTGGGTCCATTTCCCTGCATCCAAAATAAACAATAAGAGGCACACAGGAATCAAGGCATGATGCAAGTCAATAAATTAATTCGAATAGATATTAAGAACGATTCAAGCAAGTGGATGAGATCCTAGAAACTTATCATATTCTTATTGCAGGCCTGATCGGTCCCTAAGATGGAACCAAATAATTTAGTCGTGGACCTGCATGGCCACCACAAAAACCATGTCACGCCCCAGTCCTAAAATATCGAGGGACTGGATGCGCGACAATGGCCAGCAGCACGCACCGATGGACAAACCCAATTTAATGGATCCATCGGGGCGTACTTAAGCTGTATACAACAATAAATAGGTCCAATGATACAAGTCACAGTCTATTCTAATCTCATCCATAACATATATTTACAGATCAAATGCCAGAATAATGCATAAAGAATAAACTAACAAATCTTAATAGAAGTGTCTCGGTGAACAATCCGAGAACAAGTCTGATACATCAATGCAATAGACAGGAAATAAAGGAACTGGAAATAGAAACAGAAATAACTGACTATATAAAGCCAAAACTCAGGAGAAGTCCTCTGGCTCGATCTCGTCCTCAGGTTCTGGTACAACTCCTGGAAGTGCTCATGTATTGTATATCTCAGAATGGATCTCTTCGGCTGTACCTGGGGACATAATCCAGATCCAGGTCCTCAGGGGACATAGCAAGGTACAAGATAACTCATGCCAAAATAAATAATGCAGTGCAGCAATAAATAAACAATAGGGTAAACTATGTAACCAGCTAAGTGATATACAAGTTGAGAGCATCACTAGAACTCAGGCTGAAACCACTACAAGCTCTGTGTCGGGGAGCCGGTAGCAGTAATAACACGTAACGGGCCAAGCTCGGGTTTAGTGTCTTGAGCCTCACAATAATAGGGGTTTATATATATATATATATATATATATATATATATATATATATATATATATATATATATATATATATATAATCAGCCTGTAGCCTGTGTGTCTCTCTCCACCCAATGTAATCACACGTCTCATGTCCACGAGGCCTCATGTCCATGTCACGCAAGATCATTACTAATGCAGCAAGTCATAATAAGCTCTAAGGATATATGTAAAGAATATGTCATGAAACCTGTATCCTATACAGAATCACCATGAATGTCTCAGGAAGATTCTGTCTCATGAATGGTGTCAGGTGTCCAGGGTTATGATGTACTTGATAAGACAAGTACGAGAAATATCGGGTCTCGGTATCCATGTCTAGATGACAATACACAACGTCGCGTACGGTGTTGGCACCCGACTATTAATCGAACGCTAAGTAAAGTCACACGGACCTAGGTTGAACATTTATATCAAGGTTATATATGTATATACAAGAACTCAAACAAGTACTAATACAGGAATCACTGCGAGTTGGCAAGGTACACTTGCCTGTGGTTCTGGCTCCAACTGTAGCTCTGGTATTCGTGAAATCTCCAGGAATGTCTCCGGATGCTGAAACAAACATCACCATCAGATTCAAAAAATATCAAATAGCTAGAAACGCCTGTCCTTGAGTCCAATTTGGAGACAAGGACAAAAATGATAATTTTGGGACAAAGCGGGGCCCACAGGTGGCCCGCTTCGCACCGAAAAATGTGTCAGGGACAAAGTTTTTCAAATTTGTCAAACTTAGTGTCAACAGGTCTAGAACGATGATACGAACCCAACGGAACTTTCAGAATTGGATTCCGATGAGCCGATCACAAAATCGTCCGTCAAGTGAAGCCTGTGGGGCCCACGATACGCAATTTTGTCAACATTCTCAGAATCGAACCAAACTTGGGTCACAGCACCAGCGTAATGCTACGAGTCCGATGGCGCAAGTTTTGTTTCGATCCGACGTGTGTACACAAAGTTACGACGTATTCCAGAACTGACGAATACGGGACGGTGTCGGCGGATACGCGTTGATTCCGGCGTGCACGCACATCCAAATCAACTTCTGTGAAATCCTGCACATCTGTATCAACGGCGCGCACGTATCGGTGAAGATCGCACGTGACCAAGTCGTCCCGTTTGGTGGGACGTACTCAGTTCCGGGGTAAAAAGGGTATTATTTTTCCTGTTTTTGGATCGCGGTTCGTGATCGCCACAGGACGCGATGCACCGAGCGGGTTGCACGGGCACCGAGAGGGTCACGCAGGGTTCGCGTTGCAACAGACGGAATCAAAAATGGGTCAACGAGCAGAGAGAAATGGGTACCTGAACAGGGCTCCAGAAAACTGAGTTTTTTTGTCCATGTCGTGTCCGAGTCGTGTCCGGGTGCTGTTCACCCTAGGGTTAGGGTTAGGGTTCGAGCTCAGGCGGCTGGAGGCGGGCCGGAGGGAGGTCGGGGGCAGCGGGGGAGGCGCTGGCCGGAGGCGGCGCCGCGCCGGAGCAGGCGGGGGACGGGCGGCCGGCTGCTGCGGGCCAGAGCATCGGCTCTTGCTAGGTCGGGGGAGACTGGCTGCGGCTGAGGGAGGGAGGAGGAAGGAGGAGAAGAGGGAGGCCGGGGCGGCGAGGTGCTCGGGAAGGGCGGCCTGGCGGCGGGGGTTCGGGAAAGGGACGGCGGAGGCTCGTCGGCTGGGCTGCGGGACGAGCTAGGGTTCAGGTCAGGGGCGGCGGAGAGGGGAGGTGCTGGCCGGAGGGCAACATGGGCTTTATATAGGGCAGCGGGAGAGGGGACAGGACCGAGCAAGGCGGCGGAGGAGGCGGAGACGTGGCGGAAAGTGCGGAGGGGGCGGCGACGTGGCCGGGCGTGGCGGAGGGCGGCGGTTGCGTCGCCGGAAGTCGCGCGGGTGAGCGGGTCGTGGGGACACGGGTGGGGGAGAGGGTAGCGGGTCGGGTCGGGTGGGTCGCGTTTGGGCAGACCCGATCCAACCCGTTAGGGTCAGGGGTCGGTCCGGTTCGGTTGGACCGGGTTCAGCCCGGTTTGAACCCGGTTTATTTAATTTTTTATTTAAAAATAGTTTTTGGGCTTTTAAAAAATATTTTTGGGGTGCAATAAATTCCAAGAAAATTATCCTAAGTTCAATATTTTATTTTACACCCAAAAATATTATTTTCATAATATTTTAATATATTTTAGAAATATTTAATTTTATTTAATGCCAAAATACCCTGGTTTTTAATTAGTAAAAAATCCCGAAAAATCCCAGAAAATTCTGAAATATCCTGTTATAAAAATCTTGAAAAATCAGAGGGTTTACAAGTTTCGTTGCGAAATGACAAGCCCACACAAAATTATGACGAGTGTCGGAACAGGCCAAAACGGGACTTTTTGGCGGATACGCATTGATTTCGGTGTACACGCACATCCAAATCAAAATTCGCAAAATTCTATACTTCTGTATTGATGATACGCGCCTTTCGATACAATTTGCACACGATGAAGTCGCCTCATTTAGTGGGACATACCCCGTTTCAAAAAATTTTGGTTTTAGAAAACTAAGTTTTTGGTCAACTTCAACCACGAATAAATCACAGCATACAAAAAATTAAATAAACTAATTAAAGTGGTTAAATCTTGGTTATATTGTCTAAATTATTGTTTAAATGAAATTTAAAAATATTAACTAGGTTGGAAGAAAAACGGCCATGAACATGGATATTTGGGACAGTTTTTTGAACTACAAATTGTGTCTTTTTTTCTGTTTTGCGTCGCGAATTACGACCGACACAGGACACGATACACCAAACTAATTCTACAGGGCTCAAGAGGGTCATGTAGTCTTCATATATGATTCAACAGATGGACATTTGGATTATTGTGCAGTGAGATACGAGAGTGGGAAGTTGAGTACCTTACTGTTGTTGTTTGCTCGGAATTGGGCGGTCCGTCTTGCTGTGATCGTAGACGGCGGTCCGACGGTCGTCGGAGGCTGAGGTTGGTCGTGGTGGAAGAGGAGATGGTGGTGGTGAGCTTCGGCTAGGATATGGGTTTTATAGGGTGTCGAAGTGGGCGTTACAGGGAGCTGAAGGGAGAGGGTCGGCGTCGGTTTTGGGGAGGGGAAGAGAGGAGTTTGCTGTTACAGTTAGGGGATGCGGGTTGGGTTAGCGGGTTTGAGTGCGGTTTTGGTTTGGGTCCGAATCTTATTGGTTTAGTTCGGTTTGGTTTGGGTTGGTTTAATTATAAAAATGTATATATGGCCATTTAAAAATAGTTTTGGAGCCCAATAAATTCCAAAAAATTACACAATATTCTATTATTAATTATATACCCAAAAATATAATTTTTGCTCTATTTTAAATAATTAATTTAATACGCAAAAATATAAATTCATGAAGAATATTTATTATAATTTAATTAAAAATTATAGAAAAATCTCCCAAAATCTCAAGAATTCATAATTCCAATAATTAAAATTCTAAAATTAAATTCTAAAAATATTGGTGTTTACAGTCACTTGGCACATGGTCTATTTCTACACATACTCGGGTCTGGTGCATATTCAGGTCTAACACTCTCACAGTCATCAAAATCATAAAAATCACAAGGTTCAATGGAACATTCAAACCAATCAATTAAATAAAATGTGCAAAGGTGTCGCATGCACGCATAAAGATTAAGGCCACAAGGGGATCATGATGCAAGAGAATCGGGGGCGCATGGAACATAGGGCGCATAGGCTAGGCAAAATCCATGCCTCGGGACACGTGTTAAGTGAGATGCAGTAAATGCAAGTCAGAGAAGTGACTGATGTGACAAGCCAAAAAGTGTCAGGGAGATAAGACAAAAGTATAAAAAGCTGTACATATTCACAAAATTCATGCAGAGGCATGCACCGAAAAGAAGAGACGCTTGGCTCATGCTCGCATAGTCTCCTGGCCGCATGTACTCTGGACGCATGGAGTCAGGCCATAGTGAATTTTTATGCGTTCAAGGTACTATGCATCTGACTTTAGAACGCATGCACAGAGTAGACATGCGTCCAAAAAAATGGTTCCATGCTTGAGAGGCGCATGGGTTGGGCCGCATGGAACTCCTTCATCCTAAAACAACAAGTTCAGCCATGAAAAAGTTCCAAGAACCCGAAAACTTGTTTCCTTTATAAAAACTTTATTTTAACTCCAAATCATGTGAACTAAAAGCCAAAACGCCTGAAATGAAATGCTTTATCACCTAAAAAAATTGGTATTCTAAAATATTATGTTTTAATATATCTAAACCAAAAAAACTTATGGAAACCATAAAAATTCTTAACTAAAAATATAGATCTAGCCAAATCCATCTATCAAAACTGAAAACTCCAAGTATAAAAAGTACTTAGAATCATAATGTACACATATTCGATTAATAAAATGCAGGAAAAGAGTAAGGATTAAAATCTAAGTTTTTTTTATATCATGCAAGGTGTACTTGTTTAAAATAAAAGGAGAAAAATGAGAGAATAAGGGAAGAGAGAGAAAGAAGTTAGCTTATATACTTAGGGCTTGAGGTTTAGACCATGATCATGACCAAACCAACCCAAACAAATAAACCATGAACCAAGTTAAACCAAAGACTAGGTCTAGTCTTCATGCAACCAAATAAACATACAAGCAAGAAATAATACGTCCCAAATACGTATATTGGGAATGGGGAGTGACACAACATCTTCTTGCAGCATCTTTATAACCAGGACTTGACTGGTAACTTTTGCTTTTGTAACGACCCGTTCCGCTCAAACGGACTGCTGATTCAAATGGCAAAAGTGCAACGTTCCGACTCGCTTTGCTTTAGCGAGAATACTCGATTGAGGCAAGAGGATTACCAGACTTGGCTCTTTAGGAGTTTCGGCTTAGGCTTTCAGAGGCTCGCTTGGAGTATCGCTCGACTGAGGTGAATCATCGCTAAGGTGGGTGGCTACGGTCACTACCAGAATAAGTCAAATTAACGACATAAAAAAATATCGCTAAATGATGAATAAACGTCGCTAAATAATTTTAGCGACGTAATTAGCGACGTTTTACTGAAGTCACCTTTAAGCCAGTCGCTGACAGGAAAAACATCGCCAAACGTCGCTATACCGACATTTTCTAGCGACGTAAACGCGTCGCTAGATTAGCGACGTTTAGCGACGCACCGTCGCTAAATTAGCGACGTGTATAGTTGTCGCTTTATGTCATAAATTAGCAACGTACGTAGCGACGTTAATAGCGACGTTACTATGACCTGGCAATAATGCCATGTCAGCAAGTTGCGACGGACAACGACTTTGTTTAGCGATATTTTTAGCGACGTTTTTAGCGACTTAATTAGCGACGTGTAGTCACGTTGCTAAATGTCGCTAAAAACGTCGCTAATGATACAGTAAAAAAATAAAAAAATGAATACTGGATTGTTTCTAAACTATTTTTCCTGCAGTTTATTAATTCACAATCTGTACAAATAGACCCGGAGCAACCCTCCGTTGAATTTACTAGGTTCGCCGACCCCATTGGGTTGAACACTCAACACTGATAAATTAACATATATTCAATATGAATAATATAATAAAATTTGAAAAAACAAAACATTAAAATTAAAAACTGAATCAGGAGAAAATATCGTCGTAAAGAATACAGCAAATATCCATACAACTGAGTCTCGTCCTAAATAATACAAAGAATACAGCAAATTAAAAGCCTCGTCCTACAGAATACAAAAAATAATGTCTGAAACACAAACAATCGATAATATATATATATAGTCCTAACTAGGACTACTGTGGATCTGTAGGAGGATGACTACCGGCGCGCATGAAGGATAAGAACAGATCATACTGCTCCCGTAAAATTGACACCGATGTCGATTAAGAAGGCAGTGACGTCGGTGGAGTCTGTGTCGATGTAGGCGCACCAGGAGGACGTATCCGCTCCAACTTTGTGAGTCGTTAGTTGTAAGAATCCATGGTAGATAACAGCCTCGTACTGCTATGAACCATCCTGAATCAGCGTCAGCCTCTCGCCCATTGATACCTGTGATGCCTGCAGCTCCGTCACGCTGTGCCCTGTCGAGGCTCTAAGATTAGATGTCAAATCTTGGAGCTCTATGATGCTGCGCTCGAGTATATCAAATCGTGGGATGAGCATCGCATCGTCCGCCTGCGGCTGGGACCGGGGCTACTCCTCCATCCTTCGCAGTAACTCGTCACGGAGAGACACAATCGGACGGTCAACAGCATCCTGGACTCGGGCCGACGACTGCGAAGGCTGTGGGGAATGCGCACTTGTCGGGGAGGCCCTAGATGACTATGTCACAACTAGGGCGCCATAGGATCCCGTACCGTAGTACATACCCCTCAGGAGACCACCAGTGTCATGCCCCAGTCCCAAAATATCGAGGGACTAGCCACGTTGTCACGCCCCAGTCCCAAAAGTACGTAGGACTAGGAACACGTAAGCATGCCAACCGCATGGATATGGTAACTCCAATATACGGAAACCAAAATCCATAAGTACGTTGTAATATGAATATCAATCCACAAGTGGTATAAAGCTATCACAAGTCACAGGGTATAATCTAAATCTCATCCACAGAAATTCAATATAAATAAATAACCAACATTTATAAAACTAGATCTCAATATGAGTATCTAAGGATGATAGTTGGATGGAAACAAATCCACTACCAACTCGAATGGAAAAGTACAACACAATAAACACAATATAAGAATACCAGTTATTTGACCACGGGCTCGAAGAGAAGACATCCATGAAACATATATAACCATCCAAATCTGCCCTCCTGCAAATACTTAAGAACAAATACACCTGGAAAGGGACCAGGTCCTCAGAGGGACGTAACAAGATACATAGAAGCAAGCCAATTTAAATACAGTAAACATGCATAATATTTGAAAATAAATAAGTACATTGTATAAGACAATCTATATAAATGCAATGAGGACAATTTTTCGATATATGGGCAAAGATAGGCTACTCGATCTAATCCTCACAACTCATACACTCGTCAGTGGACATCATCAGCAGACATACCTCTGGGGTAGCGACCCTCGGACTTCATCAATCGACATACCTCGGGGGTAGCGACCATCGGACACGACCACCATAGTGCGTGCTAGTTACTACGGTTTGCCAGAGTGGTTAAAAGTCCATACGCCTAATGATTGTCCTCGATGATACTAAGTGCCATGTGTGTGTCAACATATCTAATACATAGTAATGACTGAAAGAAAATTACACATGCAAGAAATATACAAAAATGTAATAAATATACAGAAATATACTAAGCATGCAAAATACTGTAAGCAAATTGGCAAGGTATCTTGCCTGGCAAGAAAGCTGTAAAGTGTAACGTCCCGAAGTCTAACACACAGGATCAGAAGCTATGGCCGCAGAATAAATGTCTTCGGATGCTGAAATAAACATCACCAACGTTCCCAGAATAAGTAAAATAGCTAAAAAGCACTTTTCTTTCGTCCAATTTGGACACAGGGGCAAAACGGTAATTTCGGGTAAAAGTGGGGTCCACGTGTGGCCCACTTTGTACCGAAAAACGTGCCAAGGGTAACAGTCTCTAAAATAGGACAAATTATAGCTCAAACAACTCTAGATGTCAATACGAACCCAACGGTATGTCCAAATATCGATTTCGATGAGCCGGACACAATTTCGTCCAAAAAGTCAACTGTAGGGCCCGCCAATTGGCGACTTGGTCAACCGTCTCAGAATTGCGTGAAAATTGGGTCACAGAACCAGTGTGTTGCCACGAGTCCAGTGGCATAAGTTTCGTCGAAATCTGATGAGCGTACACAAAATGCACGCGACTTCCACAAAAGTTGCGACACGGGGTGTGTCCGCAGATACGGGCTGATTTCGGCACGCATACGCGTCCGAATCAGTTTTCGTAAATTTTTACGTGTCCGGTTATGCTGCGTGCACCGTTCAGAACACTTGGTACACGGTGGAGCGGTCCCGTTTGGCGGAGCGCGCTCCGTTTCACAACTTTTGGAAATCTGGAAAAGTGGGTTCGTGGGATTTTTTGACAAATTTAATTCTGTCTACAGCAGTTAATAATCTAGGGTTATTTAACAGAAATTAAACTAGGTCAAGTTGTCCACGCATACCAAAAAGAATAATCAAATTTGGATCTCTGTGGTAGGAGATACGAACTCGGCAACATGGGTGGTCACCGCAGTTTTCTGCGATCCCAGAATTTGGTATGCTTGCACCAACTTTGGCGCTGTTTTTGCCTAGGGTTTCGTGTTGTTCGAGATCTACTAGCACACAGATATGGAAGAGGGTTAAGGGGTGAGCATACCGGTAAAGACGGGATGGCGTTTGGTTGAGCGAGTCGACGGAAAACAACTCCGGAACACAGGTACCTCGCTGTGGAAATTTGTAGTGCGCGGGGTCACGGTCGTCGGGATTTGTTTGGACGACCTGGCAGGGTTCTCCGGCTGCGGTGGCGGCGCTCTCTAGGTCTAGATGGAAAGAGGGAGAGTCTGGATGATTAGGCTTAGGGTTTTAGAAATAGAATATATATATATATATATATATATATATATATATATATATATATATATATATATATATATATATATGAAAGAGAGAAGAAGGGGGGGTCGGTCGCATGGTTGCTTGGGCCTTTAAAGGATGTGGTTAGTTGCTTATTTGCAACTAAAAGGGGGGGGGGGGGCTGCTACAAGCAGCGGGTCTTGCTGTGGGATTATAGCAAAAGGCAGCTGGTCCACTTGCTAAGGTGTGGTTGGAGTAGTAGTTGAAGTAGTATGGTTTTAATAGTTTTTAAGGGTTAGTAGTAGCATTAGTACTTTAATAGTTTCTTTAATAGTTTTGTTTGTGTTTTGTAGGTGGTTGTGTTGGTAGCAAGGGGTAGGTTCGCTGATGGAATGGTTGGGGTAGTTTGCTAAGTTTGCTAGTAAGTTGCTTTGTTGGAATTGGATTGTTATTAGTATAGTTATTATTAGTATTATTAGTTTATTATTATTTTTTCTTTTCTTTTCTTTTCTTAATTTTTTCTATTTAAATATATACATGCATATATATATATATATATATTTGTATATATATATATATATATATATATACTCATAGAAAAATTCTAAATTATAATAATGCACACCGTTAAGCTAGCAACTGCTCAAGGGGTCTCCTACATGAAATAAATTTCAAAAAATTCCTGATGGTCCTATAAATCCAAATAGTGTCCCAATACCTAAAATAAAAATTAATAAAAATTTATTTCTTCTAATTAGCACATAATTACTATAATTAAATTATTAATTAATAAAATAAAATAAATACGATTTTTTTTTGAAATAGGGGTTTTACATTCTATCCAACTTACAAAAATTTTGTCCTTGAAATTAAAACTAAACCGTGGTAGAAAGTCAAGGGTGGTATAAGATTTGCATTGTTTAAAATGCAAGGCTAAGTTTAAAGGGGTGGGCGATGTTGCGCGTTGCACATTCCGAAAATCATGAAAAAAAAATTACATGAGCGAAAAATAGGTTTCTCCATGTGTCATGTCAATGGTGTGGACACATAAATGCTCCTTTGCATAAAAATGTCCAACCATCGAAACATTGCACAAAGATCAGAATGGAAGATGGGCATGTCTAGGACAAGGATGTGGAATTTATAGGAAGGCAGTGACTAGTGAAGTGCTCCAATTATCGAAGCAATGGTAAGGTGCGCTAAGTGATATAATTATTGCAAGAATTAAATAAAAAGAATACCGTGTTCTATTTCAACTGGATTCAATCTAGCCTTAGTCTCACTACCTAAGCCAAGTAGGTCTAATTTTGGGTGAGGGTTCACAATCTACCGAACTTAAAATTTATCCATCTATCACCTAAGGCTATACATTTAGGAAAACTATTCCTCAAATTATTTAATCATGTTATTCAATCCTTAAGGTTTTAACACCAAACATATCTCCTATGATATGTCCTTAATCAATTATAAAAGAGAGTCACTAAGTCATGTGATTAGCCTTATGGGATATATCTAGTACTATCAGTGTCAACTTATACCAGCACGAGGTTTCATATTTTCGAAATAGGGGAAGACGGAGAGCAATAATAAAGAATTCAAGGTGGAGGTGACAGAATACAAGTACGAGGTTCAAAGAGATTAAAGAATTCGAAGAGAGAGTTGTCAGGACAATTGTGGATTGAAATCCTATTTTTGGTAACTTCCTATTTACATGCTCGTATCAGTACAGTTATGTAACCGATACGATGTGTCAGACATGTCTAGGGGCAAGTATATCCGTCTACTACCATATATCTCAATCCACGTAAAGTAGTCATGCGAAGAGCGAACCAAGCGCACTAAGGTTAGCTAGACCTTAATACACCGATTCTGATTAGGCAATTATATCATTGTGTGCACCCAATAATACATATGCCATTAGCAAGCTCGATAAAAAAATAAGCTTGCAAAAACTAGGCTATAATAGCAGCATAAATCAAGGTAGTACAGAAAATATAAGTACGCTAGATTATGATGAGAGAAGTTACAAAATAATCCCAGTTCTCAAAGAAGATAAGACTCTTACAATCTCTACAGTGGTCACACTAAATCCTTGTCTAAGTCGATAGTCGACCAAATAGGGGTATGGGCTTCTAAGCTCTATAGTCTGATGAAACACTATCTTCTTATTCTAGCACACAGTTAATGTCATTCAGCTACACTTCAATAATAGGGCAAAAGACTATGTGATACTAGGTTGTGAGGTATACTACCCAACTTATAACAATAAACTAATACTATAATTGCCTTAAAGATACCGTAGAAACTCCTGTTAAGGTCTACGGAAAGGGGTCTTGGTACTTATTAGGTTATCCTCTTACATTACATAGGTCATGGTCGTACTAAGTCTTAGTCTTAGTGCAAGTGTCAATAGTAAGAACGGAACAGTTACTGGCCTTCTAGGGGGAAAGGGGATATAACTCGCATCGAGGTGGGGGTACATGTTACACAATTTAAAACTAAGGGATAAGCACCAGGTCTCAATTTACAAAAATAGCTTAAACCATCTAGTTCTAACTACACACAATTCAAAAATTCAAGAGTAACAACCAAATCCTAGCAAGCTATATATATCCTAACATAGAATAAATTCACTTGGTCTATAATCAGAAGTGTCAGATGGCTCGAGTTAAAAGATGAAGAATAGAGGAACAAAATTTAGTTGCCGCGTAATTTAGCGAACGCTAAGGTCGCAGAGGAACAATATATATGAAATTGAAATAGGGGCTCTAGATAGCATCATGGTTTTCTAAGGAGGAGTGGCATGCTAGTTGCTATATTCAAGATATGATCAAGAGAAATGTTATATTCATTGCTCTTGGCTTCCTAAGGTACTGTCTGCTACTAATAAGACAATGATCTAAGTTTTATAGTTCTCCAATACTTATCTAACTATGAAGTTTAGGTTCAGTCCTAATGTTCAATTATAGTTTTCTATTGGATCCTCAATACTAGGGTCAAACATTATGGTAAAACTTCTAACTAACTCTAGTAGCGTCTATACTACTCTCAAGTCTTTATAATACATCAAGGGGTATTGGTAAACCAATCTATAAATAAGAAATTCTAGGGTTCACTAGATATTCTAAACTTAGTGGTGTGTCTATATTCTCGTTGTATTCTTAATAGGTGTGCTACCATAATTATCATCCTAATAATAGGGGTTCCTATATTCTAGCAGAAGGCTATATTCAAAGAACCATTAGGGAAGTACAGGAATCAAGCAGGATGCAATTATTTAAATAGAATGGATTGGAAGGAGAGCGAATCATGGTCAATTATGGATGAGATCCTATACTCTATTCCTAGGTGCAGGCTTGTTCGATACAATAACGTAACCGAGACAATATACTCTCGACCTGCATGGGCCACTACAAAAATATGTTACGCCCCAGTCCCAAAAGTATGTAGGACTAGGAACACGTAAGCATGCCAGCCGCATGGATATGGTAACTCCAATATATGGAAACCAAAACCCATATGTACGCTGTAATATGAATATCAATCCACAAGTGGTATAAAGCTATCACAAGTCACAGGATATAATCTAAATCTCATCCACAGAAATTCAATATAAATAAATAACCAAAATTTATAAAACTAGATCTCAATATGAGTATCTAAGGATGATAGTTGGATGAAAATAAATCTACTACCAACTCGAATGGAAAAGTACAACACAATAAACACAATATAAGAATACCAGCTAACGACCATCCAAATCTGTGCTCCTGTAAATACTCAAGAACAAATACACCTGGAAAGGGACCAGATCCTCAGAGGGACGTAACAAGATATATAGAAGCAAGCCAATTTAAATACAGTAAATATGCATAATATTTGAAAATAAATAAGTACACTGTACAAGATAATCTATATGAATGCAATGAGGACAACTTTTCGACATATGGGCAAGGATAGGTTACTCGATCTAATCCTCACAACTCATACGCTCGTCAGTGGACATCATCAGCCGACATACCTCTGGGGTAGCGACCCTCGGACTCCATCAATCGACATACCTCGGGGGTAGCGACCATCGGACACGACCATCATAGTGCGTGCTAGTTACTAAGGTTTGCCAGAGTGGTTAAAAGTCCATACGCCTAATGATTATCCTCGATGATACTAAGTGTCATGTGTGTGTCAACATATCTAATACATAGTAATGACTGAAAGAAAACTACACATGCAAGAAATATACAAAAATATAATAAATATACAGAAATATACTAAGCATGCAAAATACTGTAAGCAAATTGGCAAGGTATCTTGCCTGACAAGAAAGCTGTAAAGTGTAACGTCCCGAAGTCTAACACACAGGATCAGAAGCTATGGCCACAGAATAAATGTCTTCGGATGCTGAAATAAACATTACCAACGTTCCCAGAATAAGTAAAATAGCTAAAAAGCACTTTTCTTTCGTCCAATTTGGACACAGGGGCAAAACGGTAATTTCGGATAAAAGTGGGGTCCACGTGTGGCCCACTTTGTACCAAAAAACGTGCCAAGGGTAACAGTCTCTAAAATGGGACAAATTATAGCTCAAACAACTCTAGATGTCAATACGAACCCAACGGTATGTCCAAATGTCGATTTCGATGAGCCGGACACAATTTCGTCCAAAAAGTCAACTGTAGGGCCCGCCAATTGGCGACTTGGTCAACCGTCTCAGAATTGCGTGAAAATTGGGTCACAGAACCAGTGCGTTACCACGAGTCCAGTGGCGCAAGTTTCGTCAAAATCTTATGAGCGTGCACAAAATGCGCACGACTTCCACAAAAGTTGCGACACTGGATGTGTCCGCGGATACGGGCTGATTTCGGCGCGCACACACGTCCGAATCAGTTTTCATAAATTTTTACGCGTCCGATTATGCTGCGTGCACCGTTCGATACACTTGGTACACGGTGGGGCGGTCCCGTTTGGTGGGGCGCACTCCATTTCACAACTTTTGAAAATCTGGAAAAGTGGGTTCGCGGAATTTCCGACGAATTTAATTCTGTCTATATCAGTTAATAATCTAGGGTTATTTTAAAGAAACTAAACTAGATCAAGTGGTCTACACATACCAAAAAGAATCATCGAATTTGGATCTCTGTGGTGGGAGATACGAACTCGGCAACATGGGTGGTCACCGCAGTTTTCTGCGATCCCAGAATTTGGTCTGCTTGTGTCAACTTTGGCGCTATTTTTGCCTAGGGTTTCGTATTATTCGAGGTCTACTAGCACACAGATATGGAAGAGAGTTAAGGGGTGAGCATACTGGTGAAGACGGGGTGGCATTTGGTTGAGCGAGTCGACAGAAAACAACTCCAGAACACAGGTACCTCGCTGTGGGAATTTGCAGTGCGCGGGGTCGCGGTCGTCGGGATTTGTTTGGACGGCCTGGCGGGGTTCTCCGGCTACGGTGGCGGCGCTCTCTAGGTCTAGATGAAAAGAGAGAGAGTCTGGATGATTAGGCTTAGGGTTTTAGAAATAGAATATATATATATATATATATATATATATATATATATATATATATATATATATATATATGAAAGAGAGAAGAAGGGGGGGTTCGGTCGCATGGTTGCTTGGGCCTTTAAAGGATGTGGTTAGTTGCTTATTTGCAACTAAAAGGGGGGGCTGCTACAAGCAGCGGGTCTTGCTGTGGGATTGTAGCAAAAGGCAGCAGGTCCACTTGCTAAGGTGTGGTTTGAGTAGTAGTTGAAGTAGTATGGTTTTAATAGTTTATTAAGGGTTAGTAGTAGCATTAGTACTTTAATAGTTTCTTTAATAGTTTTGTTTGTGTTTTGTAGGCGGCTGTGTTAGTAGCAAGGGGTGGGTTTGCTGATGGAATGGTTGGGGTAGTTTGCTAAGTTTGCTAGTAAGTTGCTTTGTTGGAATTGGATTGTTATTAGTATAGTTATTATTAGTATTATTAGTTTATTTATTTTTTTCTTTTCTTAATCTTTTCTATTTAAATATATACATGCATATATATATATATATATATATATATATATATATATATATATATATATATATACTCATAAAAAAATTCTAAATTATAATAATGCACACCGTTAAGCTAGCAACTGCTCAAGGGGTCTCCTACATGAAATAAATTCCAAAAAATTCCTGATGGTCCTATAAATCCTCTAAGTGCCCCAACACCTAAAATAAAAATTAATAAAAATCTATTTCTTCTAATTAGCACATAATTACTATAATTAAATTATTAATTAACAAAAAAATATGATTTTTTTTGAAATAGGGGTTTTACATTCTACCCAACTTACAAAAATTTTGTCCTCGAAATTAAAACTAAGGGGGGTAGAAAGTCAAGGGTGGTATAAGATTTGCATTGTTTAAAATGCAAGGCTAAGTTTAAAGGGGTGGGCGATGTTGCGCGTTGCACATTCCGAAAATAATGAAAAAAAATTCACATGAGCGAAAAATAAGTTTCTCCATGTGTCATGTCAATGGGGTGGACACCTAAATGCTCCTTTGCATAAAAACGTCCAACCATCAAAACGTTGCACAAAGATCAGAATGGAAGATGGACATGTCTAGGACAAGGATATGAAATTTATAGGAAGGCAGTGACTAGTGAAGTGCTCCAATTATCGAAGCAATGGTAAGGTGCACTAAGTGATATAATTATTGCAAGAATTAAATAAAAAGAATACCGTGTTCTATTTCAACTGGATTCAATCTAGCCTTAGTCTCACTACCTAAGCCAAGTAGGTCTAATTTTGGGTGAGGGTTCACAATCTACCGAACTTAAAATTTATCCATCTATCACCTAAGGCTATACATTTAGGAAAACTATTCCTCAAATTATTTAATCATGTTATTCAATCCTTAAGATTTTAACACCAAACATATCTCCTATGATATGCCCTTAATCAATTATAAAAGAGAGTCACTAAGTCATGTGATTAGCCTTATGGGATATATCTAGTACTATCAGTGTCAACTTATACCAGCACGAGGTTTCATATTTTCGAAATAGGGGAAGACGGAGAGCAATAATAAAGAATTCAAGGTGGAGGTGACAGAATACAAGTACGAGGTTCAAAGAGATTAAAGAATTCGAAGAGAGAGTTGTCAGGACAATTGTGGATTGAAATCCTATTTTTGGTAACTTCCTATTTACATGCTCGTATCAGTACAGTTATGTAACCGATACGATGTGTCAGACATGTCTAGGGGCAAGTATATCCGTCTACTACCATATATCTCAATTCACGTAAAGTAGTCATGCGAAGAGCGAACCAAGCGCACTAAGGTTAGCTAGACCTTAATACACCAATTCTGATTAGGCAATTATATCATTGTGTGCACCCAATAATACATATGCCATTAGCAAGCTCGATAAAAAAATAAGCTTGCAAAAACTAGGCTATAATAGCAGCATAAATCAAGGTAGTACAGAAAATATAAGAACGCTAGATTATGATGAGAGAAGTTATAAAATAATCCCAGTTCTCAAAGAAGAAAAGACTCTTACAATCTCTACAGTGGTCATACTAAATCCTTGTCTAAGTCGATAGTCGACCAAATAGGGGTATGGGCTTCTAAGCTCTACAGTCTGATGAAACACTATCTTCTTATGCTAGCACACAGTTAATGTCATTCAACTACACTTCAATAATAGGGCAAAAGACTATGTGATACTAGGTTGTGAGGTATACTACCCAACTTATAACAATAAACTAATACTGTAATTGCCTTAAGGATACCGTAGAAACTCCTGTTAAGGTCTACAGGAAGGGGTCTTGGTACTTATTAGGGTATCCTCTTACATTACATAGGTCATGGTCGTACTAAGTCTTAGTCTTAGTGCAAGTGTCAATAGTAAGAATGAATTAGTTAATGGCCTTCCACGGGGAAAAGGGATATAACTCGCATCGAGGTGGGGGTACAGGTTACGCAATTTAAAACTAAGGGATAAGCACCAGGTCTCAATCTACAAAAATAACTTAAACCATTAAGTTCTAACTACTAAGCACACAATTCAAAAATTCAAGAGTAACAACCAAATCCTAGCAAGCTATATATATCCTAACATAGAATAAATTCACTTGGTCTATAATCAGAAGTGTCAGATGGCACAAGTTGAAAGATGGAGAATAGAGGAACAAAATTTAATCGTCGCGCAATTTAGCAAACACTAAGGTCGCAGAGGAACAATATATATGAAATTAAAATAGGGGCTCTAGATAGCATCATGGTTTCTAAGGAGGAGTGGCATGCTAGTTGCTATATTCAAGATATGATCAAGAGAAATATTATATTCATTGCTCTTGGCTTCCTAAGGTACTGTCTGCTACTAATAAGACAATGATCTAAGTTTTATAGTTCTCCAATACTTATCTAACTATGAAGGTTAGGTTCAGTCCTAATATTCAATTTTAGTTTTCTATTGGTTCCTCAATACTAGGGTCAAACATTATGGTAAAACTTCTAACTAACTCTAGTAGCGTCTATACTACTCTCAAGTCTTCATAATACATCAAGGGGTATTGGTAAATCAATCTATAAATAAGAAATTCTAGGGTTCAGTAGATATTCTAAACTTAGTGGTGTGTCTATATTCTCGTTGTATTCTTAATAGGTGTGCTACCATAATTATCATCCTAATAATAGGGGTTCCTATATTCTAGCAGAAGGCTATATTCAAAGAACTATTAGGGAAGTACAGGAATCAAGCATGATGCAATTATTTAAATAGAATAGATTGGAAGGAGAGCGAATCATGGTCAATTGTGGATGAGATCCTATACTCTATTCCTAGGTGCAGGCTTGATCGGTACAATAACGTAACCGAGATAATATACTCTCGACCTGCATGGGCCACCACAAAAATATGTCACGCCCCAATCCCAAAAGTATGTAGGACTAGGAACACGTAAGCATGCCAGCCGCATGGATATGGTAACTCCAATATATGGAAACAAAAACCCATACGTACGCTGTAATATGAATATCAATCCACAAGTGGTATAAAGCTATCACAAGTCACAGGGTATAATCTAAATCTCATCCACAGAAATTCAATATAAATAAATAACCAACATTTATAAAACTAGATCTCAATATGAGTATCTAAGGATGATAGTTGGATAAAAATAAATCCACTACCAACTCGAATGAAAAAGTACAACACAATAAACACAATATAAGAATACCAGCTAACGACCACGGGCTCGAAGAGAAGACATCCATGAAACATATATAACCATCCAAATCTGCGCTCCTGCAAATACTCAAGAACAAATACACCTGGAAAGGGACCAGGTCCTCAGAGGGACGTAACAAGATACATAGAAGCAAGCCAATTTGAATACAGTAAACATGCATATATTTGAAAATAAATAAGTATGCTGTACAAGACAATCTATATGAATTCAATGAGGACAACTTTTTGACGTATGGGCAAGGGTAGGCTACTCGATCTAATCCTCATAACTCATACGCTCGTCAGTGGACATCATCAGCCGACATACCTCTGGGGTAGCGACCCTCGGACTCCATCAATCGACATACCTCGGGGATAGCGACCATCGGACACGACCACCATAGTGCGTGCTAGTTACTATGGTTTACCTGAGTAGTTAAAAGCCTATACGCCTAATGATTGTCCTCGATGATACTAAGTGCCATGTGTGTGTCAACATATCTAATATATAGTAATGACTGAAAGAAAACTACACATGCAAGAAATGTACAGAAATGCAATAAATATACAGAAATATACTAAGCATACAAAATACTGTAAGCAAATTGGCAAGGTATCTTGCCTGGCAAGAAAGCTGTAAAGTGTAACGTCCCGAAGTCCAACACACAGTATCAGAAGCTATGGCCGCAGAATAAATATCTTCGGATGCTGAAATAAACATCATCAACGTTCCCAGAATAAGCAAAATAGCTAAAAAGTACTTCCCTTTCGTCCAATTTGGACACAGGGGCAAAACGGTAATTTCGGGTAAAAGTGGGGTCCACGTGTGGCCCACTTTGTACCGAAAAACGTGCCAAGGGTAATAGTCTCTAAAATAGGACAAATTATAGGTCAAATAATTCTAGATGTCAATATGAACACAACGGTATATCCAAATATGAATTCCGATGAGCCGGACATAATTTCGTCCAAAAAGTCAACTGTGGGGCCCACTAATTGGCAACTTGGTCAACCGTCTCAGAATTACGTGAAAATTGGGTCACAGAACCAGCGCGTTACCACGAGTCTAGTGGCGTAAGTTTCGTCGAAATCTGATGAGCGTGCACAAAATGCGCACGACTTCTACAAAAATTGCGATACGGGGTGTGTCCGCGGATATGGGCTGATTTCGGCTCGCACACGCGTCCGAATCAGTTTTCGTAAATTTTAACTTGTCCGGTTACGCTGCGTGCACTGTTCGGTACACTTGGTATACGGTGGGGCGGTCCCGTTTGGCGGGACGCGCTCCGTTTCACAACTTTTAAAAATTTGGAAAAGTGGGTTCGCGGGATTTTTCGACGAATTTAATTCTGTCTACAGCAGTTAATAATCTAGAATTATTTAACAAAAATTAAACTAGGTCAAGTGGTCTACGCATACCAAAAAGAATTATTCAATTCGGATCTCTGTGGTGGGAGATACGAACTCGGCAATATGGGTGATCACCGCAATTTTCTGCGATTCCAGAATTTGGTCTGCTTGTGCCAACTTTGGCGCTATTTTTGCCTAGTGTTTCGTGTTGTTCGAGGTCTACTAGTACACAGATATGGAAGAGAGTTAAGGGGTGAGCATACCGGTGAAGATGGGGTGGCGTTTGGTTGAGCGAGCCGACGGAAAACTACTCCGGAACACAGGTAACTCGCTGTGGGAATTTGCAGTGCGCGGAGTCGCGGTCGTCGGGATTTGTTTGGACGGCCTGGCGGGGTTCTCCGGCTGCGGTGGCGGCGCTCTCTAGGTCTAGATGGGAAGAGGAAGAGTCTGGATGATTAGGCTTAGGGTTTTAGAAATAGAATATATATATATATATATATATATATATATATATATATATATATATATATATATATATATATATATATATATATATATGAAAGAGAGAAGAAGGGGGGGTTCGGTCGCATGGTTGCTTGGGCCTTTAAAGGATGTGGTTAGTTGCTTATTTGCAACTAAAAGGGGAGGGGCTGCTATAAGCAGCGGGTCTTGCTGTAGGATTGTAGCAAAAGGCAGCGGGTCCACTTGCTAAGGTGTGGTTGGAGTAGTAGTTGAAGTAGTATGGTTTTAATAGTTTATTAAGGGTTAGTAGTAGCATTAGTACTTTAATAGTTTCTTTAATAGTTTTGTTTGTGTTTTGTAGGCGGCTGTGTTGGTAGCAAGGGGTGGGTTTACTGATGGAATGGTTGGGGTAGTTTGCTAAGTTTGCTAGTAAGTTGCTTTGTTGGAATTGGATTGTTATTAGTATACTTATTATTAGTATTATTAGTTTATTATTATTTTTTCTTTTCTTTTCTTAATCTTTTCTATTTAAATATATACATGCATATATATATATACATGCATATATATATATATATATATATATATATATATATATATATATATATATATATATATACTCATAAAAAAATTCCAAATTATAATAATACACACCGTTAAGCTAGCAACTGCTCAAGGGGTCTCCTACATGAAATAAATTCCAAAAAATTCCTGATGGTCCCATAAATCCTCTAAGTGCCCCAACACCTAAAATAAAAATTAATAAAAATCTATTTCTTCTAATTAGCACATAATTACTATAATTAAATTATTAATTAATAAAAAAAAATACGATTTTTTTTTGAAATAGGGGTTTTATACACGTATCAATGGCAGCAGCACACACCGATGGGCAAACCCAATTTAATGGACCTATCAGGATGTAATTAAGTTGTGGTACAATAATAAGGGTGTAATATATTAATCTCATCCACAGAAATGAATACAATAATATCAGAATCATAAAGCAAGATCAATCTCAATAAAACATAAACTCGGGAAACAACCCGATAATGAGTCTGATACAATAGTCAAGATACATGAATAAAGATAACAACAGCAAATACTCAGTATGGATAAAGCATATACTCAGAAGATATCCTCGATGATCACTCGTCTACTGGATCTGGTACTACTCCAGTGCCTGCTCCTGTTCCTGCTCCTATTAATGCTCCCGTCCCGTATACCTCGGGGTATATTTTGTCTGCTAATCCTGGGGACATAATCCGGATCCAGGTCCTCAAGGGACAGCAAGGTACAAAATAACTCATGCCAAAATAAATGCAGTGTAGCAAATAAATGAGTAAATAGGGTAATACTATATAACCAGCTAAGTGATATGTAAGATGAGAGCAACACTAGAACTCAGGCTGAGACCACTACTAGCTCGGTGTCGGGGAGCCGGTAGCAGAGATATCATGTAGTTGTCTAGCTCAGAGAAAGACTACGACGCTGTCATAATATAATCAACAAGTAGCCTATATGTCTCTCCCCACCCAATGTAATCATACGTCTCATGTCCACGACGTCTCATATCCATGCCATGTAGGATCATAACTAATGCATCAAGTCATATAATATCTAAGCAAAAGAATATGTCATGAAACCTGTATCCTATACAGAATCACCATAAATATTTCAGGAAGATTCTGTCTCATGAATAGTGTCAGGTGTCCTAAGGTAATACGTACTTAATAATGCAAGCACGAGAATGTAAAGGGTCTCGATATCCATCTCTAGGTGACATTACACAACTCTGCGTACAGTGTTAGCACCCGACTATTAATCGGACGTTAAGTAAAGTCATACGGTCCTAGGTTAAGCATGTACAATAATTAATTAAGTCTAGGAATTAAGTAACAAAACTGCAAGTTTGGCAAGGTACACTTGCTTGGGGTTCTGACTCCAACTGTAGCTCTGGCAGCAGCGGGATTTGCAGGTACTCCTTCGGTTGCTGAAATAAACATCACCATCAGATTCAAAAAATATCAAATAGCTAGAAACGCCTGTCCTTGAGTCCAATTTGGACACAGGAGCAAAAATGACAGTTTCTGGTTAAAGCGGGGTCCACATGTGGGCCGCTTCACACCGAAAAATATGTCAGAACCAATATTCTCCAAATTCATCAAACTTAGTGTTAACAAGTCCAGAACGATGATATGAACCCAACGGAACTTCCAGATTTGGATTCCGATGAGCCGATCACAAAATCGTCCGTCAAATAGAGTCGCGGGGCCCACGATACGCAATTTTGTCAACGTTCTCAGAATCGAACCAAACTTGGGTCACAGGACCAGCGTATTGCTACGAGTCCGATGGCACAAGTTTCGTTTCGATCTGACATGTGTACACAAAGTTACAACGTGATTCAGAACAGGCCGATACGGGGCGTTGTCGGCGGATACGCGTTGATTCCGGTGTGCACGCACATCCAAATCAACTTCTGCAAAATCTCATACGTCCGTATCAATAATGCGCACCTTTCGGTGAAGACCGTATGCGACCAAGTTGTCCCGTTTGGCGGGGCGCACTCAGTTTCGAAAAAAAATAGGGTATTATTTTCCTGTTTTTGGATCGCAGTTCGCGATCACCACAGGATGCAACACACCGAGAGGGTTACAAGGGCATCGAGAGGGTTACGCAGTCTACGCGTCACAACAGACGGAAAAAGAAAAGGGATAGCGAGGAGAGAGAAAAGATTACCTGCACAGGGCTACGTAGACTGGGTTTCTCGTGTCCGCGAGGTGATACGACACAATGCGACACGGTACTGTGCTGTGTCCGGGTTAGGGTTAGGGTTCTGTCGACTCATCGGAGCTGAGGGAGGCGGAGGCGGCTCGGCTGAGGCGCTGTCGGAGGTGGCGGAGCTCAGGCGGCGAGGTCGACGGCTAATCGAGGCGGCCGGGGTCGGGGAAACTCGGCCGTAGCTGTTGCTGCGGGGTCGTCGGGGACGAGGTCAGGGCAGAGCTCAGGAAGTAGAGGCGGTGGTCGGGGTTGTCGGAGAAGACGGCTAGGGGTTCAGTCGGTGGTGGTCGAGGGGTTAAAGGAGCGGCAGCCGGAGGAGGAGGAGGGGATTATATAGTGTTAGAGGGATGAGGACGGCCGGGGGTTCGAGGAAGGTGAAGGGGAAACGGCGGTGACGTTGGGCGAAGGTGAATCGATGGGTCACCGGCGGCCACGGCGACGGAAACGGCCGTCGGGGAGAGGAGGAGTCGGGAAGAAAAGGGGTTTGGTGTAGCGCCCCGTTCCTCCTATTCGAGGAGCGCGGCTAAGAAACACAAGACGGTATCATTCGATCGGGATAGATTGAATTAAGAACTCGTCCTCGTTATGGATTTGTTTCTTCGGAATCGATTCCCATATTCAGTGGACTGCACCCCAAGGATCGGCTTAGTGGCAGAGTCAGGAGGGACCTCTCCGCTGCTATCTTTTATTGCCTCGGTTTTCGATGTCGCTTGTTGCTTTCGTGCTTTGAGTTGGTTTTGGGATTTGCTTGTTTTTCTTGAACGGTTTCGATGGTTTTTATTATTTTCGTTCATTGAACTGTACTTCAATTCCGAGATTGAAAAGAGAAGAAGAAGTATTAATCGAGCTGTTCGTCTGCAGGTGAACGAGCAGTAGGCGGCTTGCGAGCGGAGTCATGAAGCGCCTCTTTCCTTCTCTTTTCCTTCCAACCAAGTGAGTGGCTACCAACCCGATTAGCTAGCCTTGCTTCCAAGCTTCACACCCAAAAATCTTGCATTCTTCTTTGCCCCGATCAAACGATACCAAGTAATAATAAAAGAGGTCAAGATAAAAAGGGAATAGACTTGGAAATATGGCTTGTCAATTAAACTTATGAACGGTTATCATCCTGTATGCTAGTTCGTTTATAACTATTCTATGAATTGTGCTAAGTATGGAGTTATGCTTGTTATGAAATAAACTGTCAGGATGACTATGCAAAACTGTTATGCTATGGAACAAATTCTATGAGTGCTCTTGATCACGGACAACTTGTGCACAAGGTATGTTATGAGTTCCGCGGACGGTCACCGGGGCGCCGGGACCGATCCGATCCGGACGGAACGTATGTATAGTCGTATGTTATGGGGCAAAGTATTATGCAGCGGGGCTCGCCACCTGCGTTGTATATCATTTGTGTCTTGAGACTATAACCCGTCCCTTCGTGGCATCAAGCCAGTGATCCTATGTATATTTAAACCTGTTGCATACTAACTTGTGTCTTCATTTCAGGGAAGGCATGGTAAGTATTGTGCAGGTAATTCAGACGGGCAGGTAAAATCCACCGAACGGTGGCACATTCATTTCAGTAAATTCTATATGCTGCTTACTTGTAAATGAACTAAGGCAAGATAGAAACCCACAAATATGCATGCTTCATTAAAACAATATGTTGATTGGTATAGTTCGGCTAGCTCGCCTTCACCAGCATATTTCGATATGCTGACCCTCGTTGAAACAGGTTCTCCGCACTAAGGCGAACCGAGCGAGGAGCCGAAGTCATCTTCCCGATCCAGTCCAGCTGTTAGTGCACCTTCATCGCGCCCTTGAAGCATTTTAAAGACCGGAGCTTGCAACTCTTCATACACAAATGCAGCTCCGTGGCAAAGCTATCCTCCAGCCAGGAGGTCTATATCTTTTGAAGTTTAGTAAAGGGATGTAATGTACAGGACTGTTATCTCATTTTGAGTCATCTCTTTTGTAAGTCGTTCGGCATATTAGCTGACTCGTTCAGGAGTTTGTAATAGATGTTCATTATCAATAAAGAGAACTTTTCTATGTTTCAAATCTGTGTTTCAATTTATCTGCGTACTCTGAATATGTGCTTGCTATGCAAATCATTAAAGCCTTGTGCGGGCGCAACTCGAGGCCCGCACGGCGGTCACGATTCCGGGGATGCCTCAAACGATTCTACGGAATCGGGTCGTGACATAGTGGTATCAGAGCACAGATTCAAAGTTCCTTAGACTTCGTGCGGGGAAAGTTCCTTTAACGATCAATTCCTATGCGAACTCTTGAACTCGCTAGGCCAAAATGAGATACGTTCATGCAATAAGTCCATAATACATTATGATTCTAATATAATTTACCTTCTTTTGAAGGAATGGTACCAGCGCAATCTGCAGCACAAGCACCGAACGAAATACAAGAAAGTAGTTCGGGCACTTCGGGAAGCCCTCAGAGCCAGCGCGGCATATCTCAAGTCGATCCGCTTGAGCGGGTAATGCAAATGTTAGAATCGCAACGACAAAGAGATGATGCTCGCCAAGCCAAGTTCGAAAGCAATTTAGAGACCCGATTCTCAGTCCAACAGAAGCAGGTAGATACCCTGTAACAGATCGTTCAGACTTTGGCTGCCAACCATTCCGCCGCAACAGCAACGACTCCGGTGGAATAGCCCGTGCTTGAAGTGGAGACGCCTCAAATCCCAAGGCCGAGGGACGTGACTGCCTTCAACTTGGGCTATTTCAAGAAAGTCTACAATACCCCATTCAACGGGACTGAGGACCCAGTGGTAGCTCTAGATTGGCTAGCCGAGCTTGAAGATCACTTCGCTTGTTAGAGGTCCCCGAAGAGAAGTGCGTCGCCTGCGCGCAACTTCAGCTCCGCCTCAACGCGCACGATTGGTGGAACGTGCATCGACGATCTCTCCAATTTGATCACGGAGAGGAGGCAATCTCGTGGATGACTTTTCGTGCCGCGTTTGAAGAGGAGTTTATACCACCTCCAGTACAACGACAAATGGAGAATGATTTCGTGTAACTGAGGCAGGGCAGTATGACGGTGAAGCAGTACTCCGCCGAATTCAACCGACTCTCAAAATTCACTAGGGCCTATTTACCTGATGCAGCGAGTCGAGCAAGAAGGTTTGAAGGTGGTCTGCACCCTGCCATTCATGGGCACGTAGTCAATAATCAGTATGGGACAATGCGTGAAGTCATAAATCACACCCTATCTCTCGAACCGCAGTATCCTCACGTTTCCACCGGCGCTGTGCATACCTACAATCACAAACGCCAAGGCAACGATAGAGGAAACACCGCTGCAAAGTGCCCTAACCACGGCGGTTCATAAAAAGGAAACCCGAGACCATTCTGTGATTTCTGTAAAAGGCAAGGGCACACTACTGATAGATGTTACAGCAGAAAAGGTCTATGCTTCAACTGTGGTGGGCCAGGCCACATAGCTCGGGATTGTCCACTCCCCTCTAAGCTCCTGCCTCAACCCTAACGGTTGGTTCTATTCCTAAGTTTCGGGACGAAACTTCCAATTAGTTGGGTAGGATGTAGCGCCCCGTTCCTCCTATTCGAGGAGCGCGGCTAAGAAACACAAGACGGTATCGTTCGATCGGGATAGATTGAATTAAGAACTCGTCCTCGTTATGGATTTGTTTCTTCGAAATCGATTCCCATATTCAGTGGACTGCGCCCCAAGGATCGGCTTAGCGGCAGAGTCAGGAGGGACCTCTCCGCTGCTATCTTTTATTGCCTCGGTTTTCGATGTCGCTTATTGCTTTCGTGCTTTGAGTTGGTTTTGGGATTTGCTTGTTTTCCTTGAACGGTTTCGATGGTTTTCATTATTTTTGTTCATTGAACTGCACTTCAATTTCGAGATTGGAAAGAGAAGAAGAAGTATTAATCAAGTTGTTCGTGTGCAGGTGAACGAGCAGTAGGCGGCTTGCGAGCGGAGTCGTGAAGTGCCTCTTTCCTTCTCTTTTCCTTCCAACCAAGTGAGTGGCTACCAACCCGATTAGCTAGCCTTGCTTCCAAGCTTCACACCCAAAAATCTTGCATTCTTCTTTGCCCCGATCAAACGATACCAAGTAATAATAAAAGAGGTCAAGATAAAAAGGGAATAGACTTGGAAATATGGCTTGTTAACTAAACTTATGAACGGTTATCATCCTGTATGCTAGTTCATTTATAACTGTTCTATAAATCGTGCTAAGTATGGAATTATGCTTGTTATGAAATAAACTGTCAGGATGACTATGCAAAACTGTTATGCTATGGAACAAATTCTATGAGTGCTCTTGATCACGGACAACTTGTGCACAAGGTATGTTATGAGTTCCGCGGACGATCACCGGGGCGCCGGGACCGATCCGATCCGGACGGAACGTATGTATAGTCGTATGTTATGGGGAAAAGTGTTATGCAGCGGGGCTCGCCACCTGCGTTGTATATTATTTGTGTCTTGAGACTATAACCCGTCCCTTCGTGGCATCAAGCCAGTGATCCTATGTATATTTAAACCTGTTGCATACTAACTTGTGTCTTCGTTTCAGGGAAGGCATGGTAAGTATTGTGCAGGTAATTCAGACGGGCAGGTAAAATCCACCGAATGGTGGCACATTCATTTCAGTAAATTCTATATGCTGCTTACTTGTAAATGAACTAAGGCAAGATAGAAACCCACAAATATGCATGCTTCATTAAAATAATGTGTTGATTGGTATAGTTCGGCTAGCTCGCCTTCACCAGCATGTTTTGATATGCTGACCCTCGTTGAAACAGGTTCTCCGCACTAAGGCGAACCGAGCGAGGAGCCGAAGTCGTCTTCCCGATCCAGTCCAGCTGTTAGCGCACCTTCACCGCGCCCTTGAAGCATTTTGAAGACCGGAGCTTGCAACTCTTCATATACAAATGCAGCTCCGTGGCAAAGCTATCCTCCAGCTAGGAGGTCTATATCTTTTGAAGTTTAGTAAAGGGATGTAATGTACAGGACTGTTATGTCATTTTGAGTCATCTATTTTGTAAGCCGTTCGGCATATTAGCTGACTCGTTCAGGAGTTTGTAATAGATGTTCATTATCAATAAAGAGAACTTTTCTATGTTTCAATTTATCTGCGTACTCTGAATATGTGCTTGCTATGCAAATCATTAAAGCCTTGTGCGGGCGCAACTCCAGACCCGCACGGCGGTCACGATTCGGGGGATGCCTCAAACGATTCTACGGAATCGGGTCGTGACATTTGGGGGTTAGGATTTCAGGCGGGTTAACGGGCCCGGGTCGGGTTCAGTTTGGATCCGACCTGACCCGTTAAGAATTGGGTTCGGTTCGGTTTGGTTTAGCATGGTTTGGTTCGATTTGATTCAATTAAACCGGATTTATTTGGTATATTTAAAACTTAGTTTCTAGGTCTTTAAAAATGTTTCCGGGGTCCAATAAATTTCCGAAAAATTACCTTATGTCTAATTTTTTGTTTTACACCTAAAAATATTATTTTTATAATATTTTAATATTGATTAACATTATTTAAAAATTAATTAAAATCAAAATACCTTAGTTTTAATCCCATAAAATTATAGAAAATTGTGAAAAAATTAATTTAAAAATTTTGAAAAATCAGGGGGTTTACAACCAATGGAGGTCACCCACAGCTCGTCCGCTGACGGAGCTGGAGTGGGCTGCGAGGAAGTACCAGCCTCTCCAGATGTAGGTGCACTAGCTGTCGCCCGCTCACGCAGCCTAAGATACTCGGCCTAGAAAAGTTTGGATACTCGATAATTGCCTAAGTTATATTAAAATTAACACAAAGTAAAGTAATACTTACATAGGTCTGCGAGGCCCTCTCATCAATGAAATTTTCGTCCTTTCGATGGGTAGCCAGGAAGACGGTCACCATGTTTGCATCCTCACCCCTCTGTACCTGTTAAAAATATATTATTTAGTACTAAAATTAAATAATTTTTCCTACTAACATTTTATCATACTTATATTAAAATAATATATCTTAAATAAAAATATACCAAACGACGAAAATGTTCCGTTATCGGAATCGAGCCACCACACCACTTTGCAGCATTCCGCCTAGCCGTCTTGACCTTCTCAGACCTTTTCTTGTAACTCAGATCATCAAATCTAGCCCTCATCGCAGTCCACTGCTCAGGCTTGATCCAACCTTGGATCAATTTTCCAGCACTATCACGAGCCTTCTGGTCATTCAGAGCATCATGGATAAGATTGGCGGCAATGGCAGAAAATATCCGCTCGATCAACTCGGCCCCGTGCGGAGGATAGAAATACGTTTGCTACAATAAATAATATATAGTAAGTGAGCATCACGGATAAGTTATATAATATGCATAAATTAGATGATTTATATAATAAACTTTTACCTTGAA
Organism: Iris macrosiphon; assembly: GCA_036927795.1. NCBI lineage: Eukaryota > Viridiplantae > Streptophyta > Magnoliopsida > Asparagales > Iridaceae > Iris > Iris macrosiphon. Next base: position 139,046,481 of record JAYESA010000002.1, read on the forward strand.
GTGCACAAACTAGAATGCCTTCCTCTCCTCCGAAGCTTCAGAGTAGTTGATCCAAGGGCCACCATTATTATTCCTCAGAAAGAGGCCCAGGGGTCTCTGAACCGACGATGGACAATATCTGTACAGAGATAATTATTTTTATCAAAAAAGTTAATATATGATGAATAAAGAAATACACGATATATATGATGCTAAACCATTTATTGACTTACTTTGTACCGTCGGCCCAAATCTCTGTCCTCGTCTCCTCCGAAGGTGCGCATGGAGGATCTAGTCGATGCTGGGACAACGTCGGCACGACCTCCTCCATATGCTCATCTGTCTCCATGGTTCCGTCAGCAGGAGAAATGCTGGACGAGGGAGTACTATCAGGCCTGGAACTACTCATCCCAGGAGTAATGCTACGTAACGTCGTCGCAGTCGGAGATGTGACTGATCGATATACTGGAGTACTGGGCGACGAGGATCCAGAACCAACAGTAGGCAGTACCGGAGGATCACTCTGTCTACCTCGGGACCTGCCGAACCCTCCGTGTCGTCCTGTCATACCTGATAACAACATATGATGAATAAAGAAATACACAAATATATAGTACATTATACAGTCAAAATATTATGCATATCTCACAGCATTCATAGAATTGTACAGTAAATAACTAGTGGTGTCACAAGTCTAAATGGATAATACATTCTATAGTGCAAAATATAATACATATATTCGTCAAAATAGTACATTCTATAGTCAAAATATAGTACATTCTACAGGCAAAATATTTATTTTCAATCATCTTCAGAAAATTTATCTTGTTCGCCTTCCTCGTCCTCCTCTTCCTCTTCCTCTTCCTCCTCCTCGTCTTCACTTTCATCTACTTCATCTTTGTCTTCGTCTTCCTCTTTGGATAATTCTATATCGTCTACATTATTACTCGTGTAATATGTAACTTTCGTTGAGTCCACATCTACAATATTTGTTACAAGAGGTAGCTCGTCCTCCTGATAAGCTATTTCGTCAATGTCAAAGGTATTTCTAGCTATAGTCTTGCATACTGCCTACCAATCCGACCTCGCTGTCCCCCGTCTAGGATAAGTTGTGAAGTACACGAGCTAAGCCTGACTTGATAGAACAAATGGTTCGTAGCCTTGATATCTACGCTTGTAGTTTATATCCACAAGGCCATGCTTGTCAATTTTCCAACCTTGATCTTGAATCGGATCGAACCATTCATACTTGAATAGCACGATATTAGCAGGTTATGTTCCATAATTATATGTCAACTCCACAATCTCTCGTAAGATGCCAAAGAAATTATTGCCTGGATCGACGTCTTTGTAGTTCAAAGATTTGACACACAAACAACTGTTTTTCGTGGAATCAAGATCCAGAAAGGTGTCTCTGATAGGAGCATTTGTTGACTTGAACCTAAACCCATTCACACAGAAACTTGGCCATATTTTAACGGCAATAATTGGTCCCTTAGCTAGAGTTCTAATAGATTCAGTCTTGGATGTTTTTAGATGATCGACCTAAATACCAAAGTAGCGATAGTAAGTTATTTATTTTGCAAGTGCAGAAATAAAAAGTAATTACCAAGCTTCTTACATATGCGCTCAACCAAGAAAGAAAATGGTATCTCATTTCTTGTTCTACTTCTTCGTCTATTATGTAGGGTCTAACCGACCTCAACTCATCATTATATGTGCTAAAAAATAATGAAGCAACTACTAATTAGTAGCATAATAGTAGCTTATACTATTACATTGAGATGATGTAAACGTGGACGTATTAATTACTTACCCCTCTAGCTTCTCCACTTCATACTCGTCGTAATTGAGTAATATATACAACTGAGCAGCCCTTAGCTCATCGTCATTCAAATATCTCTTCTTCTGTAAAACCCCTGATTTCAAAAATTGTATTAACTATTTAATTAATTTATAGTATTTATTAGCTAATTAAGAGAAATAGAATTTATTGAATTTTTATGCTAGGTGTTTGGTTCTTTAGAGGATATACGGAGCAATTATAATTTTTCCTAAATTATTTTTAGGGTAGAAGACCTAGTGGACAGTTGATGGCTTAATTGTATGCACTAAATAAATTTTCTCGAATTATATATATATATAAGGTTATTAAAAGAAATAGAAATAGAAATGAAATAGAAATAGAATAGAATAAGAAAGAAAAAGAATAAAGGAAAAAGAAAAAAGAAAAAGAAAATAAAACCTTAATGGATACCTAAACCCATTAGCTACTAAACCCTAACCCACTATTAAACCCGCTAGCCTTAGTATCCTACCCGCCACATAAACCCAAACCCGGCCGCTAGAAATCAGCAGCAGCAGCCTTAAAGCTTTCCCATCCGCGCGTATGAGCCCCCCCCCCCCCCCGCTGTATATATATACATATATATACTTCTTAAATCGTAAACCCTAACCCTAAACTCTAATCTCCACAACCCCCTCGACCGTGCCACCAGCCCCGACGCCGACCCAGAGCCGCCGTTCACCGCCGCTCGTCCGTGACCGCGACCCCGCGCCGCGACAGGAATACACTGCAGCGTACCCCTGTTCAGTCTTCAATTCCTGCGCCATCGCTAGACCAAACTCGACCCCGTCTTCACTGGTATGTTCACGACCTATCCCCCTTCCATCTTTGTGTGTTAGTTTACCTCAAACAACGCGTAATTCTAGGCAAAAACTGAGGCAAAGTTCGCAAAAAATGACAACTTTTGGATCGCAGAAAACTGCGGTAACCACCCATGTTTAAGGACTCGTATCTCCCACCACAGAGATCCGAATTTAGTTTTTCTTTTTGGTATGCGAAGACCACATAACCTAGATTATTTTCTGTTAATTATAATATTTTAATTCTTTTTGTATGCTGAATTTAATCAGATTGAAAATCCTGAAACCTGCTTTTTCAAACTTCCAGAAATTGCGATACGGAGCGCGCCCCGCCAAACGGGACCATCCCATCGTGTACCAAGCTGACCAAAAATCGCGCACGGTACACCCAGATGTGTGAACTTTCGCGGAAACTGATTTGGACGCGTATGCGCGTTGGAATCAGCCCGTGTTCGCGAAAATTCTCCTTATCGTAACTTTTGCAAAATCCTGCGCCATTTAGTCTACGCTCGTCAGAATGCGATGAAATTTGCGTCATTGGACACTTGGTGTCACGCTGGTCCTGTGACCCAATTTTCAAACAATTCTGAGATAGTTGACCAAGTCGCCTATTGGCGGGCCCTACAGTTGACTTTTTTGGCAAAATTGTGTTCGGCTTACCGGAATTCAAAATTGGACATATCGTCGAGTTCGTACTGACATTTAGAGTTTGTTTGACCTATAATTTGTCCCATTTAGAGACCTTTACCCTTGGTACTCTTTTCGGTGTAAAGTGGGCCACATGTGGACCCCACTTTGACCCAAAATTACCGTTTTGCCCCTGTGTCCAAATTGGACGAAATGGTAGTGATTTTAGCTATCTCGCTGATTTTGAAAATGTTGATGATGTCTATTTTATCATCCGGAGACGTTTGTTCAGAGATCGTAGTTTCTGATCCCATGTCCTTGACATCTGGACGTTATATTTTGCAGCTCTCTTGTCAGGCAAGTATACCTTGCCATTGTACTATTATTCATATTCTATATGTTGCATGTATCTTTATTTTGTCATTAGCTTATATATTTTAACTGCTATATAAAATGCGCGTCCAAGGAAACTTTGGTGCAACGACGGTGTCGTCGTGATTGTTTTTATTATGTATATGCATTAACCTTGTTTATGAGACCGCTGTAGAAGCATGAAAAATATGCTGAGGAATTATACGCGTAAAAGTCTCAAACATACATGAAGCTCGCGTAAAACAGAAGCTTCAGAACTATACGCGTAAAACATGACTTCAGAACTGCCCGCGTAAAGCGGCGCTTCAAGCCTGTTTTGGCGTAAAAGGTTGCTACACCTCCCTCCGGCGTAAACTATGTCTGATTTTAATGCAGCATGAAGTTGTACGAGAAACTCTTCGTATTCCTCGAATGAACCTGTCAGACAGAACAGTAAACCTGACTCCTAACAAAGAGTACTGTACGACGATCGAGAGGACGGCTGTAATGATGATTCTGCACAGAGCCCCAAACTGTCGTTTAGTGGCATATCCTTGATACAAGTCGTTCTTACGCATTCAAGGAATACACTGCCTATTTTACACAGGCAGAAATGAGCCTTTACGCTCAAGATGAGATGAAACCAAACGCCATGTCAAAAGTTATTCTTCGTACAGAACTCGAGGCATGTCTCTGTAGTTAATGCGCGAGATGGGGGCAGATCTCTGCATTTAATGCACGAGATTTGATTCTACTTTTAATGACTGAGAGAGCTAAAATTAGGGCTAATATGCTCACGTCACTATCCCTGCATATTACGCCAACCAGACTATTTTTAACTATAGGAGCACGCCGTATGCTATCTCCTCGAAATACGCCAACCAGGCTATTTTCAACTATAGGAGCACGCCGTATGCTATCTCCTCGAAATACGCCAACTCAGGCTATATTTTGCAAGGTACATGATAAGGCTATTTGGCCCAGAATACGCTCAAGACCTCAGTCAGGGAGGATAATTGGCTAGTTTACGCTGGTTACCTATTACCTATGCAGCATCAAGCTTTACGCAGAATTTGGCTTTTACGCCAACAAGACAGCTACTTGGCTTTTACGCCAACAAGATAGCTACTTGGCTTTTACGCCAACAAGACAGCTACTTGGCTTTTACGCCAACAAGACAGCTATTTGGCTTTTACGCCAATGAGACAGTTATTTAGCTTTTATGCCAACCATATTTACGCGAGGGGCAGTTATCTACGTGGCTTGCATGCCGTGGTCTTCGAGAAGCAGTTATACGCATCACATCATAATGGGACACGCGTCACACGCGGATTCAGGAGATCATTCAGACGTGGGTAGCAGTTATTATAACCGCCGCATAAAAGGTGCAACTCTCTCCACTAATCGGCTTCTACACCGACTAATCAGTTACTGTGACTAATCTCTATAAATAGAGACTTCCAGTCACAGGAAAAAAAGGGGGGGGGAAGAGGATCGGATAGAAAAGAGAGATCAGAATCAGAGGAGATCAGAGAGAGTACACATAGAGAGTGTTGATTGATAACTTCGGCAATGAGAGTTCAATCCCTCCTGCAATCTTTGAAGCTTCTTCTTCTACAGCACTTCTTCGTCATCGTGTGGTCCAAGGGACAAAGTGATCGACCGCAGATCAGACTCATATAGCAATATTTCCCCAGAATCATTTTTTTTGTACTTAACATCCTCGTATAGGATTAATTATACTTCTTTTTCTTGTTTGTAAACAAAGAAAGGGTTTCGTATAAACCTAGTTTTATTCTCTTGTTTATCATCAAACACAAGTTGGCGACTCTGCTGGGGACTACTTTCTCATCTAACGAGAAATTTATTGCTCAACACGATGCCGTATCCGTCGGATCAACGAAGAAGACGTTGATCGTCCAATTCGACCAATCGGCTTATGAAGACATGCTTCGAGCAGGGGATAGCTCTCATTCCCTCTCTGTCCAGGACAACAGGAAGCTGCGTAAAGTATGGATGCCCCGGACATCCTCTACCCTTCCTGCGGACTCTCTCTCTGATCAACAAGGTTGTGACGACGCAACCTTTACGCCTTGTGCGTAAAAATTTGTCTCCCGTCTGTGACGTGGCAGACAAAGCTTCTGGCAATGTCCTAGTGCCAATCCAGAAGTTTAGAACGCGCACTGCACGTAAAATTTCGTCTCCCGTATATGACGTGGCAGACAAAATTTTTGACAAGGCCTCAGCGCCAATTCAGAAATTTCAAACGCGCCCCGCGCGTAAAACTTCGTCTACCATCTGTGACATGGCAGACAAAATTTCTGACAATGCCTCAGCACCAATTCAGATATTTCAAACGTGCCTTGCACATAAAAATGGATCTCCTATCTGTAATGTGGCAGGTGGACCCTTGGATCACATCAAAGGAAAAAGAGTAGCGAATCTCCCAACCTCTAGAGTTGTACGCCACCAAGAGAAGAAGATTATGCGTGATGTTGGAGGCTGTTTGAGGACTCCCCCTGTTTTACGCGAATCTGTGCAAAGCTCCAGATTACGCCAGGATAAGCCCATCCGCGTAAAGAAGACCCGCTTCATGGGGAAATATGCTCCTCAAACGGATGATGGATCGTATGCTACTCACATGGGCGAATTGTTGTATACTTATGGCAGAGAGAGGGTCATGGTTCCTAATCTCCACAGGCCCACTGATATAAAAAGGCAGAATAAGCCTTCTTCTTCTTCTTCTGCTAATCTCACTGATTTGCGTGATTTCTTGATCCAGAAACGCAAAGACAGGGGTCAAAATCAAGATTTAGTGCCCCTAACTTCCAAGCGTGGGGAGATCATGTGGGAAGATGCGTCAACATCTAATGTCGTCATGACATATGGGCCACATAAAGATTCTGTCTTTATTGTTCCACCGACTCGCAACGATCAGCATCAAATAATCTTCGGTCGAATGCGGAATAGACCAATTATACAAGAAGAATCTCGCGATTCAGATGTTGGGTAAATCCAAATCCACAGATATAGCCCACAAGCTTTAAGAATTATGCAAAACATGGGTTATGATCTGAAGTTGAAGCGAGGCCTCAACTATGGAAAAGGCAGACGAATACCATTGCATAGTGATCTATATTGTCAACGAAATCGTTTTGGGTTAGGGTTTACCACATCTCTTGCAAACTCCAAACATCTAGAGTCTGATCTTGTAGTACCAGAGGCAGGTCCTTCTAAATCAACTTCTGTAGACGAAGTTAAACAAAAAGAAGAAGAAGAATCAGACAACGACATGTCTGGGGGTGGTCTCCCTCGACAAAACAGAGCAGTATCCAAAGCTGGGAATAGAATCTCCTCTGAGTCCGAAGATGATGCAACTGTGACCATCTTTCCTGAGGACCGTACGACTCAGGTATCGGGAGATCGAAAGCCAAAGAGGACTTTCTTCTTCAATGAGGATGACATCATTGAAATCTTCAATATATTGATGAAGAAAAACAAACTTCGGCTACCCAACATCAGATACCCTGAAAAGGCTAGCAAGGTCGATGACCCAGATTATTGTCTCTCTCTTTCATCGGTACATTCATCACCCCACAAGGGCATGCTATGTACTAAAAAGGAGAATCCAGGAGTTGATTGACGCCAAAGTCATCACTTTGCATTTATAAACGAGAAGACGGTCACTGCAAATTAATTTCACTCTAACGTGATAATTTGCTCCCTCAAGAAGTACCGGATGATGAGTCCCTAAAGTTTTCCTAGCAAATTCTTCAGGTCTATCCCCACTCAGCAAAACCACTCCACAGTGAGTTTTTCGGACATGAGTTCACGTCCATATTTCCTCTGAACTATTGTCCAAATATTTTTTCCCCAGCTGAATTTGCCATGTCCAAATGACCTCTAAACGAACCTCCCAGTTTGTGGCTATAGATCAGTTCACGTCCATACTACCTCTGAACTACGTATTTTTACTTTCTTTTTACCACAAAAATGGTCATCTCCACTGAGTCATATCTTACCACGTCCTCATTACCTCTGAGTAAGATATTTTCAGAACTTTTCTATGTCCACATTACCTCTGACTGAAGTTCTTCTCTTCGACTTTCTACTATCACGTTCACATAACCCCTGATAGTGCTAGTCATTTCAGCTTATTATCTGTACTTAAAGTACGCCATGGGTAATAAGTCCACAACCCAGATGAATAAATCAATTCTTGGTTCCTCATCCCCAGCAAGTGCCTATGAGCAATATTTTCTCGATCGTTGAAGATCGAGAATCATATTCTATCAGGTTGAGATGACCTCTGAATAGATATGTTCAGCAATCTGGCATCCCCAGCAAAAGCCTATGTGTAACATTTTTTTCCTTCGTTACAAATTCTTGCAAAGAGCCATCATCCGTATCCAAAAGTCCTGGATACGCAATGGATGATGGATCCTCAAAATTCCCCCGGTGGAGCAATCCTTAGGTCTACTCGCACATTCGCATAATGACTATTTAAACCAGTCAGTTTGACGCTAGCCATGTTCATATTACCTCTGAGCTATCATCCCATCAATCTCCCCAGCGGAGCGATCATGGGTCTATCTTCACGTTTGGATAGACCACACTCAACGAATCACTCTTCAATGAGTTTTTCAGACACTAGTTCACGTCCATATTACCTCTGAACTGCTGTCATAATATTTCTCTCAGGATGAGTTTGTCATGTTCATATTACCTCTGAACAAACCTTCTTGGTCCGGCTATCGATTATCATGTCCATATTACCTATGATATCGATTGTCATCTCGACTTAACACCCGTACTTTATTCTAAGTACGCCAGAGGTGTTAGGTCCACAAAAACTGCCACATCCATATTACCTCTGGCAGGGCTTGTCCTAAACTTATTACTTGCACTCTCGTGCACAAGAAGTAATAGGTCCACAAAAAATCCCTCTGTGGAATGCCCATAATGGAATCAAAATGTTCATGTTCATATTACCTCTGAACTATCCTCATTTTCCCCAACAAAGAAAGAGTCAGTCCCTATTCATCCCCACAGAGTCATATTTTACAAGCATCCGCCAAGACTTGTCTCAAACCTATTACTTACATTAACATGCGCAAAAAGTAATGGGTCCACAAAAAATCCCCTAGCAGGATGTCTTTACTAGCCACAAAAAACTATCACGTCCATAAATCCTCTGATAGGGCTTGTTTTGAACTTATTATTTGCACTCAACGTGCGCAACAAATAATAGGTCCACCAAAAGATCCCCCAGTGGGATGTCCTCAACAAATACGGTATTGTACTACGTCCATATTACCTCTGGTACGATGACCAAAGTTCGCATAAACAATCATAAAGAAATGGAGGGCCCTTATATGATTGGAAATGGCATTTACAGATTAGCCAAGTCTAATGAAAAATTTGATAATGGCTACTATCAACTGCAAATTCCCGAAGAAGTACTATACTTGATCTCCTTTGCTTAAACAAAGTATGATGAAGATCTTATTCTGACGATACCATGCACAAAGGATAGCTGGATCATATTCTATCAGATTCATATGACCTCTTAATGGATATACTAAACTAATTTGTAAACCTATCATGTTCATATTACCTCTGATAGTGTTTAGTATACAAATTTAGTTGGATTATATTCTATCAGGTTCATATTACTTCTGAATATATTTACATTCAGCAAAACCTTAACGAAAGTATGTCATGTTCATGATACCTCTGATATCACTTTCATCTTAGCCTATCATACTCTAAAGTGATGGGTCCACAAAGTCAGAAAATATATTTTTATTATCTCTGAGAAATTACAGGAGAAACAAAAAGGTACATTATTGGGGAGGAGCAGTTAAATCTCTAATCTGTCGCGCCAAAACAGCCATCCTCTCATTCCTGGAGTTCAAAATATGGTTGCGAGCCCGTTCCAGCCTTGCCTCGTCGTCGTTCAAGCGAGATAGTTTGGACCGAGCATCAACAAAACCGGCGCAGATGACACCCGCACGCGTCAAGTTCTGCTGAGCTATCTCCACTTGGCCCTTAAATACATCACGAGCTGCCGATGTCTTGAGAAGCCTCTCCCTGGCCTGAGTGGTTAAGGGAGCGACGTCTATCAAAGAATTATAAATTCTTATGAGAATAGCATGGGACATAGTAATTGAGGAAAGAGAAAGACAAAAAAAATTAGATTTTCATAGAAGAGCTAAATGCTAAAATAGGGAGAGGTACGTTAGAATCTATATGTTTCAGAATTAATAGGATGAAAACAAAGTATACGAAGTGTCAACAAGAAGTCAAAAAAAAAGGAGTAGATATGCATGTACAAGAGATACCTAGGAGAATTTTTGATTTTAGAATCAATAACTCATCATGATGTATAAGGGAGTGCATATACATGTATAAAAAATATCTACGAGTGATAATTTTCGATTTTAGAGTCAAACAATCACCATGATGCAATAACTAAATATAGATAAAACAAAAACAAGGTAGTTGAAATAGAGTAGTATTTATAGAGTACTTGTAAACTCATTATGTAGAGATTAGAAATAATAGTTTGATTTCCATTGAATAAAGATGAGATATATGTACACATACAAGATGAGATTAAATTGGTTTTTCAAATATTCAAAATTTAGCTAATTACTTAATCTATGAGGTTTGTTGTTAATTCATATTATATAGAAATATAAATAGAAAACTAACTAGATAATTCCAAAAACAAAAAAAATCAAATTAAGGAATTAATAAGTTAATTATTCTAATAAGATAATTCTATAAACATAGATGACCAATTGAGAAATTAATAAATTAGTTCTTCTAATATGCCCACTCAAGATGGTGTTCTTATGGAGAGTCCAATCTTGGTCTTCAAAAGTTGAAAGTGAGTATGCGGAAGAGGCTTGGTCAAGACATCGGCTAACTAATCTTCTGAGGACACATGGATGGCATGTAAAGCTCCACATTGTACTTGATCTCTGATAAAATGATAATCAATCGCAACAAATTTCATGCGTGAATGGAGGATAGGATTGGAACAAAGATGACTTTCAGTTTCTTACTATAGACGACCCTACTAGAGGTGGATGAGCTAAACAATAAACTGGATGGAATACCGAAGACAGAAGATTTGAAAATTTGCTTCCAAATTTAATGTAAATACAATTTTTAATTTTATTTTTTTAAGTTTATAAAAAAGTGTTATCTCAAATTTTACTTTTAATTAAAGTAATAAAATTATCTACATTTTTTCTTGAAAGTTTTTTTTTGGTTGTTTTTAAGTCAACGGGTCCGGCCCGCCCTGAACCAGCCCGGACCTAGCCTGGTCAGGCCCGACCGACCCCCAAACCGAGTCCGGGTGCGTCACCTAGTGGCGTAACCAGAATTTGGGTGCAACGGGATCAAAATCGACTAGAAATTTTTTAATCCAAATAAATATAAAAATATAAAGAAAAAAAATACTTAAATTAGTCACAAAATCATATTTTCTTTGTCTAACCGTGGTCACCTATTCTAGTTTTCCTATTGTAGCTACTCATTTTTCTTTTCTATTCAGTTCAAAATACCATTAGTACTAGAGTGCACACTTCTAATCCAATATAATCATAACCTTAAACTTCAGTGTAGCTTATGACCATTTTTTGATCAATTTTGACAATTTGATGGAGGAGATTCAGTGTATCATAAAATCCATACGTGAATCCTATAATTTTAATCATGAACTTGGCATGTTAGATTCTTATGATGATCAAATATTGTTTTCTCCCTCAAGAAAAAACAAAATTAAAAATATTTTATTTACATTGACTTCATATTTTTCATATTTTCTTAATCGAAGATCGAATGTTATACTTGCAAACCATTTTATTCCATCTTAGAGCCAATTAAATCTTGTCATCTAAGAACAATAAGGACAAAATCAATTAGAGAATAAATATTTAGAAATTATTTAAAAATTATCACAGAAATCAAATATATTTAGATGTGTTACCGGATGAATTATGGAGAGAGAGAGTCGCGATAGGAAAAAGAGGTGCGGTGCAATTGGAGAGAGAGAGAGATGCACGATCGAGAGAGACTCAAAAAGTAACAACATAAAAAAAAAAGGTCACTAGAGGGTAACAACATAAAAAAAGGTCACTTTTTGGTTGTGTGTATTATATATATATATATATATATATATATATATATATATATATTATTAAAAAAATGAGTTGGGTCACATAATTTCACTTGTTCTATGTTGGCTCCGTCAGTGCTGTCACCATACGACTCTTTCGGTCCAGGCCAGTCCGACTCGCATCCTCTCCGGTCTGTCCGGTCTGATCAAATCCAATCAACACTCAGCCCGGCCTGGCAGGCCCAATTAACACCTTGAACATTTGTACCGAACAAAAAGAACCCCGGGGAAGCCACATGAATCTTCGAGAGCAAAAAAATTGAGACTTCAACCTCTTTTTTGGTTCTATGCACCACCACAAGTAGAAAAGTGGTGGTTACTTTGGGCCCATTCTTTCTTCTGCTTTCGAAAAGAAGAAAGAAGATTCAATGGCGGATTGGGGCCCGGTGCTGGTGGCGGTGATCCTCTTCGTCCTCCTCTCCCCTGGTCTCCTCATCCAGATCCCGGGGAGGACCACGGTGGTCGAGTTCAGTAGCTTCCACACCAGCGGCGCGTCGATATTCGTTCATTCCGTCATATACTTCGCCCTCATCACCATCTTCCTCCTCGCCATCGGCGTCCACGTCTACATCGGCTAGGACTTGACCGAAAGATCCCATTTTGGAACGTTGGTCGATCTCGGTTTGCTCCCATTCTCCTCCAATTTGTCGCTCTGAATATATTTGTACTCAAAGTGAACTTGTTGTAGTTTTTTTTTTTTTTTTTTTTTTTCATTTTATATGTTGAATAATATGATATAAGTTTCACTTGAAATGATGATGTTTTTAGCTGGTTGGTGATGATTTTCTAGAGATGATGGGGATTTCATTATGGGTTATAGTTTTCAATTTTTTTTCCCTTTCTTGAAATGGAAGGTTCTGATGCTGATATGTGACAATTGGAGCTAATATTGAAGCATAACATGAGATCCAAAAGTAGCTAATTTATAGACTGACAATGAACTTCAAACACTGTTTTGAATCTGTTCTTGGTTATCTTCTAGTAAAGATCCAGCACTTGATGAATTTGCTGGGGATTTGACCAAGTTTTTATGACCGACCAACAACCATATATTTTAGTGCAAATTCCTAGCCAAGGTATGCTATGAGCATGAAAGGGTCATGCTATGAAGCTCGTACACTCGAGAAATGTGGGATGTGTTGTTTCCTACATTTATACAATCCAAACACTCCAAAATACACTAGAACATACCAAAATATGTGGCATGTTTGTGCCATCATATCCTTACCGTGTCGTCATATCGGTGTCCATGCAACATAGGGTCATACCATAAAACTTAGGCGGTCAGTTGGTGGGTAGGTAGACATATCTTTTGGAAATGTAGTTTAAGCTCATGAAACCAATGAGAAACTTCCAAGTCCCCTAGACTATAAAGAGTCTAGACCAAAAGGTAAAATGGTACAATTTGCTATAGGAAATTGCATTATCGCTATGACCCATTAAGCCGAATAGTGAAGAGGAATGACAATCCCTTACTCTAAAATACACTACCCTACACCAAAGTTGTTGTTGTTCCGGTTGTGTCTTGTTGTATTCATGTCCGTGCAACGAATTCCTTGACCTAGGAAACACATTTTGGGAAGTGGATCACATGGTAGTCAAAGGAGCGCATCGGACGCGCCTTGCAGAAAGGTGTAGCAGCTGCGCCTCGAACATCACTAGGCAAGGCGAACCCAAGGCGAGCCTTAGGTGCGCCTTTCTGCAAAGCTCAAGAAAAGGCGTGTCTAGGCACGCCTTACGGTTTTCTTATTTATACAAAACTTTGAGGCATGGAGATAATCATTACCTCATACAAATAGTTAGGTTACAGTTGAACTGGAAAAACTAAACTTTACTAAAAGTGTGGTAGGGATAATACAAACTCTTGTTAGTTCTGTTGACTGCTACTGCTGTTTTGTTAGTTCATTTGGTTATGTTTTAATATATTTTTGTTGGCTTTAATATGTTATTTGGTTTTATTTTTTACATTACTAATTTATTTATTTATCTATGTATATTTTTATTATTTTTTATATTTGCGCCTCAATTCACTCTGACGTGCGTCTTAAGTGTGCCTTGCGTCTCATGCGATATTAGTCCTTTTGCGCCTCGAGTGTGCCTTGCGTCTTTGACTACCTTGATCATTCCAAGTTTTCTCCTATTTGATTGGTTATAAGCTTATACTACTGGTAAATCTTGGGTATGTTTGGTCTCAAATAAGTTATAGTTTTTCTTGAATGTTGTAAATATTGATTCCCCTTCAGATGATGGTTTTTGTAGCCGACATATGATTTTGTAGAGATAATGGGATGGAGGTTTGATGATGATATGACCTGTGAAGCTAACAATGTGCTAAACTTAAGCATAATCTTAGATATACTGAGACCTAAATAGCCAATTTAAATACTTTGGACGTTTTAGTTAGAGGGGTAAGATGTGTTGTGTCGCCACTGACTGGTACGCCATCGGCACAGTTGTGGCTATGTCGGTACCGGCACGGATGGTAGTCGTGCCATGCACGACACGACACAACAAGGGAACATAGTTGGCCACGTGCTGGCCAGAGCTAGGCACGGGTTCAACACAGCTGCTAGTCGTGCTTGATGTGGCATGGGGCTGCGTTGACACGGTACGACAAGTGGACACGATACAGATTTTGTTTTATTTTTTAATGTCCCTAAGTTAGCCGTTTATATAGGAGGATTTAGACTTTTTGAATAACCCTCTCATGTTATAACCGTTTGGAGGGATATTTTCCAAAAATACTCCCATTTATCAGTTGGGGTAATTATTACCAAAAAATACTCCTAATTTTGACAGTTTATGACCATTTTAGGGATATATTTTTTTGTCATTTTTCACATAAAATGGCCAAAAAATCTTTACGAGCAGCCAAAAAAAACTAACTATAAATATAGAACCATTTTTACCACACCAATCCATTCTAACTCTCCTCTCATTATTTCTACTATTTAGGTGCTTGGTTGCTTGTGAACAATGAATCAACCGTGATCAAAATTCTCAATACCGTGAATACTTCGACATGGTCAATTCGGAAGGTCGTTCCACAGTTTCCTACAAAAATACTACTTTAGCAGGGTTCAAATACCCTGGATAATGAACAACAACCACCACAACAATGCACAATGTCTACAACCTCAACTGCATAGTACAAGGCCACATAGGACACATTAGAGGAGTATACTCAAAAAGTCTAAATCTCCACCCTAATGTGTCATTGTCATCGTAGTTGGTTCAGTATTTGGGAACACATTAAAGGAGTATATAATGAGATTCCTATAAGCCCGATAGAAATTAGGGGTGCAATTCATGTATGAAATTTGAAAAACAATTCAAATGGGTACCTAACCATGGCAAGGGAGCACTATATAGGCATCTTGATCATCGTATCTAGTGTCACCCTCTTGAGTAAGGCAAGGACCATAGGGCATGGAGGATGGAGCTCTACTAAATTTATATCTGGACTGAATTTCTATTTTAATTGATTTAGCTTTTGTACTAGGGACTTAGGCAGTTGCAATTATCATGTATCTATTCGAAAAATTAGCTGCAACAATTATCATGTATTTAATTTTTATTTGTCATTTTCTTTCTCGATATATGTTATTCTTGTTTGATAGGTGTTTGTTGTTATGACTTGTATTTTGCATTTCGGTTTTCAACCTCTCTTTAAGTTTTCTCTGTGCTACTTGCTATTAAAGGTTGACCCATCTATTTTTGAATGGTCAGATATCATAATCGAACGGAAGCGACGGTAGATCCTCGATCACATCTATAATATATGGTCATACAAAATTGGAGGGTTAACCCCTAATAGAAGCACATGAAGTTCGAAAAGAGGTTGAAAACCAAAACGCAAAGCACAAGGCATATCAACAAATACATGTCTAACAAAAATAACATATATTGAAAATTTCTCAATTAAATTAAAAAAAAAAAAAAATTCTTAATTACTCGTTCTATTTCTTCTCTACTTTTTCATTATATTTTTTTTTCTTCTCTTCTATTTTCATTCTTATTGATTTTTTTTTGAATAATGGGCCTATTCTTTTTGAAAACCTTGAGCCCAAAGGCCAAAAGTTGGTTGGTCCTAGGGCTATCCTTTTCTTTCTTTTAACTTTAAGCCCAAACCCGCGGTCCAAAACCTTGAAACCATGCCGAGCACGGGAATGGGCACGACACATACGTGCTGATACCAGTACAGGAACCATGCGGCGTGTCGTGTCCAACACTGGGTGGGTGGTTTTGGGGCACACCACGACACTGATTGTTCCGCCCGCCGTGCCGGCAGGGACCATGGCGTGACGGCGGCACTAATTAGGTGTGTCGTGCCTCATTGGGCAGGCACGACACAACTTCTTCTCTATCCATAAAACCTTCTCTAAGTTATATTCCAGGAAAAGGTCCAATATTATGAATTTGGAAGTCTCTGTATTTGTAATAGTACAAAATCTATGGGAAACAAGGTTTTATGGATAGTTCATGTTTTTTTGGCTTCTTAATTAACTATCGAGATAATATTTTTCTTCTTCTTTTGTGTGCCTCCTAGTCCTAAAATCCCAATTTTTGAGGGTGATTCACTCTTTGTTTTCTCCAATTTTATGGGGCTCATTTGTTAATGTTGCTTGTCACTCCCATATCTATTTGTACTGAAGCAGTAGTTTTATGGCTTATTTAAGTGAGATGATATTTACTCTAGGAAGCACGGGCAGTCCAAAAACAATGTCTGTTTCTGTGTCACATTGTGTTTGGCACGTGTCAGACACAAACACTCCAAAATGTACTAGGAGAAGCCAAAATCTGTCTCTTGTCACCGTCGTCATGTATGTATCATGTAAAGAAGGGTTATCCTCTGTATGTCTATCGTGTCGTTTGTAACGTAGTATTTACTCGAAATAGTGATTTCACATGAATTTCGTAGATAATGGTGTTATGGTTCTAACTGTTAATTGAGATGGAAGGTATTGTCAGATTGGGACCCAAGTAGCCAATTTAGGATTAACAAAGAATGACTTTGTGGTGTGGTTTAAAAACCTAGCATTATGTTGAATCTGTTCTTAGTTGTCGTCCACGAAAGAACTATTGTTGATGAATTTGCTCATTTTCAGATATACTGTTCTATCGAAGTTGTTCAAGTTTATTGTAAATTATGTGATATAAGTTTCACTTTGAATTATGGTTTCTGATGGATTTGTTAGCTTAACTCTGTACCTACCTGGTCCTACATGGTGATTGTTTTTGCTATAGACAATGGGGATATCTGTTCTAATTGTAACTTGAAAAGAAGGTTTTATTGCTGATATCTGACCACTGAATCTGGCAATTGAAGGAGACATTCTGCTAAAATATGGAGCATAGCATGGGAAAATAGTGTCTGTATCTGTACGTTTGTCGGTTCTTCCTATCTGTACCTGTGCAACAAAAAGTGGCTGGCTACCTTGTAGGTAATTGAAAACGCCCATATCTATATCCATATCCCTTTATATTTGTACAACATAGGATATGTGATTAGACCCAGGGAGCCAACTTGGACACTAAAGATCTGTCTTTAAAATGGTCAGCATTGTTTTGGAATGATTCGTAGTTGTTTGATGATCTTTGGCGGTCTCTAGTACGATTGCCAGAAGCAATGGTTTCTATGGACATAAGTTATTTTGAAGCCTCTGTATTCATTATTGGAGATATAGTATACCAGAGGTGGAGTATCTTGCTACTTTGATATATTGGAGATGAAATGCCTATAGAGAGCTAAATACCCGATTTAGGAAAACAAAAATGGTATTTGTTTTCTGACTTTCAGTTTAAATGCTCTGAATTGCTGCTATAACTAAGTTTATGTTTGGGATGTTTCAAATCCTAATTAAACCATATTGTCCCCAAGTTGTTCAAAGGACTTTTTCGGCTATATATTGTATTGAATTTTTTTTAACCATGGTAATGAACATTAGAATGGAAAAATGGAAAACTTAATTAGGCCTCTAGCCAGGGGTGTATATAAGACAGATCAGGGGTGGTGGCCCTTCTAACCGATGTGGGACTAAAGTAGCATCTCTATCTCTAACAAAATTAGTTAAGGGATATTATGATAATTTGTCTATTAGTTAAACCTAATTAATTTAGGATAGGAGTCTCGTCTATTCATATATATCCTTTTTCTTTTTAAGCATGAAATGGAAGAGTTTAATTCATAGAAGTCTACTAAAATTCTTGCCTTCTTCTTGATTGAATGTGACCTCTCCCACTTGAACAAGTGTGACCGTCTTGGCTATTTCCGTTTTCCTAAATTAAAGGTTCAGACTATTAAATTTACAAGATACACTAATTTTTTACCATCCAGAATACAACACAGGACACAGTAAAGTTTCATACATTACATAGAGAGGTCTATGATCTGAGAAACTGAATAAGCAACTTAAGACCAGGTTTGGATATTACTTAAGGGGCGTTTGGTACACGATTATTTTTTTTATTTTCAGAATAATTTAGGATGAGAAATCTATTTTCATATTTGTTTAGGTTATAAAATTTTATTTTTAAAAATTACGAATCTCCGAGTATTCTACGTAACAAACATTCCCTTAAGGCAAATGCTAAGTTGCACTATAAGCTTTACTAGGGGGCATAACAAATATTATATTTTTTCAATACCAAAAATGTCCATAAAAAATTGTTAGAGGGCAACACAAACTAAAGTAGAAAATATTTTTCTTTTCTCTTCTTCTTTGTTTCCAAATTTCTAAATCTTAATCCGTATTTTTTTTTTTGCATAGTTTCTTATTAGATAGTTCCATTTGGGACTATTTTGGAAGTTTCGAACTCCAATAATGGAGTTTCGAAGTTTCAAAATCAAAACAATATTGTTTGGATCGACGAAGGACTGCCAAAATTTTGGCAGTCCTGGATATGCACGACTGCCAAAAATTTGACAGTCCTGAAGATAGAGAAGTATGTTTTTACGACTGTCAAAATTTTGGCAGTTATATGCATTGTTTGGAATGCTAGAATTTTAGCAGTCTTTCAATGAATTATGATTGTCAAAATTTTGACAGTCCTAAAAAATATACTTTTTTTTTAGGACTTCCAAGATTTTAATTTGGCAGTGCTCACTGTAGTCAGGACTGTCAAAATTTTGACAGTCATGTGTCATTCTCAAAGAATGTGTTGAAATCTTAAGTTCGAAATCTCCTAAAATTGGATCCGAAACTTCATAAAAACATCCAGCGAATCATAATCCTAAAATTAGGATTGAAAGGGAAAAATGAAGTGGAAAGAAGGAAGAAGAGGAAGAGGGAGTTGAAGTGGGGATAAGAAATTGGGAAGTGGAAGAAGAGAGGCCTGCTGTTAAAGAAGAAAGATAGAAGCTCAAATTTTGATGGATGTTTCCTGTCAAATTTTTGAAAGAAAAAAAACAATTTGAATTAAATGTGTTGTTTCCTATCCTGTGTGGTCCCCCAGTAAACTTCTGAGTGCTCTTTAACATTTGTCTTAGTTAAGACCCATAACCCATTAATAAAGTGAGATTCCTACAGTAAGATGTGGCTGAGAAAGAAAGCTATTAGTGCCCAATGACCATATAACTTTCCTCTCTCTTCTTTTTTCTATCACTCTCATCTGCTTGCTCTACAGTCAGTGAGTTAGACATCAAGAAAGAAAGAAAGAGATCAGTTAAGGCGATCATGGCAGATTGGGCTCCGGTGGTGGTGGGGGTTGTTCTGTTCGTGCTGCTGTCCCCGGGGCTTCTGTTCGAGCTGCCGGGGACGCACAAGCACGCGGAGTGCAGCAGCATGAGGACCAACGGCCGGGCGGTTGCGGTGCACACCCTCATCTTCTTCGCCCTCTACACCATCATCATCATCGCCCTCCGTCTCCACATCTACACAGGCTAAGCCACCCACCCTAGTTTTACTTATAGGTTTATTGCTTTCTGATCATTTGAATCCCAAACTTATTAAGACTAATAATCATGCTTGTATGTTGGTTTATTTGCTGTTTGTTTCTGGATTAATCTTTGCTGGCTGAATTGCAACTTGAACTATTCTAATTTTTTTAATTTGATACCCTAAACTTTGATATACATCAACTTGATATCCTAAAAATAAAGGTCTCTCTCTTCCCTCCGCCTTCTCTCTCTCTTCGCTACCCCGCACGCTGGTGTGTGCGGCTGGATGGGGGGGGGGACGGCCAGAGAAGGGAGGAGCCGGGGTTGTGTGGGAAGATGATGATGGTTGGAGAGGAAGAATTTTGTCCCTTTTTTTTTATTTTAATTTTGAGATATCTAAGTTGAAAATATTCAGAAGTTAATGGTATAATAGTTTAGGATATCAAGTTTTAAAATTAGAATAGTTGAAAAATTGAAATAATTGAGGATATCAAGTTGCAACTCAGCCATCTTTGTATGTAAAATTGTAATATTCTTGTTGTGGAGTGAGCCGAATTTATCGTGCATCTTAATTCTACTCCACTTCATGGTCTGAAAGTAAATACATACAGTGACAGAGTGGAGCAGTAGTCCTTCTCGTCTCCCTGCCATCGAGAATCAATATACATGGTGAGTCTGTCTGCTCACTGAATCATTTCTCCTTCGTCGTGGTTGTTGAAGGGGTGCTTTCTGATGTAACTAAAGAGCATGCAAGTCCTTGATTGAATAGTTGTTGGGGGCACACTTGCTCCCTAACTATATCATATTGATTGGGTTTGTGTGGTCCATTGAAGTATTGTATGATAGACGAGAGCCCTATTATTGCTCCATTATATGTGGGTAGATTTAGTCAAATCCCTATTTAGTGTTCGACGTAACGGACTTGTTTGACCTTTTTACAATATTAACGTTATAGCCCGGATGTGTTTAATTTTATTAGTATCCTCTCAGACTATTACTAATAAAAAATTTTAAAATTGAATTTCTTTGTTTTTTAAGAAAATTTCTATCAACTAATAGTCGGCAGAGATTCTACATAAAAATTATATATATAAAAAAATCCCTCCAATAATTTTCAATTTTTATCTTGCGTGACAGAAAATAAAATAATTAATTTAATAATTTGGTTTAAAAATAGAGTCTAATATTAATTGTTATAAGCGATTTTTTTTTTCCTGAGTGTTTATATATATATATATATATATATAGAAACCATCGTAGACCTTCAATGTTGTAGGATGGAAATTGAACTGTTAGGAAATTTTTTTTCTAAAACAAAATTTCTACCGTAGAAAAAGACAAAATAAAAACTCATATCGGAGATGGCCTTAAGCATCATTTGAGGTCGTCATATTTGCATGCAATCGGTAAATGTACACTTACAGCATCGGTGGTCAACCAACTCAACGATCTGCGTCACTCATCTTAATCTCTATGTTTTCAATGTTTGCAGATCAGTCTGTTTACCTGGATTTTTAATTATATCAAGTTTTATTCGAATGCCATTTAGAACTTAACACAATGAAACAAATTATTGGAGGATATTTTGTTACCCATAAATGAAAATACCTTTAAACATTTGTTGATTTGTTGTTATAAGTGACAGACACATTTTCTAGTTTATTATTTGAACTGATGTAATTAGGATATTTGTAAATTTTGTTGCCGTGTGTATATATATATATATATATCTGTTGATTTGTTTTGGGTTTGGACTTTAGGCAACTGAACTAAAGGAGAAAGGAAAAGGTGCAAATGTATAATAGATATTGTTGTAAGTGGTGTTATGAACCGATTTATATAAAACTAGTAAATGCACGTCCGTTGTACGTAAAATAGTTTTTTTCTTATATTATTGTAAAATAGTTTAAATATTTAAATATATTTGAATTAAATTTTATTATATATATTTACATTTTAATTATGATTTAGTATAGATTTATTATATTTTAGTTATAATTTATTATTGATATATCTCTACTATTTATAAAAAATTATGTATCTTCCGTAAATTTAAAAAAAAAAATTTGCTTCAGTATTTAGTTATAATTTTTAATTCTCCTGTAAATTAAAAAAAGAAAAGATAAGAGAAGTTGGTTTCATTTTTTATTTATCTCCTTAAGTTTAAAAAAAAAAAAATCGTTGAGTATTTACTTACGACTTAGCGGTTCAATTTTGAGTCGATTCCAAGCCATATTATAAGATTGGAGGTATTAAAACTAATGATATTTCAAAATTTGTTGTAGCCTTTTATTGCAATAAGATACTAACTGTTTGGATTAGTGTGATTGCTAGGAAGTGTGAAAGTGATTTCTGGTATGTTGGAAGTGAAATGTGTAATACTTTTGAGTTTTATCTTAGTTTTTGTCTGCTAGAACTACTTTCAATCATAGTCGGCTCCAGAGGGAGGCGGGTTAGGCATCCGTCTAGGACCTCCTTCCCCAAGGGGCTTCATTGTCTTGAATTTTTAATCATTAAAAAAATAAAAATTAGTATTAACACTGCAAGTCCATAAAATGACCATTATTGTGTTCTTTGGATCTAAAATTTGTTATCCTCTTTTCTAGAAGATGGAGTTGGTTAATTTACTGGAACTTGGTGATAATTTACTTATACTAAGAACTAAATATATTGTATTTGAATTTATTGAATTTTGGATTTATAAAAAAAAATTATATAAAGGAACGAGGGCCTCATTTTGTGAACTTGTCTAGGACCTTCAAAATGCTGGAGCCATCCCTACTTTCAATATTTGGATATATTATATTTTGTAACTTGGTAGTGAGAAAAATTCACACTTTCAAGTTTCATATGTTAATATGAAGGAGGCAAATAAAATGAAAAAATAATTTATAATAGTAACAAAAACTAACTAATGACCTAACTACATTATTCATTATTTATTAATAATAATTATTTTATTTTTTTAATTTAACTATTAACTTTAATAATTTTTTTTTTCAAATCCCTAAAAAAAAAAAAAAAAAAAATCAAGAGAGAAGGAAAAATCAATGGAAAGAAGTCCCTCCTCCTCTGATGAAGGCTGCACAATCCTAGTCCATTAGAGATTGTTTGGCTACTTCACCAATCGGATCGGCCATAGTTTTGGGTCCTCAAGATTCTCACCCACCCAACCAAAAAAAAAATAAAAAAAAAATAAAATAAAAAATAAAATAAAAATAAAAATAAAAAGCAAAAAAGCAAACAACCACTTCTGTCCACATCCGTACAAAAAAAAAGGTATGTGGAATGGCTGACTTTTGCAGCCCAGTTACAACCAACAAGAAATACAAGGAATTGATGCCTCCAAATCTTGTTCCTACTTACCTAAAAATCAAATGTAGAATATCTACAGTACTTTCTAATTTGGGCCATATTCGAATGAGTTTCATCAATCCAAACAGTCCCTAAATGTTACAAAAAAATATTGTAGCAACACAAATTATATGTGACCAAACAATTCCTTAGTCATTTTCATAAAATATTGCATTAGAGCGAGGCTGAATTTGTTTGTACAATAAGGATGGCTTTGCTTTTGAGCTTGTTTTGTTTAACTTTGGACAAGAACTTATTGGTTTTTTTTGCAACTAACTCCCCCCTAAATCTAATATAATTTTAATAAAATTTTCTAAATCTCATAAAACTATTATAACTCTTCCAAATTATGAGAAAATAAAAATATGAGCCACTCTATTTAATTTAACCAATTAAAAAAAAAATTATTCTGTTAGTTTTAAGAGACTAATTTTTTTCTGTTTTGTCCAACTAAAATCCTTCTTCTATCGCTAGCCTCCTTCCCCTCTGTTAAACTTTCTTCTCACCACTATGGTTAGTGCCACTCTTCTACCTCTCCCTTTCTCTTACAAACTTCCTATGAAAAGAAACCCCTCTTCTTTTCTCTCTTTTCTCTTCTTAATTATCTTCTCCGAATCATTTCTTTCTTTCTTTCTCTTTTATCTTCCTCCTTCAAATAAGCTCCACTTTCTTCATATACAAATCATAATTCTTCTCAATTTGTAAATTACAAATTCAAATCAAAATATATGATCCAAACTAACCAAAATCAAAGTACAAATTTGAATACGTGAGAATAACTTCCCATTTCCTCCAAAAGCAACACCAAATATGCTTCTTAGATTGGATTAATTTTGGAGAATAATGATTTATGATTTATTTTTTGCAATAAGATTGAAAAAAAAATATAAAGAAGAATGAGTTTTGAATGGTTACCTTAACATGCACAAAATTGTCCATTAGCTACCTTAACCCATGCGTTTAATTAAAATAAACCAAACAATAATCGAAGGGACTTCATTACTGTATTTTATGATGATTTGTAAGACTTATTAACCATTCATGTGATTTAGGATATTTTATTTAAAAAATACTAGATTTAGGGGATTTATATATAACAAACATTTACTAATAAACAACAATAATTGTTTTTTTCATCTGCGAAAAACAACACCGACAAATGTGATTGGGTGTCATGTATATAAAGTTGGTAGTATATAAAACCATTTTTTTTCTTGTGAAACTTTTGGAAAAAAATTTATAGTTCATGCCAATTTGATCGCCAATTTTACCACCAATTTTACCACCAATTTTTTGTTCTTAATTTATTAGTTAGTTATAAACTCCAATCCTACAGAGAGGCGGGGAGGCAGCCATCTCAGAACTCTAATATCTGGCCATTTTTAGCGGCTAGCGGCTACCTAATTTTATTTTTGTATATATATGATTTTTTAAATATAGATATCACAAATATGCCTTATATATATATATATATATATATATATATATATATATATATATATATATATATATATATATATAAACAAACACAAATATAAACACACAAAAACACAAGCGAAAAGGGTGTTTGGTCTAGTGGTATGATTCTTGCTTTGGGTGCAAGAGGTCGGGAGTTCGATTCTCGCAACACCCCTTATATGTTTTCTTATCTATCTATCTCTTATATATATAAGAGGCAATGCTATAGAATCATCCGAATGGTTTCATATTATGAAACCACCCTATGTTACATGAGTCAAATTATATATATAGAACCATCCGTATGGTTTCACATTATGAAACCACCCTATGTTACATGGGTCGGAATTGAATTGAATGGATGATATTAAAAGGTGTGGACCCCACCACTTTTTAGTCCCAACAACCCAATCTAAATCCAATCCATGAAACCACCCGGGTGGTTCCATAATATAAAACCACCCGGTGGTTATATATATATATATATATATATATATATATATATATATATATATATCACTACCAAAATGTGATGAAATAGCGATATTTTTTAGCGACGTCATCATAAAATTTCGCTAATATTAAAGACTTGAGCGACTACAAAAATAAATGTCGCTATACGTCGCTGTTGGCAACACATAGCGACGTTTATCAACTCTACTTCAGTTTTTTAAAAGAGTAGTCGCTATAAGCTTCTTTAAGGTTGTTAAATATCGCTGAGTTTTTTGATTTAGCGACGTTTAGCGACGTTTTTACCGACGTTGATTTTTCTATTTTTAGGGACGTTTTTAGCGACATCGCAAACTTTTTAATTAGCGACGTTTAGCGACGTCTATTTATGACGTCGCTACTTTTTTTAATTAGCGACGTTTAGCGACGTCTATTGATGACGTCGCTAAAAATTTTAATATACGGTTCTTAATTAGCGACGTTTAGCGACGTCTATTGATGACATCGCTAAAAATTTTAATATACGGTTCATGATTTCATTGTCCCCCATTGTGTCGAACTCTTACCCAAAATTTCAAACCCCCCTACTCTTCCCCCTCTCCGCCGAAGTACCCTCCCTCCGGCGTCATCTTCCTCCCCCCGTCCCTACCGCCCCACCGGCTCTCCCACAGCCCCCTACTCTGGCTCTCCACCCCCCGAGCGCCCCCCTCCCGCACGGCTCCTCCCTTCTGGCGTGGCTCCTCCCCTCCGACGACCTCGGGCTTCTCCTCCTCCTCCTCCTCTTCTAGGTAAACCCTAACCCTATCTCTCTCTCTCTCTCTCTCTCTCTCTCTCTCTCTCTCAGATACAGACACGATATGACACTGACACAGACACGACACACACACACTGACACAAACACGACACAGTTGATTTTGTTAGGGTTTTTGTCTCTGCTTTAAATTAGGGTTATATTTTGTTAGGATTTTTGTCTCTCAAATAATTTTGTTAGGATTTGATTTGGGATAATATTTTAGTTGAAAATTAGGGCTTGGTGTTCAAATCCTGTATTTAGGGTTTGATAAATGTAGAAAATAAAAAATTGTGTTTACTGTATTTCTGATTTCTGATTTTTTTAGTTGGCAGTATTTCTGATTTTTTTTCATTTATCATAGTAAGGCACGACATTGTGTTTACTGTATTTTTTGAGTATCCGTATCCAAATCGTGTCCTAAACCTTAGATTCACTAAAGATACTATATTTTTGGAGTGTACATGTTTGATACTATATTCACTAAAGATTTTGGATTATACGTGTCCGATACTTAGTTAAGCAATTGAGGAAATATGCAAAGTACAAGTCAGATACTCTCAGAAATATGCAAAGTACAAGTCAGATACTCTCACTAAAGATTTCTACTAATCAAGTCGAGGTCATGACATTGGAGGAAGGTGAGGGCATAAACTCTGTATGTGTTGGTAGTCCTCTAGGGGGTGCCAACCTAGTCTATATGTGATAAGTAGTGCCTATAATTCTTTAGCCACTTTAAACTTTTTTTTTACATTCTCATTTAGGCTACACCCATTTTAAGTCCATAACATCGTAGATAATTATTAACAATATATTTTTATATTGGATTGAAACAAAAAAAGTTAGTAGCTCTTCTGTATAAGTTAGTGACTTCCACTTGAATTTTTTGCCGATCATACCAAATCAATCTTTTTCTCACTAAGCTTCCAGAATCCTCCAGCACATGATGGAAGCTTCCCGTTGAACCCCTGGAGGATTCTGCCAAGGTTTAAAGTATCGCTGACACCGATACACATGGTCGTTTACAGTATCATTGACACAAACACCTAATATAACTCATCTCCAAGATACACTTAGGACACCAAAATAGATGTTACTATTTGGTGTGTTATCATATTTGTTGTTGTGTTTTTGTCGTGTGAGGACATGACACCGACATCGTCCGTATCATTATGTCAAATACTTAATTTGACGGTTTGTTAAAAACTAACTGTATATTTCTTGTTGATGTATCATTAGTACTTCCCTAACAGAGAAGCATGTCAGATGTAATTGATTAAAAACGGCTAAACCTTTCCAAGGTCCGAAACCCTAATTTACACTTTCTTTGATTTGTGATTTGTGATTTGTTATATTTTTAAAATATTCCAGGGCTTTAATTTTGTATTGTGTTCGGGAAGCAGCTTGATGGGACACGGTACTTATCGTCTCTCGATCTTCCCTGCTTGTTATCTTATGACGCATTGAGTGATTACAAGACTAAACACATCTTTACTATGCTCCTTTATGTATATAATTGTATTTTTTCTATTGGAAGTTTTAGAAATTTATTGATTCCATAATAGTAGCCGATCCCGATAATTTGGGACAAAGGTTTTATTGATTTATTCCTTAGTATAGTAAGCCATGTCTCAGTATGCTTTGAGTATGTGTGTGTCCAATAGGAATGAGACCCCAGTCACTTGTGCCTTTGATTTTCTCTTTAACACCTCTATTTTACAGACTTATGTAAAATCGGTCAGAAGATCTGATAGTAAATTTTTTTTCTTTTGGAAGATAGATGATAGTGAAATCATGTGAATTGAAAATTAGCATAATACCGTTTATGTGCGTTAAGTTTCATCATTTTGCATGTTTTATCCGTATCTATTGTAAGTTGAGAATGATTGCCCATTTTACCTCAAGACTGTCATGTTTGGTATTCTTTCTTTATGATAATAAGTCTATGGAATCAATTATATTCTATAATAGGTGCTCAATATTTCTTTGTTCTTTAGTTGTAAATTTGGCGCCACTAGTCGATTTAATCACACTGACCAAACTTGTATGATTTAATTCGCACTATGACATATAAGTTCAATCATAGTTTACAGATAGTTGTTTCCTTATTATTATTTCTTACTCATTTGCTGCAATTAAACCACTATTTGTATTTAATTTAGGAAATATAATGATGCCTTCTTCAACCAAAGCCTGCCAATTGGACTTATCAATCCGGTTGCTAGTCTTATGTCGGAATCCGATGTTGGACTAAGCATCGGTAATATTTAAGAATCCTATAACAAAAATTATTATATAGAAATTTCAATAATACATTTATTTTTATTGAATAATAATTGGTAAAATTTAACATTTGTCTTTTAAGTTTACATGTAAATGCTCATGGTCTAATAATTCGGTGATGCAGTTTGGAATCAGCCCAACTATGTATCCTCAAAGACCTGGACAAATGGAGTGTGATATATATAACCCGTGATATTCTATTGGAACTCCAACTGAATTCATAGAGTTGTCATCTAGCCAAATATGAAATTATCTGTTAGCTGATTTTTTACATGCATTCAAACCTGCACTTCTTGTTGTTTCCATATGATAAAGGTCGACAAGAACTACCACAATAAACGTCGCTATACGAATGTTGAAAATTAATTAAACTCTATCCAATGTCGCACTTAATTTAGGAAAAGAGGACAAGTTTGAACTTAGTATCGGCCGATACCGACTCGATATGGCCGATACCGACCCGATATGGCCGATACCGATACATATACTTTATTTTTAATATGGAATGTAACATCTATTTTAACTATATAGATGCATATATTTATATTTGTTATGAATTATATTCTTTGTTTTCATCTATCTTACCAGATGGCACCCATGACCCGAGTACGTGCACGTCGTTTGAGAGTGGTACCCCTACTGTTAAGGAGAAAGTGGTACCTCCTACTGTTAAGGAGAAAGTGACTATTAAGGAGGAAGTGACACCTCCTACTGTTTAATTGGAAGCGTTTGTTAAGGAGGAAGTTGCAACTCCTACTGTTAAGGAGGAAGTAGTACATCCTAATATTGGGCAGGCACCAGCTCAAAGGGGGAGTTCCAGTCACTCAGCACCTATAGTGGAGATTGATCATCTAGATGCTACTTATGCGAAGTATCTAAGGGATTGGGTTCTGCCCCAGCGTATTGGATTTTCTTGAGAGATTGATAAATTGAATAAGACTTATGGTGTAACTGTGACACTTTTATTGTGCTTATTGTGTGACTGTGATACTTTTATATTGTACTTTTTGTGTGACAGTGATACTTTTATTTTGTGTTTATTGTGTGACTGTGATATTTCATATACTTTTGTGATATTTCGTACCCAGAAAATTCAACGGAGGGTTGCTCCGGGTCTGTCTATTTTTATGAACTATTATAAGTCTGTGTATTTGTTTTATTCATATTAAATATATGTTAATTTACCGGTGTTGAGTGTTCCACCGAAGGGGTCGGCGAACCCAGGAAATTCAATGGAGGGTTGCTCCGGGTCTATTTATATAAATTGAGAATTCATAAAATGCAGAAAGATTGGTTTGGAAACTATTTTATATTCTTTTTTTATTTTTTTACTGAAAATTTAGCGACGTTTAGCGAGGTTTAGCGACGTTTATATACGTCGTTGAATACGTCGCTGAATATCGCTAAATTGCTGACATGGCAGGATTTGCCAGGTCAATAAAATATCGCTAAATGTGTTGCAAAACGTCGCTAAACAGAAAAAATTTAGCAACGTTTTGCGACACAAAATACGTCGCTAATTTAGTGACGTTGAGTCGCTAAACGTCGCTAATATGAAAAATATTAGTGATGCAAATACGTCGCTAGAAAACGTCACTATAACGACGTTTTGCGACATTTTTCTGTCAGCGACTAGCTTAAACGCGACTTCATTAAAACGTCGCTAATTTTTTTGAGCGATGTTTTTAGGCCATTTAGCGACGTTTCCATACGTCGCTAATTTGGCTTATTCTGGTATATATATATATATATATATATATATATATATATATATATATATATATATATATATATATATACTAGTAAATTCACGTGCGTTGCACATAAAATAAAAATTTTCTTTTGATATTAATATAATTTTTTTAAATATTTAAATAAAGATTTATTATATATAGTTTTATATTTTAATTACAATTTGTTTTGTATTTGATTATATTTTAATTATAATTCATAAAGAGTCTTAAAAACGGTTATGTACGTAATATTATCTAATTATAAACAAACATCTCTCCTACTTCATGAGGTTAAAGTGAGAGGTATTCTCCCTAGTTGGCTGAGTTTTAATCATTGTAGTGTTATCTATAACCAATTTAAAAAATTTAATCTATTTTTACGTAATATTATAAGCATATACAAATCCTAATTCTTTTTAATTTGTAAATTACAAATTCAGAAGAAAATATATGATCAAAACTAACCAAAATCAAAGTGCAAATTTTGATATGTGAAAATAGCTTCTCATTTCCTCCAAAAGCAACACCAAATATGCTTCGTAGATATTATTGATTGGATTAATTTTGGAGAATAATGATTTATGATTTATTTTTTGCAATAAGATTGAAAAAAAAAGAAAAAAGAATGAGTTTTGAGTGGTTACCTTAACATGAACAAAATTGTCTATTAGCTACCTAAACCCATGCGTTTAATTAAAATAAACCAAACAATAATCGGAGGGACCTCATTACTGTATTTTATGATGATTTGTAAGACTTATTAACCATTCATGTGATTTAGGATATTTTATTTAAATAATACTAAGATTTAGTAGATTTATATATAAAAAACACTTACTAATAAACAATAATAATTGTTTTCTCATCTGCGAAAAACAACACCGGCAAATGTGATTGGGTGTCATGTATATAAAGTTGGTAGTATATACAACCAATTTTTTCTTGTGAAACTTTTGAAATTTTTTTTATAGTTCAGGCCAATTTGGTCGCCAATTTTACCACCAATTTATTGTTCTCAATTTATTAGATAGTTATAATCTCCAATCCTATAGGCATGGAGGCAACCGTCTCAGAACTCTAATATCTGGCCATTTTTAGCGGCTACCTAATTTTATTTTTGTATATATATAATTTTTTAAATATAGATATAACAAATATGCCTTATATATATATATATATATATATATATATATATATATATATATATATATATATATATATATATATATATATATATATATATATATATATATATCAAACACAAATATAAACACACAAAAACACAAGTGAAAAGGGTGTTTGGTCTAGTGGTATGATTCTTGCTTCGGGTGCAAGAGGTCGTGAGTTCGATTCTCGCAACACCCCTTGTATGTTTTTTTTTTCTATCTTATATATATATATATATATATATATATATATATATATATATATATATATAAGAGGCAATGCTATAAAACCATCCTATGCAATATCATCACCATCCTATGCAATGCTATAGAACCATACAGATGGTTTCATAATATGAAACCACCCATGTAACAGTCAGATTATATATATATATATATATATATATATATATATATATATATATATATATATATATATATATATATATATATATATATATATATAAGAGGCAATGCTATAGAACCATCCTATGAAATGCTATAGAACCATTCGGATGGTTTCATATTATAGAACCACCATGGGTCGGATTGGAATTGAATGGATGATATTAAAAGGTGTGGACCCCACCACTTTTTAATCTCAAAAACTAAATCTAAATCCAATCCATGAAACCACCCGGTGGTTATATATATATATATATATATATATATATATATATATATATATATATATATATATATATATATATATATATATATATATATAATACTAGTAAATTCACGTGCGTTGCACATAAAATAATTTTTTTCCTTCTGATATTAATATAAAATTATTTAAATATTTAAATAAAGATTTATTATATATAGTTTTATATTTTAATTAGAATTTGTTTTGTATTTTATTATATTTTAATTATAATTCATAAAGAATCTTGAAAACGGTTAGGTACGTAACATTATCTAATTATAAACAAACATCTCTCCTACTTCATGAGGTTAAAGTGGGAGGTATTCTCCCTAGTTGGCTGAGTTTGAATCATTGTAGTGTTATTTATAAAAATTTAAAAAATTTAATAATATTTTTACGTAATATTATAAGCTCCACTTTCTTCATATACAAATCCAAATTCTTCTCAATTTGTAAATTACAAATTCAGAAGAAAATATATGATCAAAACTAACCAATATCAAAGTGCAAATTTTGATACGTGAGAATAACTTCACATTTCCACCAAAAGTAACACCAAATATGCTACTTAGATAATATTGATTGGATTAATTTTGGAGAATAATGATTTAGGATTTATTTTTTGCAATAAGAATGGAAAATAAAAATAAAGAAGAATGAGTTTTGAGTGGTTACCTTAACATGCACAAAATTGTCCATTAGCTACCTTAACCCATGCGTTTAATTAAAATAAACCAAACAATAATCGAAGGGACCTCATTACTGTATTTTATGATGATTTGTAAGACTTATTAACTATTCATGTGAGATTTAGGATATTTTATTTAGAAAATACTAGATTTAGGGGATTTATATATGTAATCCCCCTGATTTTCAAGAAAATTTTAATTAATTGGATTTTTACATTTTTCTGGAATTTCTGGAATTTTCTGAGAATTTTCTCTAATTAAATTCAGGTTCTTTAATTATTAAAGAATTTTTAATTGTTATTAAATAATAGTAAAATATTATGAAAATAATATTTTATGGTGTAAAATAAAAAACCAGACCTAGGGTAATTTTTCGGGAATTTATTGGACCCCGGATGAATTTTTAAAGCCCTAAATACTAATTGAATTATTGAACCCTAAATAAACCAGGTTTTATTAAATAAACCAAACCAAACCAATTTAAACCAAACCGGTTTATTTTATTAAACCAAATTCCTTATCGGGTCGGATCCGGGTCCAACCCAGACCCGACCCATTAACCCGCTAACCCGACCCGCCTTAGTTTCGGATCGGGCCGGATCCGCTAGGACCCGACCCGAAACCCGACCGCCCGACCCGCTATCTCATCTCTCCCAACCCGCAGCCGCCTGACTCCTGAGCTTTCGCTCCGTCGCCGGAAACGGCCGCCGCCGCCTGTTCACCGCACCAGCGCCTCCTCCCCTTCCTCTCCCTCACCGGACGACCTCTCCACCTCCTTAACCGACCGTCCCACCGCCTTCTTCCTCCCCTATATATCCCCCCAAACTCCCCGCCGGATCCCCTAGCTCCACCGCGACTGCCACCCATCACCTCGCCGCACGACTCCCGCCCTGCAACCCGACGTCGGTCACCGCCGTCAACCCCGCCCAGCTCCGCCGCCCCGAGCGCCCGCAGAACCCTCGCCACTGCCCCACACTTCCAGAAGCTGCAGCCGACTCCGGCCGTCCATCCACCGGCCGCCTGAGCCACATCTCCACCTCCGGACCTCGCCGCCCGGCCACCCTGGACCTCCCCGAGCCGTCGCCGACCTCCGCCGGCCTGAATCCCCGCTCCCAGTGGCCTGACACGGATGCCCTAGCTCGGACACAGTGTATAGCGTGTCGGACACGATTCTGCCTCGGTTTTTCAAACCTACTTCAGGTATTCATAACTTTTTGCTCGTAGCTCGGTTTTCGATTTCGTAAATTGTATCGCGTAGCCTATATGACCCTCTCGGTGCCCGTATAAACCGCTCGGGGCATCGCGTCCTGTGGTGATCGCACACCGCGATCCAAAAACAGGAAAAACCAGACCCTGTTTCACCCCGGAATCGAGTACGCCCCGCCAAATGGGACGACTTGGTCGCGTGCGGTCTTCACAGATACGTGCGCGTCGTTGATACGGATGTGCGGATTTTCGCAGAAGCTGATTCGGATGTGCGTGCACACCGGAATCAGTGCGTATCCGCGGACACCGCCCCGTATCTGACCCTTCTGTTTCTCGTTGTAACTTAGTGTACATACGTCGGATCGAGACGAAACTTGCGCCATTGGACTCGTAGCAATACGCTGGTCCTGTGAGCCAAGTTTGGTTCGATTCTGAGAACGTTGACAAAATCGTGTGTCGTGGGCCCCACAAGCTCCACCCGACGGGCGATTTTGAGAACGGCTCATCGGAATCCAATTCTGGAAGTTCCGTTGGGTTCGTATCATCGTTCCTGACCTGTTGACACTAAGTTTGACTATTTTTGAAACCTTTGACCCTGACACATTTTTCGGTGCAAAATGGCCCACATCTGGACCCCGTCTTGACCCGAAAATGACGTTTTTGCCCTTGTCTCCAAATTGGACTCAAGGATAGGCGTTCCTAACTGATTGATATGTTCTGGACCAGATGGTGATGTTTGTTTCAGCAACCGGAGTAGTGCCTACAATCCCAGCTGAAGCTCAAGCTACAACTGAAACAGGAAACTCAGGCAAGTGTACCTTGCCATAAAATACAGTTTATTGATTCATTTTGATTCTCTTGCTTTAATTTCTGTGACTGTTGTACTTGCCCTATCAAATAATTTATACCCAGGACACCTGACACAGAGCATGATACAGAATCTTCCTAATTATTCAAGGAGGTTTTGTATAGGATATAGATTTCATGACTTGAGCTTTACATTTTATCCTGACTAGTTGCATTAGTTAAATCTTGCGTAACATGAACATTGAGATCTGTAACGTGAGATTCATTAGGTGGGGAGAGTATTACCATATCAAGGCTGAATATATATATTATACTGTGTAATCTGGATGTGTCCTAGTATCTGACACAGAGCTTTGGCACCTGTACTGGCCCTTCGAGAAAATACTGCTATGGTTTCTTCAACACTGATCCTGTAGTAGTCTCAGCCTGAGTATGAATAATAACTCTCACTTGCATGGTCACTTAGCTGGTTTAGTTATTTACCCTGTTGTTCCTTTATTTCTGTACTGTACTGTATTTTGGCTCGTATTCTTCTATACCTTGTTACGTCCCGCTGAGGACCTGGTTTGTTCTCCAGTTATAGCAGACGAAATCTACCCAGAGGTGTACGGAACCGGGGCACTACTCGGAGCAGTACCTGAACCTGAAGACGAGGTGATCGCTGAGGACTTCTCCTGAACAACTGCTCCGCCTTGCTCAGTCTTAATGGCAAAATAGAATTTATTTCCTGTTTATATTTAACTCTTTATTTCCTGTCTTTGAGAACTTGTGTAATCAGACTTAATATCGGATTGTTCTCCGATTTTATTTACTTTGACTGTTGTTGTTTAATATTTCTTTTGCTGTTATTGCTATCTTATATCTGTGGATGAGAATAGTAAAACCCTGACTGATGTAATACATCTTAAGTATGCCCGATGGATCCATTAAATTGGGTTTGTCCATCGGTGCATGCTGCTGGCCATTGCCACGTGTCCAGTCCCTCGGTATTTTGGGACTGGGGCGTGACATGGTTTTTGTGGTGGCCCATGCAGGTCAAAGACTAAAATTGTTCGGTTTTAACTTAGGGACCGAACAGGCCTGCAATAAGAATAGGATCAGTTTTTAGGATCTCATCCACTTGCTTGAATCGTTTTTGATATCTGTATCGTATTCAAACTTATTTTGACTTGCATCTTGCCTTGACTCATGTGCGCCTCTTATAGTTTATTGTTGATGCAGAGTAATGGATTCACGAGAAAACGACGGAACTCCAGCCAGAACACCAGTAGGTGCTGAAGTCACTTACGGAGAAGATGAAGTGACGCTACTGAGTGGAGATCCCTCTACTCACCGAAGCAGCCAAGCAGATCCACAAGCTTCCCGATTCCGGCGTGATGATATTGCACCTCCGCCCCAGTTCATTCCACAAATGCCTGTCTTCCCACCAGGCCAAGCAATGGATGGACAGCAGATGTTCCAGATGTTCTATACAATGATGCAAGCTCAGCAACAAGTCCAAACTGAGGCCCATCGTCACGAAGCTGAGTACTTGAGGAACAGTCTAGTAAATGCACTAGAGCAGGCCAACCTACCAGCTAGACGGCAACCGACGGGCTCTATCACAGACTTCCGCCAACTGAAGCCCCATACCTTTTCTGGCAAGGAGGGACCAACAGAAGTACATGAATGGCTCACCAACATACGGCATCAATTAGAAGCAGCTGAGCTTCCACAAGAACGTTGGATGACTGCCGTCAGAATGCAATTGACGGATAATGCTCATCACTGGTGGATATCCGAGGAGACCAGGCTCGGACCAGACCGAGTTACTTGGGAAGAGTTCTCCAGACTCTTCCAGGAGATGTACATACCGGCTATCGCTCGATCAAAACTTCGGGACAAGTTCAATCGCCTCACTCAGGAAGCTATGACGGTAGAAGAATACAACGCCGAGTTCATTCGTCTGAGTCGCTTCGCTCCTACCTTGATCCCGACAGAAGTAGAGAAGGCCGAGAAGTTTTTTGACGGACTCAACATCGAACTACAGAAACTGATTGGATCTGTCGCACCAACTTCGTACACGGACGTCCTTGCTGCAGCTCGACGCATGGAGCGCGTCACCAAGAGATAAATCAGTCTGAAGAGGCCTTCCACATCAGTACCAGCCAGAACAAACAATGGAGAAGCTGCCAAGAAACCTCATCTGCATCAAGCACCACAGGGATCTGCATCCAAAACCCTGACTCTTCCTACTTGTTATTACTGCGGCAAGACAGGCCATGTGGAGAAGGAGTGTAGACGTAAACACGGACTGTGCTTAGGTTGTGGATTCAGACAGCATGCAGTAAAGGACTGCCCTGATCGTAGGGAAGCACCAAGGGCGAACCAACAAGATCTACCAGCACCAGGAGGGCATCAACCAAGGCCACCCTTGGCACATCAAGCAGCACCCTACCAGCAAGCCCAGCAACATCAGAGAGCACCACCTCAAGGACGCGGCCAAGTTTTCGCGATGACTGTGGGAGATGCGCAGAACCGTGGAGTTGCTAATGCGAGTAAGTTTTAGTTGTTCCGTTCCTAGCATTTCTGTAGTTCGTGCCTGCTGGTTCGTGACCCCATACTTAACCTGATAACTTAAACCTGTTAATAATTGATAACTTAGTATTAATCTAGTGATTTTGAACTTGATAATAACCTAGAATTGTTAAACCAATATGTTTTAAAGATAACCTGGTTTTCTAAAACTGTAATTTTCTAGATTTCCCATATTTGGGAAATTGTATAACTTTTAATGCTTAGAAAAATAATTTTTCCTAGGTGCTCCTTGATTTTGATGTGCCTCGAACAAATGGTTGCAACCGTGTCATCTCTGTTGACCGATTAATCTTTGATTGCGAGGACGCAATCCTCTTAAGGGGGGTAGATTATAATCCCCCTGATTTTCAAGAAAATTTTAATTAATTGGATTTTTACATTTTTCTGGAATTTCTGGAATTTTCTGAGAATTTTCTCTAATTAAATTCAGGTTCTTTAATTATTAAAGGATTTTTAATTATTATTAAATAATAGTAAAATATTATGAAAATAATATTTTATGGTGGAAAATAAAAAACCAGACCTAGGGTAATTTTCTGGGAATTTATTGGACCCCGGCTGAATTTTTAAAGCCCTAAATACTAATTGAATTATTGAACCCTAAATAAACCAGGTTTTATTAAATAAACCAAACCAAACCAATTTAAACCGAACCGGTTTATTTTATTAAACCAAATTCCTTATCGGGTCGGATCCGGGTCCAACCCAGACCCGACCCATTAACCCGCTAACCCGATCCGCCTTAGTTTCGGATCGGGCCGGATCCGCTAGGACCCGACCCGAAACCCGACCGCCCGACCCGCTATCTCATCTCTCCCAACCCGCAGCCGCCTGACTCCTGAGCTTCCGCTCCGCCGTCGAAAACGGCCGCCGCCGCCTGTTCACCGCACCAGCGCCTCCTCCCCTTCCTCTCCCTCACCGGACGACCTCTCCACCTCCCTAACCGGCCGTCCCACCGCCTTCTTCCTCCCCTATATATCCCTCCAAACTCCCCGCCGGATCCCCTAGCTCCACCGCGACTGCCACCCATCACCTCGCCGCACGACTCCCGCCCTGCAACCCGACGCCGGTCACCCGCCGTCAACCCCGCCCAGCTCCGCCGCCCCGAGCGCCCGCAGAACCCTCGCCACTGCCCCGCACTTCCAGAAGCTGCAGCCGACTCCGGCCGTCCATCCACCGGCCGCCTGAGCCACATCTCCACCTCCGGACCTCGCCGCCCGGCCGCCCTGGACCTCCCCGAGCCGTCGCCGACCTCCGCCGGCCTGAATCCCCGCTCCCAGTGGCCTGACACGGATGCCCTAGCTCGGACACAGTGTATAGCGTGTCGGACACGATTCTGCCTCGGTTTTTCAAACCTACTTCAGGTATTCATAACTTTTTGTTCGTAGCTCGGTTTTCGATTCTATAAATTGTATCGCGTAGCCTATATGACCCTCTCGGTGCCCGTACAAACCGCTCGGGGCATCGCGTCCTGTGGTGATCGTACACCGCGATCCAAAAATAGGAAAAACCAGACCCTGTTTTACCCCGGAATCGAGTACGCCCCGCCAAACGGGACAACTTGGTCGCGTGCGGTCTTCACAGATACGTGCGCGTCGTTGATACGGACGTGCGGGTTTTCGCAGAAGCTGATTCGGATGTGCGTGCACACCGGAATCAGTGCGTATCCGCGGACACCGCCCCGTATCCGATCCTTCTGTTTCTCGTTGTAACTTAGTGTACACACGTCGGATCGAGACAAAACTTGTGCCATTGGACTCGTAGCAATACGCTGGTCCTGTGAGCCAAGTTTGGTTCGATTCTGAGAACGTTGACAAAATTGTGTGTCGTAGGCCCCACAGGCTCCACCCGACGGGCGATTTTGAGAACGGCTCATCGGAATCCAATTCTGGAAGTTCCGTTGGGTTCGTATCATCGTTCCTGACCTGTTGACACTAAGTTTGACTATTTTTGAGATCTTTGACCCTGACGCATTTTTCGGTGCAAAGCGGCCCACATCTGGACCCCGTCTTGACCCGAAAATAACGTTTTTGCCCTTGTCTCCAAATTGGACTCAAGGACAGGCATTCCTAACTGATTGATATGTTCTGGACCTGATGGTGATGTTTGTTTCAGCAACCGGAGTAGTGCCTACAATCCCAGCTGAAGCTCAAGCTACAACTGAAACAGGAAACTCAGGCAAGTGTACCTTGCCATAAAATATAGTTTATTGATTCATTTTGATTCTCTTGCTTTAATTTCTGTGACTGTTGTACTTGCCCTATCAAATAATTTATACCCAGGACACCTGACACAGAGCATGATACAGAATCTTCCTGATTATTCAAAGGGGTTTTGTATAGGATATAGATTTTATGACTTGAGCTTTACATTTTATCCTGACTAGTTGCATTAGTTAAATCTTGCGTAACATGAACATTGAGATCTGTAACGTGAGATTCATTGGGTGGGGAGAGTATTACCATATCAAGGCTGAATATATATATTATACTGTGTAATCTGGATGTGTCCTAGTCTCTGACACAGAGCTTTGGCACCTGTACTGGCCCTTCGAGAAAATACTGCTATGGTTTCTTCAACACTGATCCTGTAGTAGTCTCAGCCTGAGTATGAATAATAACTCTCACTTGCATGGTCACTTAGCTGGTTTAGTTATTTACCCTGTTGTTCCTTTATTTCTGTACTGTACTGTATTTTGGCTCGTATTCTTCTATACCTTGTTACGTCCCGCTGAGGACCTGGTTTGTTCTCCAGTTATAGCAGACGAAATCTACCCAGAGGTGTACGGAACCGGGGCACTACTCGGAGCAGTACCTGAACCTGAAGACGAGGTGATCGCTGAGGACTTCTCCTGAACAACTGCTCCGCCTTGCTCAGTCTTAATGGCAAAATAGAATTTATTTCCTGTTTATATTTAACTCTTTATTTCCTGTCTTTGAGAACTTGTGTAATCAGACTTAATATCGGATTGTTCTCCAATTTTATTTACTTTGACTGTTGTTGTTTAATATTTCTTTTGCTGTTATTGCTATCTTATATCTGTGGATGAGAATAGTAAAACCCTGACTGATGTAATACATCTTAAGTATGCCCGATGGATCCATTAAATTGGGTTTGTCCATCGGTGCATGCTGCTGGCCATTGCCACGTGTCCAGTCCCTCGGTATTTTGGGACTGGGGCATGACATGGTTTTTGTGGTGGCCCATGCAGGTCAACGACTAAAATTGTTCGGTTTTAACTTAGGGACCGAACAGGCCTGCAATAAGAATAGGATCAGTTTTTAGGATCTCATCCACTTGCTTGAATCGTTTTTGATATCTGTATCGTATTCAAACTTATTTTGACTTGCATCTTGCCTTGACTCTTGTGCGCCTCTTATAGTTTATTGTTGATGCAGAGTAATGGATTCACCAGAAAACGACGAAACTCCAGCCAGAACACCAGTAGGTGCTGAAGTCACTTACGGAGAAGTTGAAGTGACGCTACTGAGTGGAGATCCCTCTACTCACCGAAGCAGCCAAGCAGATCCACAAGCTTCCCGATTCCGGCGTGATGATATTCCACCTCCGCCCCAGTTCACTCCACAAATGCCTGTCTTCCCACCAGGCCAAGCAATGGACGGACAGCAGATATTCCAGATGTTCTATGCAATGATGCAAGCTCAGCAACAAGTCCAAACTGAGGCCCATCGTCGCGAAGCTGAGTACTTGAGGAACAGTCTAGTAAATGCACTGGAGCAGGCCAACCTACCAGCTAGACGGCAACCGACGGGCTCTATCACAGACTTCCGCCAACTGAAGCCCCGTACCTTTTCTGGCAAGGAGGGACCAACCGAACTACATGAATGGCTCACCAACATACGACATCAATTAGAAGCAGCTGAGCTTCCACAAGAACGTTGGATGACTGCCGTCAGAATACAATTGACGGATAATGCTCATCACTGGTGGATATCCGAGGAGACCAGGCTCGGACCAGACCGAGTTACTTGGGAAGAGTTCTCCAGACTCTTCCAGGAGATGTACATACCGGCTATCGCTCGATCAAAACTTCGGGACAAGTTCAATCGCCTCACTCAGGAAGCTATGACGGTAGAAGAATACAACGCCGAGTTCATTCGTCTGAGTCGCTTCGCTCCTACCTTGATCCCGACAGAAGTAGAGAAGGCCGAGAAGTTTTTTGACGGACTCAACATCGAACTACAGAAACTGATTGGATCTGTCGCACCAACTTCGTACACGAACGTCCTTGCTGCAGCTCGACGCATGGAGCGCGTCACCAAGAGAGAAATTAGTCTGAAGAGGCCTTCCACATCAGTACCAGCCAGAACAAACAATGGAGAAGCTGCCAAGAAACCTCATCTGCATCAAGCACCACAGGGATCTGCATCCAAAACCCTGACTCTTCCTACTTGTTATTACTGCGGCAAGACAGGCCATGTGGAGAAGGAGTGTAGACGTAAACACGGACTGTGCTTAGGTTGTGGATCCAGACAGCATGTAGTAAAGGACTGCCCTGATCGTAGGAAAGCACCAAGGGCGAACCAACAAGATCTACCAGCACCAGGAGGGCATCAACCAAGGCCACCCTTGGCACATCAAGCAGCACCCTACCAGCAAGCCCAGCAACATCAGAGAGCACCACCTCAAGGACAAGGCCAAGTTTTCGCGATGACTGTGGGAGATGCGCAGAACCGTGGAGTTGCTAATGCGAGTAAGTTTTAGTTGTTCCGTTCCTAGCATTTCTATAGTTCGTGCCTGCTGGTTCGTGACCCCATACTTAACCTGATAACTTAAACCTATTAATAATTGATAACTTAGTATTAATCTAGTGATTTTGAACTTGATAATAACCTAGAATTGTTAAACCAATATGTTTTAAAGATAACCTGGTTTTCTAAAACTGTAATTTTTTAGATTTCCCATATTTGGGAAATTGCATAACTTTTAATGCTTAAAAAAATAATTTTTCCTATGTGCTCCTTGATTTTGATGTGCCTCGAACAAATGGTTGCAACCGTGTCATCTCTGTTGACCGGTTAATCTTTGATTGCGAGGACGTAATCCTCTTAAGGGGGTAGATTGTAATCCCCCTGATTTTCAAGAAAATTTTAATTAATTGGATTTTTACATTTTTCTGGAATTTCTGGAATTTTCTGAGAATTTTTTCTAATTAAATTCAGGTTCTTTAATTATTAAAGGATTTTAATTATTATTAAATAATAGTAAAATATTATGAAAATAATATTTTATGGTATAAAATAAAAAACCAGACCTAGGATAATTTTCCGGAAATTTATTGGACCCCGGATAAATTTTTAAAGCCCTAAATACTAATTGAATTATTGAACCCTAAATAAACCAGGTTTTATTAAATAAACCAAACCAAACCAATTTAAACCGAAGCGGTTTATTTTATTAAACCAAATTCCTTATCGGGTCGGATCCGGGTCCAACCCAGACCCGACCCATTAACCCGCTAACCCGACCCGTCTTAGTTTCGGATCGGGCCGGATCCGCTAGGACCCGACCCGAAACCCGACCGCCCGACCCGCTATCTCATCTCTCCCAACCCGCAGCCGCCTGACTCCTGAGCTTCCGCTCCGCCGCCGGAAACGGCCGCCGCCGCCTGTTCACCGCACCAGCGCCTCCTCCCCTTCCTCTCCCTCACCGGACGACCTCTCCACCTCCCTAACCGGCCGTCCCACCGCCTTCTTCCTCCCTTATATATCCCCCCAAACTCCCCGCCGGATCCCCTAGCTCCACCGCGACTGCCACCCATCACCTCGCCGCACGACTCCCGCCCTGCAACCCGACGCCGGTCACCCGCCGTCAACCCCGCCCAGCTCCGCCGCCCCGAGCGCCCGCAGAACCCTCGCCACTGCCCCGCACTTCCAGAAGCTGCAGCCGACTCCGGCCGTCCATCCACCGGCCGCCTGAGCCACATCTCCACCTCCGGACCTCGCCGCCCGGCCGCCCTGGACCTCCCCGAGCCGTCGCCGACCTCCGCAGGCCTGAATCCCCGCTCCCAGTGGCCTGACACGGATGCCCTAGCTCGGACACAGTGTATAGCGTGTCGGACACGATTCTGCCTCGGTTTTTCAAACCTACTTCAGGTATTCATAACTTTTTGCTCGTAGCTCGGTTTTTGATTTCGTAAATTGTATCGCGTAGCCTATATGACCCTCTCGGTGCCCCTACAAACCGCTCGGGGCATCGCGTCCTGTGGTGATCGCACACCGCGATCCAAAAACAGGAAAAACCAGACCCTGTTTCACCCCGGAATCGAGTACGCCCGCCAAACGGGACGACTTGGTCGCGTGCGGTCTTCACAGATACGTGCGTGTCGTTGATACGGACGTACGGGTTTTCGCAGAAGCTGATTCGGATGTGCGTGCACACCGAAATCAGTGCGTATCCGCGGACACCGCCCCGTATCCGACCCTTCTGTTTCTCGTTGTAACTTAGTGTACACACGTCGGATCGAGACGAAACTTGCGCCATTGGACTCGTAGCAATACGCTGGTCCTGTGAGCCAAGTTTGGTTCGATTCTGAGAACGTTGACAAAATCGTGTGTCGTGGGACCCACAAACTCCACCCGACGGGCGATTTTGAGAACGGCTCATCGGAATCCAATTCTGGAAGTTCCGTTGGGTTCGTATCATCGTTCCTAACCTGTTGACACTAAGTTTGACTATTTTTGAGACCTTTGACCCTGACGCATTTTTCGGTACAAAGCGGCCCACATCTGGACCCCGCCTTGACCCGAAAATGACGTTTTTGCCCTTGTCTCCAAATTGGACTCAAGGATAGGCGTTCCTAACTGATTGATATATTCTGGACCTGAGGTGATGTTTGTTTCAGCAACCGGAGTAGTGCCTACAATCCCAGCTGAAGCTCAAGCTACAACTGAAACAGGAAACTCAGGCAAGTGTACCTTGCCATAAAATACAGTTTATTGATTCATTTTGATTCTCTTGCTTTAATTTCTGTGACTGTTGTACTTGCCCTATCAAATAATTTATACCCAGGACACCTGACACAGAGCATGATACAGAATCTTCCTGATTATTCAAGGGGGTTTTGTATAGGATATAGATTTCATGACTTGAGCTTTACATTTTATCCTGACTAGTTGCATTAGTTAAATCTTGCGTAACATGAACATTGAGATCTGTAACGTGAGATTCATTGGGTGGGGAGAGTATTACCATATCAAGGCTGAATATATATATTATACTGTATAATCTGGA
Source organism: Iris macrosiphon (assembly GCA_036927795.1). Taxonomy (NCBI): domain Eukaryota; kingdom Viridiplantae; phylum Streptophyta; class Magnoliopsida; order Asparagales; family Iridaceae; genus Iris; species Iris macrosiphon. Next base: position 139,090,570 of record JAYESA010000002.1, read on the forward strand.
TGTGTCCTAATCTCTGACACCGAGCTTTGGCACCTGTACTGGCCCTTCGAGAAAATACTGCTATGGTTTCTTCAACACTGATCCTGTAGTAGTCTCAGCCTGAGTATGAATAATAACTCTCACTTGCATGGTCACTTAGTTGGTTTAGTTATTTACCCTGTTGTTCCTTTATTTCTGCACTGCACTGTATTTTGGCTCGTATTCTTCTGTACCTTGTTACGTCCCGCTGAGGACCTGGTTTGTTCTCCAGTTATAGCAGACGAAATCTACCCAGAGGTGTACGGAACCGGGGCACTACTCGGAGCAGTACCTGAACCTGAAGACGAGGTGATCGCTGAGGACTTCTCCTGAACAACTGCTCCGCCTTGCTCAGTCTTAATGGCAAAATAGAATTTATTTCCTGTTTATATTTAACTCTTTATTTCCTGTCTTTGAGAACTTGTGTAATCAGACTTAATATCGGATTGTTCTCTGATTTTATTTACTTTGACTGTTGTTGTTTAATATTTCTTTTGCTGTTATTGCTATCTTATATCTGTGGATGAGAATAGTAAAACCCTGACTGATGTAATACAACTTAAGTATGCCCGATGGATCCATTAAATTGGGTTTGTCCATCGGTGCATGCTGCTGGCCATTGCCACGTGTCCAGTCCCTCGGTATTTTGGGACTGGGGCGTGACAATATATATCAAACACTTACTAATAAACAACAATAATTGTTTTCTCATCTGCAAAAAACAACACTGGCAAATGCGATTGGGTGTCATGTATATAAAGTTGGTAGTATATAAAGCCACTTTTTTTCTTGTGAAACTTTTGGAAAATTTTTTACAGTTCAGGCTAATTTGTTCGCCAATTTTACCACCAATTTATTATTCTCAATTTATTAGATAGTTATAAACTCCAATCCCATAGAGAGGCGGGGAGGCAACCGCCTCAGAACTCTAATATCTGGCCATTTTTAGCAGCTAGTGTCTACCTAATTTTATTTGTGTATATATGATTTTTTAAATATAGATATCACAGATATGCCTTATATATATATATATATATATATATATATATATATATATATATATAAACAAAACAAAACAAAACACAATTGGAAAGGGTGTTTGGTCTAGTGGTATGATTCTTGCTTCGGGTGCAAGTGGTCGTGAGTTTGATTCTCTCAACACTCCTTATATTTTTTTTTTATCTATCTATCTCTTATATATATAAGAGCCAATGCTATAGAACCATCCGGATGGTTTCATATTATGAAACCACCCTTTGTTACATGGGTCGAATTATATATATATATATATATATATATATATATATATATATATATATATATATATATATATATATATATATATATGACAATGCTATAGAACCATCCTATGCAATTCTATAGAATCATCATATTATGGAACCACCCTATGTTACATGGGTCAGATTGAAATTGAATGGATGATATTAAAATGTGTGGACCCTACAACTTTTTAATCCCAACAACCCAATCTAAATTCAATCCATCAAACCACCCGGGTGGTTCCATAATATAAAACTGTAAAACCCCTAATTCTAAAAATCATATTATTTTTTTATTTTAATTAATAAATTATTTTATTTATAGTAATTATGAGATAAATAGGGAAAATATAATTTATTTAATTTTTATTTGAGGTATTTGTACATTTAGGGGATTTATGGAGCCATTATAATTTTTTTTTAATTTATTCCATGTAGGAGACCATTTGGACAATTGCTAGCTTAATGGTATGCACAAATATAATTTCTAGATTTTTTAGGTATATATATATATATATATATATATATATATATATATATATATATATATATATATATAGTTTATTAGAATAGAAAAAGAAAGAAAAAGAATTGAAATAGGAATTAGAAAAAGAAAAGAAATAGAATAAAGAAAGAAAAAGAATAGAATAGAAAATGGGTTGGATCCTTAATGGATCAAAACCCAAACCCGTTTAACACCCACACCCGAACCCGTTGAGTAAAGAAAGAAATAGCAGCAGCTGCTGCGGTTTTAAGAAACCGCTCGGTTTCTTCTTCCCCCCCCCCCCCCGCACGCGTGGTTTCACCCCCCCCACCGCCTCTTTCTCTTTATATGCTTCCTCCAAAATCCTAACCCTACTCCATTCTCTATCCACCCAGAGCCCGCCGTCGGACCTCCGACCTAGCCGCGCCGCCAGCCAGAGCCGCCCCGCGCCACCACGTGGCTGCACAATTTCAGCGCGCCGCGACTGCAGAAATGGACAGCAGAGTACCTGTGTTCACAACGTGTTTCCCGTCTCCTCGCTCGACCAAACTCGACCCCGTCTTTACCAGTACGTTTACCACCTATCTCTCTCTAAATCCTGTGTATTAGTTTACCTAGTTCAGTGCGTAAACCTAGGCAAAAATATTGCCCAAGTTAATGAAAAATAACAACTTTTGGGAACGCAGAAAACTACGGTAAACTACCTATGTTCACGGACTTGTATCTCCCACCACTGAGATCCGAATTCGATTTTTCTTTTTTGTATACGAAGACCACCTAACCTAGTTTAATTTTTATTATTTATAATATTTTATTTGTTGCTGTATCTTAAAATAAATTAGGTAAAAAAACCCCAAAACTTACTTTTTTTAAATTCCAAAATTTGTGATACGGAGCGCGTCCCGCCAAACGGGACCGCCCCGTCGTGTACTAAGTGTAACAAAAGGTGCGCGCAGTATAACCAGACGTGTGGCCTTTCGCAAAAATTGATTTGGACACGTGTGCGCGTCGGAATCAGCCCGTATCCGCAAAATTTTTCCGTGTCGCAACTTTTGCAAAAGCCCTGCGCATTTAGTGCACGCTCGTCAGAATGTACTAAACTTGTGCCACTTGACTCGTGGTATCGCGCTGGTCCTGTGACCCAATTTTTACGCAATTCTGAGACAGTTGATCAAGTCGCAAATTGGCGGGCCCCACGGTTGACTTTTTGGACAAAATTGTGTTCGGCTCACCGGAATCCACATTTGGATATACTGTTGAGTTCGTACTGATATTTAGAGTTTGTTTGACCTATAATTTATCCCTTTAGAGATATTTACCCTTGGCACGCTTTTGGTACAAAGTGGGCCACACGTGGACCCTACTTTGACCCAAAATTACCGTTTTATTTCTGTGTCCAAATTGGACAAAATGGTAGTATTTTCTAGCTATTTCGTTTATTCTGGAAACGTTGTTGATATTTATTTCAGCATCCAGAGACGTTCATTCTGAGACTATAGTTTCTGACTCATAGTGTTTGACATCTGGACGTTACATTTTGGAGCTCTCTTGCCAGGCAAGTATACCTTGCTTTGTTGTACTGTTTAAATTCAGTTATATATTTAGTTGCATGTTTATTATTTTAGATTATATAACTGTGTGCGTCCGAGAGAGACTCGGGTGCAGTCAACGAATGCGTTGACGTTAGGACTTGTGTCTGACCTAGTGTCTAGCAGACCCACCTAAAGTTGTGGAGTTATCGGTATAACTCCCCAGGCCTTGACACATTTCTTACACGTGTTGTGAGTCTCATGTAGGGCACGAACTTGCGTATGTGGTTGGCCACCTGTACGTGTAGGCGTGCGACGGATAGGGAATAACTGCTATTAGCGATGCATGATAGAAGACTTAGCAGTTATTAGTAGTCTGAGCATAGAATATTGTTGCATGAAGGTCCAATCCTTGTCCTTGTTTGGTTATAAGGTTGGACTATTGTTCTAACGATAGACTATGCGCCAGAGTTACGACGCCTCGGCGTAGTAGCTAAGGCGTATTGTGGATACGACTTGCATAGATCATTGGGCGGGGAGGACGACTAGCAGGAGTCTGGGACACCCACCTCCTTTATACAGGTACCGCACTCTACGGAGTAATATGGACGTATATATATTGCAGATACCACGTTCTTTAGAGTGTTGGATGTTACTTGGTGATTTTGCAGATACCACACTCTAAAGAACGTTGGACGTTATACTATTTCAGATACCATGCTCCTCGGAGATGGACGTTATTATATTTCAGAGTACCCATGGTCTGGGGGCATATGCGGCATATACTAGTCAGTCACGACGATTGGCAAATTATGTCAGCATATGTCTAGCCTACACTTTCCCTACGCACTAAGCTGTCCTCAAATTGTATTCACTTAGATGGTTAGCACACCCCTTTATTTATTCAGTATTTACTTTATGGCATGTTTATATGTATCTTGTTATGTCTCTCTGGGGACCTGATCCCTTTCCAGGTGTAGATGTTCATGAGTATTCACAGGAGCACAGATCCGGACTTGCCACGTATATTTCGAGGAGGTCTTCACTTTGAGCCTTAATTGTTAGATGTTGTACCTATATTGTATTTATCTTGTTTATTTTATATTCTAGTTCGGTAGTAGATTTGTTTCCATCCAACGATCATCTCTAGATACTTATATTGAGATCTAGTTTCATAGATATTGGTTATTTATTTCTATTGATTTTTGTGGATGAGATTTAGATTATACCCTGTGACTTGTGATAGATTTATATCACTTGTGGATTGATATTAATAATACAGTGTACGTATGCATTATGATTTCCATATATTGGAGTGCCATAACCATGCGTCTGGCATGCTTACGTGTCCTAGTCCTACGTATTTTGGGACTGGGCGTGACATGTTTTTAGTGGTGGCCCATGCAGGTCAGTGCATATTGTCTCGGTTATGTTACTGTACCGAGCAAGCCTGCACCTAGGATTAGAATATATGATCTCATCCACAATTGACTATGACTTATCTTCCTTCCAGTCTGTTCTATTTAAATAATTGCATCCTGCTTGATTCATGTGCTTCCCTAATAATTCCTTGAGTATAGCCCCTGCTAGAATATAGGAATCCCTGTTGATGGGATGATACTTAGGGTAACATTCCTATTAAGAATACACTAGGGCATTGACACATCATTAAGTTTAGGATACTTAATGAACCCTAGCCTTCTGTATCACCTAATGAACCCTAACATCACTTACCTATAGATTAATTTACCATTATCCCTTGATGTATTTATGTATGACTTGAGAGTAGTATAAACACTACTAGGATTAGTTTAAAATTTGACCATAGTGTTTGAACCTAGTATTGAGGAACCAATAGAATCCAAGGTTAAACATTAGGACTGAACCTAACTTTTTATGGTAAGATAGTACTAGAAAACTATAACTTTAGCACATTGTCTTATAGTAGCCGAACAATACCTTAGGAAGCCTAGAGGAATGGATAGAATATTCCTTTAATCATACCTCGAACACAGAGATTAGCATACCACCTTTCCCTTAGAAAAACTATGACATTATCTAGAGTCCCTCTATTTTAATTTTGTATCTTGTTTCCTTGCAACTTTAACGCTTGCTAGTTGTGCAACGACTAATTGTGTTCTTTTATTCTTCATCTTCCAATTCGTGCCATTTGACACCTCTGGTTACAGACCAAGTAATTTTATTCTATGTTAGGATATATAGCTTGCTAGGATTATAATTGTAATCTTGAACTTAGAATTATGTACTTAGTAGTTAGAACTTGATAGTTTGAGTTGTTCTTTTAGATTGTGATCCGATTATTCTTAGTTTAAATCATGTAACTTGTACCACACCTCGATATAGGCTATATCCCCGTTTCCCTTGAGGCCAGTAACTTTTTCATTCTTACTATAGACACTTGTTCTATAAGCACAATGATTAAGACTTAAGATGGCCATTACCTATATAATGCAATAGGAGACCTTAATGAATACCAAGATCTTTCCTCATATACCCTAATAAGAGTTCTACTTTATTTACCAGGACCAGGTTATTTTGTAGAAACCCCTAAAGACAGTTATAGTATTAGTTTATTATTTTAAGTTGGGTAGTATGCCTCACAAACTAGTAACACATAGTCCTCTTGACTCATTATTGTAGTATTACTGAATGACAATTAACTATATGCTAGCATAAGACGATAATGTTTATTCAAACTGTAGAACTTAGAGGTCCATACCCCTATTTGGTCGACTAGCGACTTAGACAAGGAGTTAATATGACAACTGTAGAGACGGGATGAGTCTTATCTTTCTTGTAAAATGGAATTATTTTGTAACTTCTCTCATCATAATCTAGCGTACTTATATTTTTTGTATTACCTTGACTTATGCCGCTATTATAGCCTGGTTTTGCAAGCTTATTCTTTATCAAGCTTGTTCATGATATATGTATTATTGGAGTACTACAATAATACATTTCAGAATCAGTGTATTACGGTCTGATCAACCATAGTGTGCTTGGTTCGCCCTTCGCATAACTACTTTACGTGGATTGAGATATATAGTGATTAGTAGACGAATTTACTTGCCCTCTAGATATGACTGAGCATATCGTATCAATTACATAACTGTACTGATACGAGCATGTGAATAAGAATTACCAAAATAGGATTTTAATCCACAACTGCCTTAACAATTCCAATTGAATTCTCTAAACACCTTGATCCCCATACTTCTAATCTATTATCTCTCCCTTGAACTCTTGATTATTGTTTTTCGTCTTCCCTTATTTCGGAAAGACGAAAACTCGTGCTTAGTATAAGTACGAAAAGTATATTATTTTTGTAGCCATTTCTGTTTGTTTCTTGGGAAAATTACCAAAATCTATTATTAGATTTGATTTTAGTTTAAAACTATGCTACCTTTAGAATGGCCCTTTACTACCTACATTTTATTTTATTACTTTTCTGATACATGCATCACTATGGCAGCATAAAATTTTTGCCTCGTAACTTTGGTCAAGTTCAGAACTCAAGTATTACGATGAAGAATGTATCATTTTGCTATCAGGGGTCTAAATGGATTTTACCTGGATGGACAATTGACTGACTCCTGAATGGATAACAGCACCTATGACTCGGTTGACTTGTAAGGATCAAGAATTCATATGGACCGACGAGTGTCAAGCCACTTTCGAGGAGTTGAAGAAGCGACTGACCACATCACCAGTATTGACTATTCCATCAGGATCATGTGGTTATGTGTTCTACAGACGCATCAGGGAAAAGCTTGTGATGCGTATTGATGCAGCATGGCAAGGTGATTGCATATGCATTTAGATAGTTACGAGTGCATGGAAAGAATTATCCAACTCATGACTTGGAACTTGCAGCCATTGTATTTGCTCTGAAGCTATGGAGACATTACTTATATGGGGAACGAGTGGAGATCTATACAGACCACAAAAGCCTCAAGTACGTCTTCGCGTAGAAGGAGTTAAATATGAGGCAACGCCGATGGCTTGAATTAATGAAAGATTTCAAGATAGAGCTACATCATCACCCAGGCAAGACTAACGTCGTAGCAGACGCGTTAAGCCGGAGGCCAATAGCTTATTTCTTGACAGCACAGAGAAAATTATTGGAGGACTTGCAAGAGCTTGGCATTGAAGTAATTTTACCCAGAGCAGATGGGACATTACGATGTGGTGATCGTCTTTATGTTCCAAATGGAGAGATTCGACATGAGCTGATGATAGAAGCTCATAGTTCGATATATTCTATTCATCCTGGAGGCACCAAGATGTGTCGTGACTTACGGTAGCACTTTTGGTGGCATGGAATGAAAAGAGAGATAGCTCGCTTTGTAGCTAAATGCCTGGTATGTCAGCAAGTAAAGGTGGAGCACCAGAGAACATCAGGACTATTGCAACCACTTCCGATTCCAGAAGTAGAAGTGGGAGCAAATCACTATGGGCTTTGTCACGGGTTTTCCCAAGAGTCCAAGCGGAAGAGATGCAGTATGGATAATAGTGGACCGACTTACCAAGTCAGCACATTTCTTACCTTTTAGAATTGGCCAGTCTACAGAAGCTTTAACTGACTTATATATGAGATAGATCGTGAGATTGCACGGCATACCAGTCAATATTGTATCAGACAGGGATTCGCATTTCACATCACACTTTTGAAGGAGCATGCAAGAGAGTCTTGGAACTCGTCTGAAGTTCAGTACATCTTATCACCCGCAGACAGATGGGCAGTCAGAGCGTACTATTCAGACATTGGAGGATATGTTGAGGGCTTGTATGTTAGACTTTGGAGGATCATGGGAGGACCACCTACATCTTGTGGAGTTTTCTTACAACAATAGCTATCAAGCGAGTATCCAGATGGCTCCATTTGAAGCATTATATGGAAAAAAGTGTAGGTCTCCTGTGTGTTGGAGTGACGTGGGAGAACGTCAGATTCTGGGACCGAAATTGGTAGTCAACACCATAGAGACAGTTAAGAAGATACAAGGATACTTGTGAGCAGCGCAAGACAGACAGAAGCAGTGGGCAGACCGTCATCGTTGTCCCTTGGAGTTCAAAGAGGGCGATCATGTCTTCTTGAGGATATCACCTACCAGAGGCACCATTCGATTCGGAGGGCGTGACAAATTGAGTTCAAGGTATATTGGACCATTTGACGTGCTAGAGAGAGTGGGAGAAGTGGCATATCGACTTGCGCTACCACCTTCACTTGAGGGAATACATGACGTATTCTATGTATCGCAACTTAGGTGATATGTGGCAGACAGCAGTCATGTTCTCGACCATTCAGAGATCACCATTGGGCCAAGCTTGTCATATCAAGAGCAACCCGTGGGAATGTAAACCCCCTGATTTTTCAAAATTTTTAAATTTGGATTTTTCTCAATTTTCTGGAATTTTCTGGTATTTTTCTGTAATTAAAAATAGGGTTTTAATTATTAAATGATTTTTAATTAATAATAAACAGTATTAAAATATTATGAAAATAATATTTTTGGGTGTAAAATAAAAAACTGGACTTAGGGTAATTTTTCTGGAATTTATTGGGCCCCGGACCTATTTTAAAACACCTAAAAACTATTTATTGAAATTATTTATTTATTTATTAGTTATTCAATGATTTAATTAATGATTTATTTATTTTTTAATAAATTAAACCGGCCCAGCCCGTAGCCCAGCCCACTCCTTCGGCCCGCAGGCCGGCCCAGCCCGCAGCTGCTAGCGGGTCGGGTCGGGTCCACCCGTCGCCCGACCCGCTACCCGCTCACCCTCAGACCCGTCTCCCCCAGTCACTTTGGCCCGCGTCTTCCGCCGCACCTGCCGGCGCTCCACCCGCTCCGCTCGGCCACGGGCCGCCCGCCCGCGTCCCACATCGCCCACGACCTCCTCTCCCTTCCGCCTCCTCCGCCCCGCTCGAACCCCCGGCAGTCCTATATAATCCCCCTTTCTTCTCCCCCTCCACCGCCCTAGCCACCATCCGCCACCGCCAGCCCAGCCTCACCTCCGCCCACCGCAGCGCCGTCAGCCACCTCCCTCCTCCTCTCATCGACGGCAGCAGCCAGCAACCGCAGCCGCAGCAGCCACAGCGGCAGCCGCCTCCGCCCCTCCCTCCTGCGCCGCCGCGTGCCCCCGCAGAGCCCCCGGCCCCCTCCGCCTCAGCCCGGCCAGCCGCTCCCCGCCTCAGCGCCGCCCTGAGCCGCCGGCAGGAAACCCTAGCCCTAACCCTAGGCTGACACAGTCGGACACAGACACGGGACACAGTGTCCGTGTCGAGTCGGACACGACGAATCCTCGGTTTTTCAGCCCTGTTCAGGTACGTGTATCTTCTTGCTCGTAGCTCCGTTTTTGATTTCGTAAATTACAACACGTAGCCTGTATGACCCTCTCAGTGTCCGGACAAACCGCTCGGGGCATCGCGTCCTGTGGTGATCGCACACCGCGATCCAAAAACAGGAAAAACCAGACCCTGTTTCACCCCGGAACTGAGTACGCCCCGCCAAACGGGACAACTTGGTCGCGTGCGATTTTCACAGATTCGTGCGCGTCGTCGATACGGATGTGTGGGATTTCGCAGAAGCTGATTCGGATGTGCGTGCATACCGAAATCAACGCGTATCCGCGGACATCGCCCCGTATCCGACTTTTCTGCAATTTACCCTAACTTTGTGTACACACGTCGGATTGAAACAAAACTTGCGCCATCGGACTCATAGCGATACGCTGGTCCTGTGACCCAAGTTTGGTTCGATTCTGAGAACGTTGACGAAATCGCGTGTCGTGGGCCCCACAGGCCCCGCTCGACGGGCGATTTTGTGCTCGGCTCATCGGAATCCGAATCTGGAAGTTCCGTTGGGTTCGTATCACTGTTCTTGACCCGTTGACACTAAGTTTGGTGAATTTGGAGACCTTTGACCCTGACACGTTTTTCGGTGCAAAGCGGGCCCACATGTGGACCCCGTTTTGACCCGAAATGGCCGTTTCTGCCCTTGTCTCCAAATTGGACTCAAGGACAGGCGTTTCTAGCTGATTGATAATTTCTGGATCTGATGGTGATGTTTATTTCAGCAACCGAAGTACCGCCTGCAATTCCAACTGAAGTCAGAACCGCGATTGGAACCAGTACCACAGGCAAGTGTACCTTGCCAAACTTGCAGTTCTTGTTATTTATTCCTTTGACTATATATATATATATATATTTGTGCATGCTTGATCTAGGACCGTGTGACGTGCTTAGCGTCCGATTATAGTCGGGTGCCAACCCTCTCAGAGTTGTGTAACGTCACCTAGAGATGGGTATCGTAACATTTATATTCTCGTACTTGTCTTATCAAGTACATCATAACCCAGGACACTTGACACTATTTATGAGACAGAATCGTCCTGAGATATTCGTGGTGATTCTGTATAGGATACAGGTTTATGACATAGATATTATATTCCTAGACATTATATGACTTGCTGCATTAGTATTGATCCTGCGTGTCATGGACATGAGACGTGTGATTACATTGGGTGGGGAGAGACACACAGGCTACAGGCTGATTTATATATATATTTATTCTGGCGAGGCCTCAGACTCTATATCAGAGCTAGGCACTCTATTAGTGTTATATTTATTGTGAGGCCTCAGACTCTATATCAGAGCTAGGCACTCTATTAGTTATATTGCTGTTACCGGCTCCCCGACACAGAGCTTGTAGTGGTCTCAGCCTGAGTTAGTGATGCTCTCAAATTGCATTTCACATAGCTGGTTATATAGATTACCCTACTTATTTCATTTACTATTACACTGCATTTTGGCTTGTATCTTCTGTACCTTGTTACGTCCCTCTGAGGACCTGGTCCCCTGCCAGTTTTGTAGCATAGACCATTATGAAGCCTGCCTGGAGTTGATGATGTGAGATCTATCCGAGGTATACAGGACAGGAGCATTAGCAGGAGCACTTCTCGGAGCAGAACCAGGAACCGAGGACGAGATCGTACCAGAGGATTTCTCCTGAGCATTGCCTTTATATAGTCAGTTATTTCTGTTTCTATTCCCTGTTCATTTATTTCCTGTCTATTTGCATTGATGTACCAGACATATTCTCGGATTGTTTCCCGAGACACTTTATTGAGATTTTCTCGTTTATATTCATTTGCATTTATTCTGGCATTTAATCTGTGATTATCTGTTGTGGATGAGATTAGTTTAGACTGTGACCTGTATCATTGGATCTATTTCCTGTTAGACTACAGCTTAATCATGTCCTGATGGATCCATTAAATTGGGTTGTCCATCGGTGCATGCTGCTGGCCATTGCCACGTGTCCAGTCCCTCGGTATTTTGGGACTGGGGCGTGACAGGGAATCCTTGATCGTCGAGAGAAAGTATTGAGGAACCAGTCTATTTTCTTGATCCGCGTGGCATGGAAGCATGGCATGCCAGGAGAATCAACTTGGGAACGCGAGGACGACATGCACAAGCTTTTCCCGAACCTATTCATTGACCAAGGTATAAAATTACTTTGTTAATTTATATCTTATACCATCCTTGACTTTGTATCATGACTTAGTTTTAATTTCGAGGACGAAATTTTTATAAGTTGGGTAGAATGTAAAACCCCTAATTTTATAAATCGTATTATTTTTTCATTTTAATTAAAAATTTATTTTATTAATAGTAATTATGAGCTAAATAGGAAAAATAAAATTTATTTAATTTTTATTTGAGGTGTTTGTGCATTTAGGAGATTTATGGAGCCATTATAATTTTTTTTAATTTATTCCATGTAAGAGACCCTTTGGACATTTACTAGCTTAATGGTATGCACAAATATAATTTCTAGAATTTTCTAGGTATATATATATATATATATATATATATATATATATATATATATATATATATATATATATATATATATATAGTTTATTAGAATAGAAAAAGAAAGAAAAAGAATTGAAATAGGAATTAGAAAAAGAAAAGAAATATAATAAAGAAAGAAAAAGAATAGAATAGAAAATGGGTTGGATCCTTAATGGATCTAAACCCAAACCCATTTAACACCCACACCCGAACCCGTTGACTAAAGAAAGAAACAGCAGCAGCTGCTGCGGTTTTAAGAAACCGCTCGGTTTCTTCTCCCCCCCCCCCCCCCCCGCACGCGTGGTTTCACCCCCCCACCGCCTCTCTCTTTATATACTTCCTCCAAAACCCTAACCCTACTCTATTCTCCATCAATCCAGAGCCCGCAGCCGGACCTCCGACCTAGCCGCACCGCCAGCCAGAGCCGCCCCGTGCCACCCGCGTGGCCGCACAATTTCAGCGTGCCACAACTGCAGAAATGGACAGCAGAGTACCTGTGTTCACAACGTGTTTCCTGTCTCCTCGCTCGACCAAACTCGATCCCGTATTCACCGGTACGTTTACCACCTATCCCTCTCTCAATCCTGTGTATTAGTTTACCTAGTTTAGCGCGTAAATCTAGGCAAAAACAGCACCCAAGTTGACAAAAAATGACAACTTTTGAGAACGCAGAAAACTGCGGTAAACTACCTATGTTCACGGACTCGTATCTCCCACCACAGAATTCGAATTCTGTTTTTCTTTTTGGTATGCAAAGATAACCTAACCTAGTTTAATTTCTGTTATTTACAATATTTTATTTGTTGCTATATGTTAAAATAAATTAGGTAAAAAAACCCGAAAACTTACTTTTTCCAAATTCCTAAATTTGTGATACGGAGCGCGCCCCCCCAAACGGGACCGCCCCGTCGTGTACCAAGTTTACCAAAAGGTGCACGCAGGGGCTTTCGCGAAAACTGATTTGGACGCGTGTGCGCGTCGGAATCAGCCCGTATCCGCAAAATTTTTCTGTGTCGTAACTTTTGCAAAAGTACTGCGCATTTAGTGCACGCTCGTCAGAATGCGACGAAACTTGTGCCACTGGACTCGTGGTATCCCGCTGGTCCTGTGATCCAATTTTCACACAATTCTGAGACAGTTGACCAAGTCGCCAATTGGCGGGCCCCATGGTTGACTTTTTGGGCAAAATTGTGTTCGGCTCATCGAAATCCACATTTGGACATATTATTGAGTTTGTACTGACATTTAGAGTTTGTTTGACCTATAATTTGTCCCTTTAGAGACCTTTACCTTTGGCACACTTTTCGGTGCAAAGTGGGCCACACGTGGACCCCACTTTGACCCAAAATTAGCGTTTTGCCCCTGTGTTTAAATTGGACGAAAGTGTAGTATTTTTTAGCTATTTCGCTTATTCTGGAAATGTTGGTGATATTTATTTCAGCATCCGGAGACGTTCATTCTGAGGCCATAGTTTCTGACTCTTGGTGTTTGACATCTGGACGTTATATTTTGCAGCTCTCTTGCCAGGAAAGTATACCTTGCTTTATTGTACTGTTTAAATTCAGTTATATATTTAGTTGTATGTTTATTATTTTAGATTATATAACTGTGCGCGTCCGAGAGAGACTCGGGTGCAGTCAACGAATGCATTGACGTTAGGACTTGTGTCTGACCTAGTGTCTAGCAGACCCACCTAAAGTTGTGGAGTTATCGGTATAACTCCCCAGGCCTTGACATATTTCTTACACGTGTTGTGAGTCGCATGTAGGGCACGGACTTGCGTGTGTGGTTGGCCACCTGTACGTGTAGGCGTGCGACGGATAGGGAATAACTGCTATTAGAGATGCATGATAGAAGACTTAGCAGTTATTAGTAGTCGGAGCATATAATATTGTGGTACGAAGGTCCAATCCTTGTCCTTGTTTGGTTGTAAGGTTGGACTATTGTTCTAACGATAGACTATGAGCCTGAGTTACGACGCCTCAGCGTAGTAGCTAAGGCGTGTTGTGGATATGACATGCATAGATCATTGGGCGGGGAGGACGACTATCAGGCATATGGGACACCCACCTCCTTTATACAGATACCGCACTCGACGGAGTGATACGGACGTATATATTACAGATACCATGTTCTTTAGAGTGTTGGATGTTACTTGGTGATTTTGTAGATACCACACTCTAAAGAACGTTGGACGTTATACTATTTCAGATACCATGCTCCTCGGAGATGGACGTTATTATATTTCAGAGTGCCCATGGTCTGGGGGCATATGCGACATATACTAGTCAATCACGACGATTGGCAAATTACGTCAGCATATGTCTAGCCTACACTTTCCCTACGCACTAAGCTGTCCTCAAATTGCATTCACTTAGATGGTTAGCATACCCCCTTTATTTATTCAGTATTTACTTTATGGCATATTTCTATGTATCTTGTTATGTCCCTCTGAAGACCTGGTCCCTTTCCAGGTGTAGATGTTCATGAGTATTCACAGGAGCACAGATCCGGACTTGCCACATATATTTCGAGGAGGTCTTCACTTCGAGCCTCGTGATTGTTAGATGTTGTTCCTATATTGTATTTATCTTGTTTATTTTATATTCTAGTTCGGCAGTGGATTTATTTCCATCCGACGATTATCTCTAGATACTTTATATTGAGATTTAGTTTCATAGATATTGATTATTTATTTCTATTGATTTCTGTGGATAAGATTTAGATTTACCCTGTGACTTGTGATAGATTTATACCACTTATGGATTGATATTCGTAATATAATGTACGTATGCGTTATGGTTTCCATATATTGGAGTGCCATAACCATGCGGTTGGCATGCTTACGTGTCCTAGTCCTACGTATTTTGGGACTGGGGCATGACAAAAACCACCCGGTGGTTTATATTTATATATATCACTACCAAAATATGATAAAATAACGACATTTTTAGTGACATCATCATAAAATATCGATAATATTAAACTTGAGCGACTCCAAAAATAAACGTCGCTATACGTCGCTGCTGGCAACACATAGTGACGTTTATCGACTCTACTTCCGTTTTTTAAAAAGAAAAGTCGCTATAAGCTTCTTTAAGGTCGTTAAACGTCGCTGAGGTTTTTGATTTAGCGACGTTTAGCGACGTTTTTATCGACGTTAATTTTTTTGATTTTAGTAACATTTTTAGCGACGTCACTAACATCATAAACTTTTTAATTAGCGACGTTAAGCGACGTCTATTGATGACGTCGCTAAATTTTTTAATATAGGGTTCATGATTTCATTACCCCCCATTCTGTTGAACTCCTCCCCAAAATTTCAAAACCCCCCCTCTTTCCCCCCTCAGGCGAAGTACCCCCTCCTCCGGCCTCCTCCTCCTCCCCCGTCTCTACCTCCCATCGGCTCTCCCATAACCTCCTACTCTGGCTCCCCACCCCCCAAGCGCCCCCCTCCCGCACGGCTCCTCCCTTCCGACGTGGCTCCTACCCTTCGACGACCTCGGGCTTCTCCTCCTCCTCCTCCTCCTCTAGGTAAACCCTAACCCTATCTCTCTCTCTCACACACACACACACACACACACACACACACACACACACACACACACACACACACACACACACACACACAGATACATACACGATATGACACTGACACATACATAACACATACACACTGACACAGACATGACATAGTTGATTTTGTTAGCTTCAAATTAGGGTTAGATTTTGTTAGGGTTTTTGTCTCTCAAATGATTTTGTTAGGGTTTGATTTGGGATAATATTTTAGTTGAAAATTAGGGCTTGGTGTTCAAATCCTCTATTTAGGGTTTGATAAATGTAGAAAATAAAAAAATATGTTTACTGTATTTCTGATTTCTGATTTTTTAGTTGGCAGTATTTCTGATTTTTATTTATTTATCATAGTAAGACATGGCAGTGTTTACTGTACTTTTTAAGTGTCGGTGTCCAAATTGTGTCCTAAAGCTTAGATTCACTAAAGATACTATATTTTTGGAGTGTATGTGTCTGATACTATATTCACCAAAGATTTTGGATAATACGTGTCCGATACTTAGTTAAGCAATTGAGAAAATATACAAAGTACAAGTCAGATACTCTCAGAAATATGCAAAGTACAAGTCTGATACTCTCACTAATGATTTCTACTAATCAAGTCGAGGTCATGACATTGGAGGAAGGTGAGGCCATAAACTCTATATGTGTTGGTAGTCCTCTAGGGGGTGACAACCTAGTCTATAGGTGATAAGTAGTGCCTATAATTCTTTAGCCACTTTAAACTTTTTTTTTACATTCTCATTTAGGCTACACCGATTTTAAGTCCATAACGATATAGGTAATTACTAACAATATATTTTCATATTGGATTGAAACGAAAAAAGTTAGTAGCTCTTTTGTATAAGTTAGTGACTTTCACTTGAATTTTTTGCCGATCATACCAAATCAATCTTTTTCTCACTGCGGGAAGCTTCCATAATCCTCCAACACATGATGGAAGTTTCCCGTTGAACCCCTGGAGGATTCTACCATGGTTTAAATTATCGCTAGCACTGATATACATGGTCGTTTACAGTATCATTGACACCGACACCTAACATAACTCATCTCCAAGATACACTTAGGACACCAAAATAGATGTTAGTATTTGGTGTGTTGTCATATTTGTTGTGTTTTTGTCGTGTCAGGACATGACACCGACACCGTCCGTATCATTGTGTCATATACTTAGTTTGACGGTTTGTTAAAAACTAACTGTATATTTCTTCTTAATGTATCATTAGTACTTTCCTAACAGAGAAGCATGTCAGATGTAATTGATTAAAAATGGCTAAACCTTTCCAAGGTCTGAAACCCTAATTTACACTTTCTTTGATTTGTGATTTGTTATGTTTTTAAAATATTCCAGGGCTTTAATTTTGTATTGTGTTCGGGAAGCAGCTTAATGGGACACAGTACTTGTCGTCTCTCCATCTTTTCTGCTTGTTTTCTTACGACACATTGAGCGATTACAAGACTAAACACATCTTTACTATGTTCCTTTCAGTATATAATTTTATTTTTCCTATTGGAACTTTTAGAAATTTATTGATTCCGTAATAGTAGCCGATCTCGATAATTTGGGACAAAGGGTTTATTGATTTATTCCTTAGTATAGTAAGCCATGTCTCAGTATGCTTTGAGTATGTGTGTGTCCAATAGGAATGAGACCCCAGTCACTTGTGCCTCTGGTTTCCTCTTTAGCACCTCTATATTACAGACTTATTTAAAATCTGCCAGAACACCTGATAGTAAAAATCTTTTCTTTTGAAAGATAGATGATAGTAAAATCGTGTGAATTAAAAATTAGCATAATAACGTTGTCATGCCCCAGTCCCAAATTACGTAGGACTATGCATACGTAACACGCCAGCCGTATGTATATGAAACTCCAATGTGTTGGAAGATCGTAACACACACGTATGCTATACATGAATATCAAATCCACAAGTGGCAATATACTGTCAATAAGACAAACGCAAACTATATCTCATCCACAGCACAAATAAATAAATATGAATAAATAACTGAATCTCAAATATGAAGTCTCAAGTATGATAGTAGGATGGAAATAAATCCACTACCAATCGACTATGCTAAAACTACTAAATGAGAGAAGAGATCAAACTCTAATATAAGATAAATGTCCATAAAAGAAATAGCAACTAGAATATCCATCAGCTGCGATGAATCAAAGGTACTCTGAAGGTAAGACCTCCTCAGTCTGGTATGAACCGTCAGGTCCTTGTCTGTACTCCTATGGATACTCCTGCAAGTCTATACCTGGAAAGGAACCAGGTTCTCAGAGAGACATAACAAGATACATAGAAGCATGCCAATAAGTACTGAAAGTAAACATCCAATGGGTCGCCTAACCATCTATATGAATGCAGTTTGAGAACAACTTTCCAACACGTGGGCTATCTGGCTAAAATGGGATTGGCATGATTCTCTCAGAGATTCAGGGGCCTAAAAAGCATGACGTCTTTTGAACCTCAGAGGCCGCCTGATAATATATAATATATAGTGGTCATCATGACCGCGCATCTCCGGCGGAGCATACGGGTTACACAAGGAAAGTACAAAGGAGCCCAAACGCCTTACTTATTATTCTTTCCACCCCATGCTCTAATCATGTCACATCCATGACACGATGAAACCTCTAAATAACTGTCAGGTCTTCTAGCATGCAATTTCTATCAACAGTTATCCCTATCTGTCGTATGACCTCTACGTACTAGTGGCCAGCCGAGTACGCAAGTCCGTGTCCTACATGAGAGTCACACTCGTGTAACAACAGTGTCACGGCCAATGAAATATAATAATGCCTCATGATAATGGGGTGGTCTCATAAACTAGGTCAATATGCATATATATAATAAAAACAGAATACGACGCCAACGTCGTTGCACCCAAGTTATTCTTGGACGCGCAGTTTATATAGCAGTTAAAATATATGACTAAATGGACAGAAATAAAATGCATGCATCATATAGAATGTAAATCACAGTATAATGGCAAGGTATACTTGCCTGACAAGCAATCTGTATAGTGTAAGCGTCTAGACGTCAAGTACACAAGATCAAAAACTTAGGCCTCCGAATAAATGTATCCTGATGCTAAAATAAATATCACCAACATTCCCAGAATTAGTGAGATAGCTAGAAAACACTACCCTTTCGTCTAATTTGGACACAGGGGCAAAACGGTAATTTTGGGTCAAAGCGGGATCTACATGTAGCCCACTTTGCACCGAAAAATATGCTAGGAGTAAAGGTCTCTTAATGAGATAAATTATAGGTTAAACAAATTCTAAACGTCAATACGAACTCAATGGTATGTCCAATTTTGGATTCCGGTGAGCCGAACACAAATTCGCCCAAAAAGTCAACCGTGGGGCCCGCAAATAGGCGGCTTAGTCAACTGTCTTGGAATCGCTTGAAACTTGGGTCACAGGACCAGTGTGATACCACGAATTCCATGGCACAAGTTTTGTCGTATTCCGACGAGTGTACACTAAATGGTGCGATATTTTACAAAAGTCGTGATATAGAGACTTTTCACGGATACGGGTTGATTTCGACGCGCACACACGTCCAAATCAGTTTTTGCGAAAGCCCACACGTCAGGATATACTATACGCGCCTTTCGGTGTAATTGGTACGTGATAGGACGGTCCCGTTTGGTGGGACGTGCTCCGTATCGCAATTTTGAAGTTTTGGAAAATAAGTTTTTCATAATTTTTAACCCAATTTATCTCTGCATATAACACAAAATAAAATAATCTAATTAACAAAAAATGATCTCGGTTACATGGTCTTCACATAGAAAAAGTAAATCTAGATTTAGATGTTTGTGGAGGAAGATATCAGTCCTTAAACATAGGTGGTCGCAGCAGTATTCTGTAGTTAAAAGATATAGTTTTTCTCCATCTTGGCCTCGATTTCTACCTAATGTTAAGCGCTGTTTGATGAAAATTAATTTACAGAGTTGGAAGGGGGATAGGTCATGAACATACGCGAGATGGAACGGGAAACTTCGCTTGAAGTTGGGTTTGTCGCTGCAGTTTCTGTGCGGACTGATTGCGCGGTTACGCGGACGCGGGGGTGGTCGACGGTGCTCCGGTGGCTGCGGGGTGCTCCGGCGGTTGTCGAGGTCGACGCATGGTCGGCGTGGATTAGAGTGGAGATAGGTTAGCGTTAGTATATATATATATATATATATATATATATATATATATATATATATATATATATATATATATATATATAGGGAATAGGAAATGGGGGGGGGGGGGAGGAAGACCCGAGCCGCGAGGGTGAAGACCCGCTGTTGTGGTGATAATAGGCTTAGGGATTACTGAATGGGGGTTTGGGGTTATTACCTAAGGTTTAAGGAATTCATTTTTTTCTTTTTCTTTTATTTACTCTATCTATTTATATATACATACATATATTTTTATGAGGTACTAAAATTCCAGAAAATTATATTAGTACAATAAAATAATCTATCATTCTTCTACAAGACTTCCTACATAAAATAAAATAAGGTAAAATAATAGTTTTGCTCCATAATTTTTTGGATGAATATTTACCTAGTAATTAAAAATTCAGTAAATTATATTTTCTAATTGGCTAAGAGATACTATAAATAATTTAAATAATTAATTAAATAATTTTAATATTTAAAAATAGGGGGTTGTACAACAGTTTATGTGCGTTAAATTTTATCATTTTGCATGTTTATCCGTATCTATTGTAGGTTGAGAAGGATTGCCCATCTTACCTCAAGACTGGAATGTTTGGTATTCTTTCTTTATGATAATAATTCTATAGAATCAATTATATTCTATAATAGATGCTCAATATTTTTTTGTTCTTTAGCTGTAAATTTGGTGCTACTTGTCGATTCAATCACCATGACTGAACTTGTATGATTTAATTTGCATTATAACATATAAGTTCAATCATGGTTTACGGATAGTTGTTTTCTTATTATTATTTATTACTCATTTGCTACAATTAAACCACTATTTGTATTTAATTTAGGAAATACAATGATGCCTTCTTCAACCAAAGCCTGCCAATTGGACTTATCAATCCTGTTGCTAGTCTTATGTCGGGATCCGATGTTGGACTAAGCATCGGTAATATTTAAGAATCCTATAACAAAAATTCTTATATAAAAATTTCAATAATACTTCCATTTTTATTTAATAATAATTGGTAAAATTTAACATTTGTCTTTTAAGTTTACATGTAAATGCTCATGGTCTAATAATTGGTGATGTAGTTTGGAATCAGCCCAACTATGTATCCTCAAAGACCTAGACAAATGGAGTGTGATATATATAACTCGTGATATTCTATTGGAACTCCAACTGAATTCATAGAGTTGTCATCTAGCCAAATATGAAATTATTTGTTAGCTGATTTCTTACATGCATTCAAACCTGCACTTCTTGTTGTTTCCATACGATAAAGGTCGACAAGCACTACCAAAATAAACGTCGCTATACGAATATTAAAAATTAATTAAACTCTATCCAGTATGGCACCTAAATTAGGAAAAGAGGACAGGTTTGAACTTAGTATCGGCCGATATCGACCCGATATGGCCGATACCGATACATGTACAGTATTTTGAATGTGGAATATAACATCTATTTTAACTATATGGATACATATATTTATATCTGTTATCAATTATATTCTTTGTTTTTATCTATTTAACCAGATGACATCCATGACCCGAGCACGTGTACGTCGCTTAAGAGTGGTACCTCTGTTAAGGAGGAAGTGGTATCTTCTACTGTTAAGGTGGAAGTGACTATTAAGGAGAAAGTGATACCTCCTACTGTTAAATTGAAAGCGTTTGTTAAGGAGGAACTTGCAACTCCTACAGTTAAGGAGGAAGTGGTATCTCATACTGTTGGACAGGCACCAGCTCAGAGGGGAGTTCTAGTCACCCAGCACATATAGTGGAGATTGATCATCTAGACGCTGCTTATACGAAGTTTCTGAGGGACTGGGTTCTACCCCAGCATATTGGATTTTCTTGAGAGATGAGAAATTGGATAAGACTTATAGTATAACTGTGATATTTTTATTGTGCTTATTGTGTGACTGTGATACTTTTATATTGTGCTTTTCGTGTGACTGTGATACATTTATTTTGTATTTATTGTGTGACTGTGATATTTTATATACTTTTGTGATATTTTGTACCAAGGAAATTCAACGGAGGGTTGCTCCGGGTCTGTCTATTTTTATGAACTATTATAAGTCTATATATTTATTTTATTCATATTAAATATATGTTAATTTACCGGTATTGAGTGTTCCATCGAAGGGGTCGGCAAAACCAAAAAATTCAATGGAGGGTTGCTCCGAGTCTATTGATATAAATTGAGAATTCATAAACTGCAGAAAGATTGGTTTGGAAACCATTTTATATTCTTTTTTTTATTTTTTCACTGAAAATTTTGTGATATTTAGCGTCGTTTAGTGACGTTTATATATATCGCTAAATACGTCGTTGAATACATCACTAAATAAGTCGCTGAATATCGCTAAATTATTGACATGACAATATTTGCCAGTCAATAAAATTTTGCAAACTGTGTTGCAAAATTTCGTTGAACAGAAAAAATTTATCGACATTTAGCAACACAAAATTCGTCGCTAATTTAGCGACATTGAGTCGCTAAACGTCACTAATATGAAAAATATTAGCGACGCAAATACGTCGCTAGAAAATGTCGTTATAGCGACGTTTTGCGACGTTTTTCCTGTCAGCGACTAGCTTAAACACAACTTCATTAAAGCGTCGCTAATTACGTCGCTAATTTTTTTTAGCGACGTTTTTAGGCCATTTAGGACATCGCTAATTTGGCTTATTCTGGTACTGTATATATATATATATATATATATATATATATATATATATATATATATATATATATATATATATATATATACTAGTAAATTCACGTGCGTTGCACATAAAATAAAAATTTTCTTCTGATGTTAATATAATTTTTTTTAAATATTTAAATAAAAATTTATTATATATAGTTTTATATTTTAATTAGAATTTGTTTTGTATTTGATTATATTTTAATTTGAATTCATAAAGAGTCTTGAAAACGGTTAGGTACGTAATATTATCTAATTGTAAACAAAAATCTCTCCTACTTCATGAAGTTAAAGTGAGAGATTTTCTCCCTAGTTGGCTGAGTTTGAATCATTGTAGTTTTATTTATAACCAATTTAAAAATTTTAATATTATTTTTACGTAATATTATAAGCTCCACTTTCTTCATATACAAATCCTAATTCTTCTCAATTTGTAAAGTACAAATTCAGAAGAAAATATATGATCAAAACTAACCAAAATCAAAGTGCAAATTTTGATACGTGAGAATAACTTCTCATTTCCTCCAAAAGCAACACAAAATATGCTTCTTAGATATTATTGATTGGATTATTTTTGGAGAATAATGATTTAGGATTTATTTTTTGCAATAAGATTGGAAAATCAAATAAAAAAGAATGAGTTTTGAGTGGTTACCTTAACATGCACAAAAATTTCTATTAGCTACCTTAACCATGCGTTTAATTAAAATAAACCAAACAATAATTGGAGGGACCACATTATGTATTTTATGATGATTTGTAAGACTTATTAACCATTCATGTGATTTATGATATTTTATTTAAATAATACTAAGATTTAGGGGATTTATATATAACAAACACATACTAATAAAAAACAATAATTTTTTTCTCATGTGCGAAAAATAACACCGGCAAATGTGATTGGGTCTCATGAATATAAAGTTGGTAGTATATACAACCATTTTTTTTCTTGTGAAACTTTTAGAAAAATATTTATCGTTCAGGCCAATTTGGTCGCCAATTTTACCATCAATTTATTGTTCTCAATTTATTAGATAGTTATAAACTACAATCCTATAGATAGGCGGGGAGGCAACCGTCTCAAAACTGTAATATCTGGCCATTTTTAGCGGCTACCTAATTTTATTTTTGTATATATATAATTTTTAAATATAGATATAATAAATATGTGCAATGCACGTGAATTTACTAGTATATATATATATATATATATATATATATATATATATATATATATATATATATATAAACAAACAAACACAAATATAAACACACAAAAACACAAATGAAAAGGGTGTTTGGTCTAGTGGTATGATTCTTGCTTCGGGTGCAAGAGGTCGTGAGTTCGATTCTCGCAACACCCCTTATATGTTTTTGGTCTAGTGGTATGATTCTTGCTTCGGGTGCAAGAGGTCGTGAGTTCGATTCTCGCAACACCCCTTATATGTTTTTTTTATCTATCTTATATATATATATATATATATATATATATATATATATATAAGAGGCAATGCTATAGAACCATCCTATGTAATGCTATTCATAATATGAAACCACCCATGTAACAGTCGGATAATTGTTTATAATTAGATAATATTATGTACCTTACCGTTTTCAAGACTCTTTATGAATTATAATTAAAATATAATCAAATACAAAACAAATTCTAGTTAAAATATAAAACTATATATAATAAATCTTTATTTAAATAATTTTTTATATTAATATCAGAAGAAAATTTTATTTTATGTGCAACGCACATGAATTTACTAGTATATATATATATATATATATATATATATATATATATATATATATATATAAACACAAAAACACAATCGAAAAGGGTGTTTGGTCTAGTGGTATGATTCTTGCTTTGGGTGCAAGAGGTCGTGAGTTCGATTCTCGCAACACCCCTTATATGTTTTTTTTATCTATCTATCTATCTATCTATCTATCTTATATATATATATATATAAGAGGCAATGCTATAGAACCATCCCGGATGGTTTTATATTATGGAACCACCCTATGTTACATGGGTCGGATTGAAATTGAATGGATGATATTAAAAGGTGTGGACACCACCACTTTTTAATCCCAACAATCCAATCTAAATCCAATCCATGAAACCACCCGGGTGGTTCCATAAAATAAAACCACCCGGTATATATATATATATATATATATATATATATATATATATATATATACACACACACACACACACACACACACACACACACACACACACTAGTAAATTCACGTGCGTTGCACATAAAATAAAAATTTTCTTCTGATATTAATATAAAATTATTTAAATATTTAAATAAAGATTTATTATATATAGTTTTATATTTTAATTAGAATTTATTTTGTATTTGAATATATTTTAATTATAATTCATAAAGAGTCTTGAAAACGGTTAGGTACGTATATCTAATTATAAATATCTCTCCTACTTTATGAGGATAAAGTGGGAGGTATTCTCCCTAGTTGGCTGAGTTTGAATCATTGTAGTGTTATTTATAACAAATTTAAAATTTTAATAATATTTTTACGTAATATTAATAGCTCCACTTTTTTTATATACAAATCCTAATTCTTCTCAATTTGTAAATTACAAATTCTAAAGAAAATATATGATCAAAACTAACCAATATCAAAGTGCAAATTTTGATACGTGAGAATAACTTCTCATTTCCTCCAAAAGCAACACCAAATATGCTTCTTAGATATTATTGATTGGATTAATTTGGGAGAATAATGATTTAGGATTTATTTTTTGCAATAAGATTGGGAAAAAATATCACGAAGAATGAGTTTTGAGTGGTTACCTTAACATGCACAAAATCTTCCATTAGCTACCTTAACCCATGCGTTTAATTAAAATAAACCAAACAATAATCGGAGGGACCTCATTACTGTAGTTTATGATGATTTGTAAGACTTTTAACTATTCATGTGATTTAGGATATTTTATTTAGAAAATAATAGATTTAGGGGATTTATATATAACAAACACTTACTAATAAACAACAATAATTGTTTTCTCATCTGCGAAAAACAACACCAGCAAATGCGATTGGGTGTCATGTATATAAAGTTGGTACTATATAAAGCCATTTTTTTGTGAAACTTTTGGAAAAAAAATTATTGTTCAGGCCAATTTGGTTGCCAATTTTACCACCAATTTATTGTTCTTAATTTATTAGATAGTTATAAACTCCAATCCTACAGAGAGGCGGGGAGGCAGCCGTCTCAGAACTCTAATATCTGGCCATTTTTAGCGGCTAACGGCTACCTAATTTTATTTTTGTATATATATGATTTTTTAAATATAGATAACACAAATATATATATATATATATATATATATACACACACACACACACACACACACACACACACACACACACACACACACACAAATATAAACACACAAAAACACAAGCGAAAAGGGTGTTTGGTCTAGTGGTATGATTCTTGCTTTGGGTGCAAGAGGTTGTGAGTTTGATTCTCGCAACACCCCTTATATGATTTTTTTTATCTATCTATCTATCTCTTATATATATAAGAGGTAATGCTACAGAACCATCCTATACAATGATATAGAACCATCCGGATGGTTTCATATCATGAAACCACCATATGTTACATGGGTCGAATTATATATATATATATATATATATATATATATATATATATATATATATATATATATATATATATATATATATATGAGGTATTGTTATAGAACCATCCTAGGTAATTCTATAGAACCATCTTGATGGTTTCATATTATGGAACCACCCTATGTTACATGGGTCGGATTGGAATTGAATGGATGATATTAAAATGTGTGGACCCTACCACTTTTTAATCCCAAAAATCTAATCTAAATCCAATCCATGTAACCACCCGGGTGGTTCCATAAATAAAACCACCCGGTGGTTTTATATATATATATATATATATAGAGAATAAGGGAGGTGAGATGGCACCTCACTCCCAAAACAAGGGTGACGGTGATGTGGCACAATTCCAACCACACATTTCATAATTGGCAAATTGCACTTAACCCCCTCCCCTCGTTTGTGTGGTTGTGATTGTGCCACATCACCGCCACCCTTGTTTTGAGAGTGAGGTGCCACCTCACCTCCCTTATTCTATAAATATATATATATATATATATATATATATCTTAACCAAAATATGATTAAATAACAATGTTTTTAGTGACGTTATCATAAAACATCGCTAATATTAAAGACTTGAGAGACGCCAAAATTAAACGTCGCTATACGTCGCTGATGGCGATACAATACGACGTTTATCGACTCTACTTCAGGTTTTTAAAAATGTAGTCGCTATAAGCATCTTTAAGGTGGTTAAATATCACATAATTTTTGATTTAGCGACGTTTAGCAACGTTTTTATCGATGTTGATTTTTTCGATTTTTAGTGACATTTTTTGTAAACTCCCTCACCCAAAATAGGTATTTTGTGTATATTTTATATTATTATATTTATTATAGATGTTGAATTTATTTAGAGTATTCTCTTAGTTAATTAGAAAATAATTTTTTTTAGTATATTTACTTATATAAATATTTATTTAGAATTATTTTTAGGCTATTTTAGATTATTGAGATTTTTCCATAATTTTTAGTTAATTAAAAACTAGTAACACTAATTTTCTAGGACTTTGAAGAATTTATTTTATGTTCAAACTTAATTAAAATATTCCAAAATTTTATTTTAGGTTCTAAATAGTCAAATATATTTTCTAGAATTTTCTTGGGATTTTCTGTATACTTTTAGTATTTATTGGGAGTTATTTAGACTAATAACTAATTTTAGGACTTGTAGAATTTATCGTGCAAGCCCAGGAATATAGAATGGACCCATGTTATTTTTTAGGGTTTATAATATTATTATATATTTTCTGAAATTATTTCAGAATTTTTGGAATAATGTTAGTATTTATTTTTAGTTAAATGGATAAAACTAATGTTTAGAGCTTCTCCTAATTATAGTAGTAAACTTATGAATATAAAATTATCCCAAAATTTTTTCTTGGGTTTATAGGTTCAAAATATATTTTATGTAATTTTTCCAGATTTTTATGATTATTTTTAATATTTATTTGGAGTTATTTAGATTTAAAATGACTTAAATAATGTTTTGATAAAGGCAAATCAAAAACAAATAATATAACAAAAACCATCCAATCAGATTCTGACACGTGTCAGCCTATAAATATCCATTCAGCCGTAGGTACATCCCTATATATATATATATATATATATATATATATATATATATATATATATATATATATATATTATAACCCTAATTATCCCATTATCTTAGAGAGAGAGAGAGAGATTTTGGAGAATTGCCATCTAGGGTTCGTTCATCTTCCACAAGCAATGCGCATAGCTCCGGACTCCAAACGAGGCATAGTTTCTTACGTTAGAAAGATATTGAGGTTAGATTTCTGATTATATAATTTATTTTATGAAATTATGAGTATTAAATTTTGGAAAATTTGTAGAGCACAACATGTCTGAAAATAGACGTGTTTCAATATTTTCGCGATTTCAGGAGAACCAGGAATCAGAATCATGAACCGTTTAAAGTTTTGGAAAGCTAATGTCGAGATCATTGACATATGTTTTTCTCCGAATTTAATTCGAAGTATTTATATACTGTTAATTCTGTAGAACTTCTAGGTTAGAATTTAACCATCGGTGCACAATACAAAATTTGTATGTGCCATAATTCCCAAACGAATTTGAATTCGGATGAGCCATAAATTCCAGCATATTTTTGACGCTAAAATCTACAGAAAATCATGCATAAAAGTTGAGTTTGTATCGGTTGACTTTTCGGTCAACAGATCGCCTCGATTTGCGTGTCATGAGTCTCGAGTTGATAAAATTCAGTTTCTTTGGACAAAATTTAGGAATTAACATAAAAATCAGAATAATAAGATTAAAATAGGATTTTAGAGTAATTATTCCAGAATTAAATAAATTAAAATAAATTATCTTTTGACGTGATAAATTTGTAATACATAGGCTATTTGGACTGTGACTTGGACTCTGATTCATACCAGCAGCAGGACCCCAGGCAAGATACCTTACCAAATTGCTTACAGTATTTTGCATGCTTAGTATATTTATGTATATTTATTGTTTTTCTGTTTATTCTTGCATGTGTAGTTTTCTTTCAGTCATTACTATGTATTAGATATGTTGACACACACATGGCACTTAGTATCATAGAGGACAATCATTAGGCGTATGGACTTTTAACCACTCTGGTAACACCGTAGTCACTAGCACGCACTATGGTGGGTCATGTCCGATGGTCGCTACCCCCGCGGTATGTCGATTGATGGAGTCCGAGGGTCGCTACCCCCGCGGTATGTCGGCTGATGATGTCCACTGACGAGCATGAGATTGTGAGGATTAGATCGAGTAGCCTACCCTTGCCCATACGTCGAAAAGTTGTCCTCATTTGCATTCATATAGATTGTCTTGTACAGCGTACTTATCTATTTTCAAATATGATGCATGTTTACTATATTCAAATTGGCTCGTATTTTCTGTATCTTGTTCCGTCCCTCTGAGGACCTGGTCCTCTGCCAGGTGTATCTGTTCTTGAGTAATTGCAGAAGCGCAGATTTGGATGATTACTTGTGTTGCGAGGATGTCTTCTCTTCGAGCCCATGGTCGTTAGCTGGTATTCCTATATTGTATTTGTTGTGTTGTACTTTTCCATTCGAGTTGGTAGTGGATTTGTTTTCATCCAACTATCATCCTTAGATATTTATGTTGAGATCTAGTTATATAGATGCTGGTTATTATTTATATCTGATTTTCGCGGATGAGATTTAGATTATACCCTGTGACTTGTGATACATTTTATACCACTTGTGGACTTGATATTCATATTACAGTGTACGTGTGGATTTGGTTTCCATATATTGGAGTTGCCATATCCATGCGGCTGGCATGCTTACGTGTCCTAGTCCTACGTATTTTTGGGACTGGGGCGTGACATTTTTAGCAGCGTCGCTAACGTTGTAAAATTTTTAATTAGCGACGTTTAGCGACGTCTATTTATGACGTCGCTAATTTTTTTAATTAGCGACATCTTTTGATGACGTTGCTAAATTTTTTAATATGGGGTTCAGGATTTCATTACCCCCAATTCTGTCGAACTCCTCCCCAAAATTTTGAAAACCCCCCTCTTCCACCTTCCGACGTAGTACCCCCCTCCGGCGTCCTCCTGATCCACCTGTCCCTACCTCCCCCCAGCTCTCCCATACCCCCTACTCCGGCTCCCCACCCCCCGAGCGCACCCCTCCCGCACGGCTCCTCCCTTCCGTCGTGGCTCCTCCCCTCCGACGACCTCGGGCTTCTCCTCCTCTAGGTAAATCCTAACCCTATATCTCTCTCTCTCACACACACACACAGATACAGACACGATATGACACTTACACAGACACGGTACACACACACACACTGACACAAACACGACACAGTTGATTTTGTTAGGGTTTTTGTCTCTCAAATAATTTTGTTAGGGTTTGATTTGGGATAATATTTTAGTTGAAAATTAGGGCTTGGTGTTCAAATCCTCTATTTAGGGTTTGATAAATATAGAAAATAAAAAATATATTTCTGATTTCTGATTTTTTATTTGGCAGTATTTCTGATTTTTTTTTCATTTATCATAGTAAGACACGACATTGTGTTTACTGAATTTTTTGAGTATCCGTGTCCAAATTGTGTCCTAAAACTTAGATTCACTAAAGATACTATATTTTTGGAGTGTATGTATCTGATACTATATTTACTAAAGATTTTGGATTATACGTGTCCGATAATTGTCACGCCCTGGCCCCGAGGGCCGCCCGGACCACCGCTTCTCCCCCCGCCGGGACCGGACGTGAATCACCGCACCTCGGCACAACGAACGCAAATCACCGCGCCTCGGCGCCTTCCCGACGGGGCAAGGAATGGCCCATTTGATACCGGGACGTGATGCCGTGCGAGCCCGGGGTTGCGCCCGCACAAGGCCATATCGTTTAAGTTTGTTTGGCTATTATCGCATCAATCGAGTAAGCAGCGGAGGGACATTATTGCAATGCAATGCATTTAGCCAACTGAGTATTCGGGACAAATCGACGGACTAGGTTCTCTTTATTCAAAGGCATTGTTCCATACATTATGCCCCTTTATACGATAACAACTCGAGGCAATATAAACCAGGATTTCGGGTCTTGGGGATTGAGGCACGCCTATTGCTCCCTCGGATGATCCAGTACCTGCAAGCAAGTAAACTGTTTGTGGGTCAGCACTTTTATAAGTACTGGTGAGATAAAAAACTTGAACAGAAGCAAGCATTCACTAAAATCAACACTTAGTAATCATGTTATAAAATATTACATTACTAGTGATCTTTCTAGTTTTATCTATGTTCGTTACATGAAGCAGAAGAATGGATTCATACTATATTATCTTGGAAACATCTTTTAAAATAGAGTTTTATATACGATATAAGCAAGCAAGCCGTTCGTTCTGTTTCAGGGTGTGCGTAGCGTGTCTTGTGAGACTCTAGGAACAAATGAACAACTAGACACACAAATACATATCTTAGGGGCAGTCCTCTATCTAAGACAACACAATGAACTATCTTATATACAGTGCAGTCCCCGAGTAACTCAGGATCGGCAGCTGTTGGTCCAGCATACCAATGACTCATTATCTGATGCTAATGGCAGCTGTGACTCATGGTTGCTTTCCACTATCTCTATAGCAGCCGTGACACATGCAGTTCAGCTCTCCACCAATAGCCATTGTCCGACCGATACGAATGCATGAAAATACTATTAAATAAACTTTAGGATGCAAACAAGATGAACCATCAGACTATATTTTTGTTGCGGGGGCAAGCTGCCTTATATTTGAACATATTCAGGCGCATGATATGGTTCTCTCGGAGCATAGGCGATAGCGAACATGTTCATACAAACACATACTTTAGATAAGCGATTTAGGGTCTCTTAGTTAAGCAGACATGTTCATTTCAAAGACAAGCTAGGTGAGTTCGTTTATTAGCATGCAAGGCAGGTTTTATCATTCTCTTATGAAAACAGGCAAGCAAAAACTCAGATTTATTATTAAGGCGTGCAAGAATCAGAGAACGAAGTTCTTCCCAATCACCTTGATACATAATGCTGACGCGGAGTGGGGCATTACATACTTATCCACCAACAAAAAGTTTCATCCTCGAAACTTCAAGGATAAACTTCTCGATATTCCGAGCAGCGATAGTCCTCATCCCTTGCAGTACTCAATCGAAACAATCAAGCAAATCAAGTGCAAAAAATATTTTACTTTGAGAATATCTATGAACTTATTGTATGGAACGCTCTATTGCAATACCATATCGATAATATCTCAGAGTCATAGCAACGGATTGGGCCAAGAAATCGATTCCGCTCTGATACCATTATGTCACGCCCCGGCCCCGAGGGCCGCACGGACCACCACTTCTCCCCCCGCCGGGACCGGACGTGAATCACCGTGCCTCGGTGCAGCAGACGCGAATCACCGCACCTCAGCGCCTTCCCGACGGGACAAAAAATGACCCGTTTGATACCGGGACGTGATGCCGTACGGGCCTGGGGTTGCGCCCGCATAAGGCCATATCATTTAAGTTTGTTTGGCTATCATCGCATCATTCGAGTAAGCAGCGGAGGGATATTGTTGCAATGCAATGCATTTAGCTAACTGAGTATTCGGGATAAATCGACGGACTGGGTTCTCTTTATTCAAAGGCAACGTTTCATACATTATGCCCCTTTATACGATAGCAACTTGAGGCAATCAAAACCAGGATTCCGGGTCTTGGGGATTGAGGCACGCCTATCGCTCCCTCGGACGATCCAGTAACTGCAAGCAAGTAAACTGTTGGTGGGTCAACACTTTTATAAGTACTGGTGAGATAAAATAACTGAACAGAAGCAAGCATTCACTAAAACCAACACTAAGTTATCATGTTATAAAATATTATATTACT
The DNA here is from genome assembly GCA_036927795.1 of Iris macrosiphon. Classification (NCBI taxonomy): domain Eukaryota; kingdom Viridiplantae; phylum Streptophyta; class Magnoliopsida; order Asparagales; family Iridaceae; genus Iris; species Iris macrosiphon. The sequence goes on from JAYESA010000002.1 coordinate 139,123,344, forward strand.
AGTGTTCTTTCTAGTTTTACCTATGTTCGTTACATGCAGCAGAAGAACGGAGTCATATTACATTGTCTTGGAAACATCTTTTAAAACAGAGTTTCATATGCGATATAAGCAAGCAAGCCGTTCGTTCTGTTTCAGGGTGTGCGTAGAGTATCTTGTGAGACTCTAGGGACAAATGCACAACTAGACACACAAATGCATATCTTAGGGACAGTCCTCTATCCAAGCCAACACAATAAACTATCTTATATGCAGTACAGTCCCCAAGTAACTCAGGATCGGCAGCTGTTGGTCCAGCATACCAATGACTTATTATTTGATGCTAATGGCAGCTGTGAATCATGGTTGCTTTCCACTATCTGTAGCAGCCGTGACACATGCAGTTTAGCTCTCCACCAATAGCCATTGTCTGACTGATGCGAATGCATATAAACACTATCAAATAAACTTTAGGATGCAGACGAGACGAACCATCGGACTGTATTTTTGTTGCGGGGGCAAGCCGCCTTATCTTTGAACACATTCAGGCGCACGATATGGTTCTCTCGGAGCATAGGCGATAGTGAACATGTTCATGCAAACACATACTTTAGACAAGCGATTTAGGGTCTCTTAGTTAAGCAGACATGTTCGTTTCAAAGACAAGCTAGGTGAGTTCTTTTATTAGCATGCAAGGCAGGTTCTATCATTCTCTTATGAAAACAGGCAAGTCAACTCAGATTTATTATTAAGGCGTGCAAGAATCAGAGAACGAAGTTCTGCCCAATCACCTTGATACATAATGCCGACGCGGAACAGGGCATTACAATACTTAGTTAAGCAATTGAGGAAATATGCAAAGTACAAGTCGGATAATTTCAGAAATATGCAAAGTACAAATCGGATACTCTCACTAATGATTTCTACTAATCAAGTGAGGTCATGACATTGGAGGAAGGTAAGGGCATAAACTCTGTATGTGTTGGTAGTCCTCTAGGGGATGCCAACCTAGTCTATAGTTGATAAGTAGTGCCTATAATTCTTTAGCCACTTTAAACTTCACGTGCGTTGCACATAAAATAAATTTTTTCTTCTGATATTAATATAAAATTCTTTAAATATTTAAATAAAGATTTATTATATATAGTTTTATATTTTAATTAGAATTTGTTTTGTATTTGATTATATTTTAATTATAATAATTAAAGAGTCTTGAAAACTGTTAGGTACGTAATATTATCTAATTATAAACAAATATCTCTCCTACTTCATGAGGTTAAAGTGGGAGGTATTCTTTCTAGTTGGCTGAGTTTGAATCATTGTAGTGTTATTTATAACCAATTTAAATAATTTAATAATATTTTTATGTAATATTATAAGTTCCACTTTCTTGATATACAAATACTAATTCTTCTCAATTTGAAAATTACAAATTCCGAACAAAATATATGATCAAAACTAACCAAAGTCAAAGTGCAAATTTTGATACGTGAGAATAACTTCTCATTTCCTCCAAAAGCAACACCAAATATGCTTCTTAGATATTATTGATTGGATTAATTTTGGAGAATAATGATTTAGGATTTATTTTTTGCAATAACATTGAAATAAAATATATAAAGAAGAATGGGTTTTGAGTGGTTACCTTAACATGCACAAAATTGTCCATTAGCTACCTTAACCCATGCGTTTAATTAAAATAAACCAAACAATAATCGGAGGGACCTCATTACTGTATTTTATGATGATTTGTAAGACTTATTAACCATTCATGTGATTTAGGACATTTAAAAAAAAAAAATACTAGATTTAGTTGATTTATATATAACAAACACTTACTAATAAACAACAAGAATTATTTTCTTATCTGCGAAAAACAACACCGGCAAATGCGATTCAGTGTCATGTATATAAAGTTGGTAGTATATAGAGCCATTTTTTTCTTGTGAAACTTTTGGAAATTTTTTTATAGTTCAGGCCAATTTGGTCGCCAATTTTACTACCAATTTATTGTTCACAATTTATTAGATAGTTATAAACTCCAATCCTATAGATAGGCGGGGAGGCAACCATCTCAGAACTCTAATATCTGGCCATTTTATAGATATAACAAAATATGCCTTATATATATATATATATATATATATATATATATATATATATATATATATATATATAAACAACCACAAATATAAACACACAAAAACACAAGCAAAAAGGGTGTTTGGTCTAGTGGTATGATTCTTGCTTCGGGTGCAAGAGGTTGTGAGTTCGATTCTCGCAACACCCCATATATGTTTTTTTTTATCTATCTATCTTATAAATATATAAGAGGCAATGCTATAGAACCATCCTCGGATTATATATATATATAAAACCATTCTATGCAATGCTATAAAACCATCCTGATGGTTTCATATTATGAAACCACCCTATGTTATATGGGTCGGATTAAAATTGAATGGATGATACTAAAAGGTGTGGACCCCACAACTTTTTAATCCCAACAATCCAATCTAAATCCAATCCATGAAACCACCCGGGTGGTTCCATAATATAAAACCACCCGGTGGTTATATATATATATATATATATATATATATATATATATATATATATATATATATATATATATATATATATATATATATATATATATATATATATACTAGTAAATTCACGTGCGTTGCATATAAAATAAAAATTTTCTTCTGATATTAATATAAAATTATTTATATATTTAAATAAAGATTTATTATATATAGTATATATATTTTAATTAGAATTTGTTTTGTATTTGATTATATTTTAATTATAATTCATAAAGAGTCTTGAAAACGGTTAGGTACGTAATATTATCTAATTATAAACAAACATCCCTCCTACTTCATGAGGTTAAAGTGAGAGGTATTCTTCCTAGTTGGCTGAGTTTTAATCATTGTAGTATTATTTATAACCAATTTAAAAAATTCAATAATATTTTTACGTAATTTTAGAAGTTCCACTTTCTTGATATACAAATCCTAATTCTTCTCAATTTGTAAATTACAAATTCCGAACAAAATATATGATCAAAACTAACCAAAATCAAAGTGCAAATTTTGATACGTGAGAATAACTTCTCATTTCCTCCAAAAGCAACACCAAATATGCTTCTTAGATATTATTGATTGGATTAATTTTGGAGAATACTGATTTAGGATTTATTTTTTGCAATAAGATTTAAAAAAAATATAAAGAAGAATGGGTTTTGAGTGGTTACCTTAACATGCACAAAATTGTCTATTAGCTACCTTAACCCATGTTTTTAATTAAAATAAACCAAACAATAATCGGAGGGACCTCATTACTGTATTTTATGATGATTTGTAAGACTTAATAACCATTCATGTGATTTAGGATATTTTATTTAAAAAATACTAGATTTAGGGGATTTATATATAACAAACACTTACTAATAAACAACAAGAATTGTTTTCTCATCTGCGAAAAACAACACGGGCAAGTGGGATTGGGTGTCATGTATATAAAGTTGGTAGTATATAGAGCCATTTTTTCTTTTGAAACTTTTGGAAAAAATTTATAGTTCAGACCAATTTGGTCGCCAATTTTGCCACCAATTTATTGTTCTCAATTTATTAGATAGTTATAAACTCCAATCCTATAGATAGGCGGGGAGGCAACCGTCTCAGAACTCTAATATCTGGCCATTTTTAGCGGCTACCTAATTTTATTTTTGAATATATATGATTTTTTTAATATAGATATAACAAATATGCCTTATATATATATATATATATATATATATATATATATATATATATATATATATAAACACAAAACACACAAGTGAAAAGGGTGTTTGGTCTAGTGGTATGATTCTTGCTTTGGGTGCAAGAGGTCGTGAGTTCGATTCTCGCAACACCCCTTATATGTTTTTTTTTATCTATCTATCTATCTATCTATCTATCTATCTTATATATATATAAGAGGCAATGCTATAGAACCATCCTGATGGTTTTATATTATGGAACCATCCTATGTTACATGGGTCGGATTGAAATTGAATGGATAATATTAAAAGGTGTGGACACCACCACTTTTTAATCCCAACAATCCAATCTTAATCCAATCCATGAAACCACCCGGGTGGTTCCATAAAATAAAACCACCCGGTGGTTATATATATATATATATATATATATATATATATATATATATATATATATATATATATATATATATATATATACACACACACACACACACACACACACACACACACACACACACACACACACACACTAGTAAATTCACGTGCGTTGCACATAAAATAAAACTTTTCTTCTGATATTAATATAAAATTATTTAAATATTTAAATAAGGATTTATTACATATAGTATATATATTTTAATTAGAATTTGTTTTGTATTTGATTATATTTTAATTATAATTCATAAAGAGTCATGAAAACGGTTAGGTACTTAATATTATCTAATTATAAACAAACATCCCTCCTACTTCATGAGGTTAAAGTGAGAGGTTTTCTTCCTAGTTGGCTGAGTTTGAATCATTGTAGTATTATTTATAACCAATATTAAAAAATTCAATAATATTTTTACGTAATATTATAATTTCCACTTTCTTGATATACAAATACTAATTCTTCTCAATTTGAAAATTACAAATTCCGAACAAAATATATGATCAAAACTAACCAAAGTCAAAGTGCAAATTTTGATACGTGAGAATAACTTCTCATTTCCTCCAAAAGCAACACCAAATATGCTTCTTAGATATTATTGATTGGATTAATTTTGGAGAATAATGATTTAGGATTTATTTTTTCCAATAAGATTGAAAAAAATATAAGGAAGAATGGGTTTTGAGTGGTTACCTTAACATGCACAAAATTGTCCATTAGCTACCTTAACCCATGTTTTTAATTAAAATAAACCAAACAATAATCGGAGGGACCTCATTACTGTATTTTATGATGATTTGTAAGACTTATTAACCATTCATGTGATTTAGGATATTTTATTTAAAAAAATACTAGATTTAGGGGATTTATATGTAACAAACACTTACTAATAAACAACAAGAATTGTTTTCTCATCTACGAAAAACAACACGGGCAAGTGAGATTGGGTCTAATGTATATAAAGTTGGTAGAATATAGAGCCATTTTTTCTTGTGAAACTTTTGGAAAAAAATTATAGTTCAGACCAATTTGGTCGCCAATTTTACCACCAATTTATTATTCTCAATTTATTAGATAGTTATAAACTCCAATCCTATAGATAGGCGGGGAGGCAACCGTCTCAGAACTCTAATATCTGGCCATTTTTAGCGGCTACCTAATTTTATTTTGTATATATATGATTTTTTAAATATAGATATAACAAATATGCCTTATATATATATATATATATATATATATATATATATATATATATATATATATATATATATATATATATATATATATATATATATATATATATATATATATATATATAAACATAAAAACACAAACAAAAAGGGTGTTTGGTCTAGTGGTATGATTCTTGCTTTGGGTGCAAGAGGTTGTGAATTCGATTCTCGCAACACCTCTTATATGTTTGTTTTATCTATCTATCTTATATATATATATAAGAGGCAATGCTATAGAACCATCCGGATGGTTTTATATTATAGAACCACCCTATGTTATATGGGTCGTATTAAAATTGAATGGATGATATTAAAAGGTGTGGACACCACCACTTTTTAATCCCAACAATCCAATCCATGAAACCACCCGGGTGGTTCCATAAAATAAAACCACCCGGTGGTTATAGATATATATATATACACACACTAGTAAATTCACGTGTGTTGCACATAAAATAAAAATTTTCTTCTGATATTAATATAAAATTATTTAAATATTTAAATAAAGATTTATTATATATAGTTTTATATTTTAATTAGAATTTATTTTGTATTTGATTATATTTTAATTATAATTCATAAAGAGTCTTGAAAACGGTTAGGTACGTTTATCTAATTATAAATATCTCTCCTACTTTATGAGGATAAAGTGGGAGGTATTCTCCTTAGTTGGCTGAGTTTGAATCATTGTAGTGTTATTTATTACCAATTTAAAAATTTTAATAATATTTTTACGTAATATTTATTTTTTAAAAAATTATTAATTGATGATATATATACGACTTCGACGGCTCACTTTTGAGCCATTTTGAAGCCTCATTATATATATATATATATATATATATATATATATATATATATATATATATATATATATATAATGCCAAAAGTTTGGCTTCTCCGTGGAAGTTTTCTTTCCAAAAATTTCCTTCAATATATCTAATTATTAAAAATATTAATTTAATTTAAATGGGGTATCTAGGTAAATATGAAAGTTGTCTTTTGGTATTCCTAATTACAAATCAACACCTTTTATTTGTTTTCTCATGCATACTGATACAACCATGCAAGAGATTGCTTCTTAATAATTAATGCTAACTGTGCATTAATTGATGACATGTTGTGAATTAAATGGAGGTTATTAGTCTTCTTAATACGAATATAAATAAACATATATTGTAATGATTAATCATGTTCTTGATTTTTTATGTATTGATAATGTAGATGAATCATGTATTGATAATATGATTAGATTATCCACTAAGATAATTATTTCTTGACGAAGTGATCAAGCGAACATATAATTCATGAACTTATATTATAATATGTATTCTAATTGTATAATCATAATACGCATATAAAATATGTGCAATACACACACACACACACACACACACACACACACACACACACACACATATATATATATATATATATATATATATATATATATATATATATATATATATATATTCGAAAACAGATCGGGTGATTTCATATTATGGAACCAAGCTATCTTACAATCGTTAGATTTATGAATTTGGATTGCACGACTGAGATTACACCTGTATCTTTTAAGTAGATACTCTTACCTTTTAATCTCAGGCCTACAATCCAAATCAAACGATTGTAAAATATGTTGATTCCATAATATGAAACCACCCGATTGATTTTAGATCATTCCTTATAATTAAACATTATATATGGGTGATCTATTTTTGGAGTTTGTCTTGTTATCTCATGAACTCAAGACCAATCTTGATAGTTATGGGTTAATGATATCAGAATGCTAAAATTGGTTAAATGGTTGTTGACTGATAATCAAGGAATAAATTGAAGTCAATTCTAAGAGCACTTTATTTTATGTTAGGGGGTATCACACGTTAGGGGCAACCCACTTAATTTTTTGTTATGAGATAAAATAACATTTGTTAGGGACAACACAAATACAACTTTTTCCTAAAAGTAAAAAACAACTCGCTTCTACCTTATCCCCTCTTCGTCTTCTCTAGGTTACTCCAAATTAAAATGGACATATCAACTATTAGTTTTTTAATTTTAGATTTTAATTAATGTATATTGGGATTTTTTTTTACTTTCGAAGTCCATTACTGGGATTTCGAAGCTTCAGAAATAGGGACATGATGTTTGGGTACGAGAAGTAGGACTGCCAAAATTTTGGCAGTCATAATAATAGTTTTACAGTCTTGAGACTGAGAGTTATATATATATATATATATATATATATATATATATATATATATATATATATATATATATCATAACCAAAATTTGGCAGTCCTGTGCATATCTAGTACTACCAAAATTTTGGCTATCCTTGGTCATCCCAAACAAGATTGTTTTGATTTTGAAGCTTCGAAAATCTATTAATAGAGTTTGAAACTCCAAAAAGACTCCTAAATGAGACTATCTACTACGAAACTATGCAAAAAGAGAGATTAAGGTTTAGAGATTTGGAAAGGAGGAAGAAGAAGCCAAATACTTTTTATTGTGATGTCCCCTATTTTTTTCAAAAGATATTATGGATATGAAAAAAGAGCATATTTTTCAAGCTCGATGCACAAAAATTGTCTAATCTCAAGTCTGCCATGTCAAACGAGAACAATTTTTTGTGAACACCTTTGGATTGATGTAAACATTTCTTTCCTTTTTTAAATTCTACTCCCCAAACCCAGAGGAGGAGCCATGTTTTGACTATAGGTGTCAAAAAAAATTCTTAATCGGGGAAGAAAGATTTGGATATAAGACTGAGCATTATTGAAAACGAAACAGAAAATCGTTCTCCCAAATTAAGTGATCGTGAAAGAACCAAAAATATACACAAATTAACTTGCCAAAAATACAAAAAAAGCACAACATAAACACAATCACTTTTGACGTGAAAAAATACTTGCAAAAAAACCCACGAAACAAACAGAGTCCAACCCTAGAAATGCATCACTAATAAAATATAGATTAAACCCTCTACGAACTTTTCTAACTGATCCAAACAGATCAATACTGTCACGCCCCGATCCCGAAAGAGTCAATCGTCCTCGCTGGATCCCTTACGGTACCAATCGTCCTCGCTGGAGCGTGATGCCGTGCGAGCCTGGAGTTGTGCTTGCACAAGGCCAGGACGTGAAGTGATAGGAATCCATTTTGAAAATGATTTATAAAACACATTCACAGAAGATTGAACACAAGTGCAGGAAGAAACATGCTTTTTCATTGATAATTCAGAGTAATTTACATAGAGTTTACATTGATGCGCCTTCTCGGCTACTCGAATTTGCATTACAAAAGGATAACTCAAAAGGCAGGGCGCGTTCCATCAGATAGTCCACGTCGTTCATACATTACGCCCTTGTATAGATTGAAGTCCAAGCCTCCAAAATAAACTGACTCCAGCTATACTTCAAAATAGAGGTGCTCCTAACGCCTCCTCGCTATGTACTAGCGTTGCACCGTCTGAGTGCCTGAAATAGTTGCCCACAACGTGGGTCAGTACTCAACTTGTACTGGTGAGCGGGATGAACCCACTCGACTAAATCGACACTAGCTTATTAGGGGCGAGCATGTATTAAGATGATCTTTCTATAAGGAAGCAAGTGAATTCAATTCATATAAGTTGCATGTTTTGATAGGAATGAAAATAGCATCGAATCCAACCAGTACACCGATTGCTTACTCAACCTATGCATGCATTCCCTGCAACGAAACACAAGTATACTTACCATCTGCACAAAACAATAAATTAGCATGTGTTCTATTCTATGTGCGGTCATTGGTGTGATCGACACCTTAGGGACTTATTTCAAGCATTAGCGGCGTGCCCTATCAGCCCGGGTAGCAAGCCCTGCTGGAGGTCCCGTAATGTATCCTGACTAGCACGAATCGAATATTTCCCTCCGGATCGATACGGTTCCAGTGCCCCGGAATGTCGTTTCGAGAAAATGCCAAACCTTGTGCACAAGTTGTCCCAGACCATGTAAATGCATGAATAATTCATATATCATACAATGCATCGAAATAAACAGAAGAAGTAAAGCAGCAATGTATATCTTATGCAACAGTTCATATTTTCTCAAGCGGTGTTACGATTTTGGTATCCCATAGGTCCAAACTCTATCCGAGGTACCAGGCCGCAACCAACAACCAACTTCCTTTACAACCAACTTCCCCAAGTTTATAAGGTGTGCAAGCATATAGTAAAATCAATCTACAATTCCCATGTTCCTTTCTTAGTGGCTGGCATGCATTGTGGCTAAGGATTTCCTAGGCATCCAACCGGGCATCATCGAGTGAACGTTTGAAACATTAGAGATGTGGGCGTAAAGAAGTAGGAAAGAAGGGTCCAAACCACTCACTAGTTAAGAAAAAAGATGCTGAAACAAGGAATCCCGCTTAGCGACGATCAAACGTTAGTTACACGGACATGCAACAACACGAGCACCGAGTTAGAATCCTTGCCTATCCTTCCTTGCCGAACTCCCCAAAAATCAAAGCTCCAAACGATAAAACCAGCAGCGAAAACCAAGCAAATCGAAAGCAACACCAAATCAAAATCCCAAAGCGGCAATCAAGAAAACCAAGCAACCAAACACGAAAACTATTGGACTCGTTTCAATAGAGGCCTTTCCATGAGTTGGAAAGGATCATCGCATTTCGTCCGTGGAAAGAAGATGCCGAGATCTAAGCTATGACTCAGACGGACTAGCCACAAGCCCAATTACATAGTGCTCGTCCCGGTCGGATCGGGATTTGAGGCACTACAAATACAACTACTCAAAGTAACAAAAATAAATTACAAAGGGTTACCGAATACGAGATGACGAGAATCAATTACCAATAATCTATCCAGAACAATCTCTCCTCGAAATAATCCTAATCCCTTCTTTTTTTTAAAAATTACAAACTTGAGAACTCTCTCTCTTTTGTGATCCCTCTCTGGTAGATGATGATAGATTAGGGTTGGAAAAAGATCTATTTATAGTCTCATAATCCCACAAATATGTGGACCATTGATTTTTATCCAACAATATAAATAAAATACCTTTTTTGGTTTCAGTCCCGATGTCAATTTATCGGATGAATACCAAAATATGCCACTTTGAGTCAGAACCATTCTAGAATAAACTGCTTCAAAATTGTTACACCATCGATCCACCGGCAGTGGTATACTGCTGATATTGACTGTGATTTTTTACTGGATTCTGACACGCGCTCAAAATTGAGCCACATTTGTCACCTTCGACTTTTTGAGCTTCTTCGACACTCAGATGACGCTCGTCGCATTTTAGGGTGTTCTCCATATAGGTTGAAAATTACACCCAACTCTAACACATCTCTCCCTTTTTAACTATGTGGAGGAGCTCGCCATTTCGACTATCCTGATGCAGTACTCAAAAAATTTCCTTTGGAGAACCTTCTTGAGAATATCCACACCATTATCCTCAATATGAACATTCTCAAGCACCGCGTCCTTCGTCTTAAGCATATCTCATATCCAATGATACCGAGTTGTAGTATGCCTGGACCGACTATAAAATATCGGGTTCTTTCGAAGGTGAATAACACTTTGGCTATTGTAAAGCAAAACATACTACTCTTACTGAAGATCCATTTCCTGTAGAAATTTTTTCATCCATAACAACTCCTTGTAGGTCACAGTCACCGTAATGAACTTTGTCTCTGTCGTAGATAAGGCAAAACACTTTTGCAATCACGACTGAGACTAAATTGCTCCACGTCGCGATTACAGAAGTGTTACCTAACCAGGTTTATCTCATCCATAACAACTCCTTGTAGGTCACAGTCACCGCAATGATATAGCCCAAAGTAGATCTTCTGGTATCTATGTACCTAACCATATATATCAACGTCGGTATACCTAACCGGGTTTGTCTCATCACTCCCGAATGAAAGCTTCAAATCAGCAGTTCCCTGAAGACGATTTTATTAAATCCTGATTACATATGAGGGAAATCCAGTCTACAAAGGGTTTTTTTTATCTTCATGATTACATATGAGGGAAATCCCGTCTACAAAGGATTTCCCATTTTTCATTAAAGATCACGCCCAGAATCTGTTCTGCCAGGTTCTCGCATTGGGGGAGATCTTTATCCGTCTTCTACAGCAGTTCATCGACTTCCACAGTCGATGAACAAAAAAATGATTAATGGCGGGAGGATACAAAACAGGGCCTGTATAAATTATTCAAGAGCCCATCCTCCATACGCCATGAAAAATTGAGTTGAGGTTTTAGACCCAACTCAATACTGGAAGACAGGGCTAGTTTGCCTACCCTCGTCCACGAACAACGGGAGAAAATACAGCTTGCAAGCTGTGTGGTCGAATGTGACCCTTCCTCTCTCCTGGACGAATCGCCATATGAAGTTGCTGATTATCCCGAGCAAAGGAAGCTATGATATCCTTTCATGATCCAACGTTGCAGAGGATATTTGCTTGAAGTCGCCTTCATTTTTGGCTCCTTACATGCTGGAAGAACATGATCTTCTTCTTCCTCAAGTCGACCCAACGAACTCCGGCAATCATCTTTGTGTGGTGAAGGAAATATGGGAAGAACATGTTAACTCCTCAGCCTTTATATAGGCAAAGAGAACACACCAAATCCCAACAAATCTCCAAAAATCTGCCAAGAAATCAGCCTTGAGGAACGAGTCAGACTTTGACCGTTTCATGCTTCATTCAAAGTGTTTCAAATTACGAGGAATTTGAAAACTTTGAAGGGGGTCTTGTAGAAGCATAAAAAATACGCTGTAGAGTTATACACAACATTTTAGTGCTGGGCGGCGTAAAATATGACTTCAGAGCTATCGGCGTACAATAGAGCTTTTTCGCTAGTACATCGTAAAATATAAGCTCCAGGACAATCCGCGTAATGCAGTATTTCCAGGCTGCTTCAGTGTAAAAGGGTTGTTACATTGCCACTTTGGCGTAAAACTCATCCGCTTTTAATGCGGTGGGAAGTTGTACGGGGAACGCTTTATATTCCTTGGATGAATCTGTCAGATCATGCAGTGAACCTGACTCCTGATAGTGAGCACTGAACAACTATCCAGATGACGGCTGTAATGATGGTCGGCACAGAGACCCAAACTGTCGTTTAGTGACGTTTCCCTGATACAAAAGTATTTTTACGCATACAAGGGAATACGCGGCCTAGTTTTACACAGGCAGATGTGAGCTTTTACGCTCAGCAGAAGACAAAATGAACTGCCACATCAAAAGCTGCTCTTCGTACAGAGCTCGAGGCACGTCTCTGCATTTAATTCTCAGAATGGTGGCAGATCTTCGTACAGAGCTCGAGACACGTCTCTGCATTTAATGCTCAAAATGGTGACAGATCTCTGCATTAAATGCACGATATTTGGTTATATTTTCAAAGACTAGGCGAGCCATAATTACGGATAATACGTCAACATCATCACCTTTGCATATTACGCCATCAGGCTATTTTCAGCTATAGGAGCACGCTGTATGCTATCTCCTTGAAATACACCTTCGGGCTATTTTCAGCTATAAGGAGCATGCTGTACGCTATCTCCTTGAAATACGCCTTTGGGCTATTTTCAGCTATAAGGAGCACGCTGTACGCTATCTCCTTGAAATACGCCAACTTAGGCTATACTTGCATTTGTCCGTGATAAGGCTATTTTGTCCAGAATACGCTCAAGGCCTCAGTCAAAGAAGGAGGATCAGCTATCTTTTACGCTAGCTACCTATCCACGCAGCATCAGGCCTCTACGCCTATAAGGCTTCTACGCCAATTTGGTTTCTATGCCAACCTGACAACTATTTGGCTTCTACGCCATGGTGACAGTTATTGGCTTCTACGCCAACCTTTTTTACGCAATGGGCAGTTACCTACGTGGCTCGCATGCCGTGATCTTCGCAGCAGTTATATGCATTGTCTCATGATGGGACATGCGTCACACGCTTATTCAAAAGATCATCTATACGTGGATGTCAGTTATTATAACCGCCGCGTAAAAAGTGTCATACTCTCCATTATCCGACTTCTATGCCGACTGGACGGTTACTGTCACTAAAAATTTATAAATGAAAACCTCTATTGACAAAGGTCCAGGGTCACAAATTCCAGAGTCAAAAATTCAGAGGTGGAACAAGAGTCGAAAAAAGTTAAAAGAAATTGAAGAACAGAGAGAGAAGAGCTCAGACAGAGAGTAGCGATCGACGATTTTGGCATCGAGCATTCACTCCCTCTTGCAATCTTTGAAGCATCTCCTTCTTCTACAACACTTCTTCATCATCGTGTGGTCCAAGGGACAAAGTGATCGACTGCAGATCAGACTCCTATAGCAATATTTACCCAGATTAAAATTTGTACTTAATATCCTCGTATAGGATTAATAGTACTTCTTGTTTGTAAACCTAAGAAAGAGTTTTGTATAAACTTAGTTTTATTTCTTCCGTTTATTATCAAACACAAGATGGCGACTCTGCTGGGGACCTCTTTCTTATCTGACGAGAAAGAAATTGCTCAACACGATGCAGTATCAGTAGGATCAATGAAGAAGACCTTGGTCGTTCAGTTTGACCAGTCTGCCTACGAAGATATGCTTCGAGCAGGGGGTAACTCTCACTCTCTCTCCGTCCAAGACAATAGGAAATTACGTAAGGTCTGGATGCCCCGGACATCCCCTACCGTTCCTGCCGACTCTCTGATTTCTTCGACCAACCAGGTTGTAGCTGTGCAACCTTCGCACTCCACGTGTAAAACTCTGTCTCCCGTCTGTGACGTGGCAGACAAAACTTTCGATAATACCTCAGTGCTAGTCCAGAAGTCTACTCCGCGCTCTGCGCATAAAATTCAGTCTCCCGTCTGTGACATGGCGGACAGGATTTCTGATAATACCTTAGCGCCAAATCAGAAATTCCAATCGTGCTCTGCGCGTAAGAATGCATCTGCCCTCCACGAAAAAGCAGATGGTCCCTGCAACTTACGCAAGGGAAAACAAGTGGCGGACTACTCAACTTCTCGGCCTTTACGCCAGCAAGAGAAAAATCTGCCCGCTCTCCAGATTACGCGAGAAGCGGATGGCCGATTGAAGGCTTCCTCGATTTTACGCCAGCCTGAGCAGAGCTCCAAATTATGCCAGGTTAAACCCCTCAGCGTAAAGAAAGCCCGATTTGCCGAGAGACACACTCCTCGAGGATTATCTGCTACTCAGATGGCTAACCTGTTGTATACGGGTGGCAGGGAAAAAGTTATGGTTCCCAATATCCGCATGCCAACTGATGTAAACAAGAGGAATAAGCCTTCTTCTTCTGTAAAACCTCCTGACTTGCGTGAATATCTGATCCAGAAACGCAAGGATAGGGGATCTTCCAGCATGTCTATTACGCCTCCTAGGGAGCACTATTGTAATAGTCATAGAATTGTAGTTAATTATTGCTATTCTGAAGCAAAACGGTCAGTTTTTGACCGGTTGAACTACTCTCTGTTTTTTCAGGAAGAAGAGCCTGCACATGCATCAGTTAACATGGCTTCACACGTTCCTAGAGGAAGGTCGAATTCAAGATGTCATCCCTCTAGAACTCCAAGCCAAAGGAGATTCACCAAACTCCTTAAGAACATTGAAGCTGGGGTGTTCCAAAACACCCGTTCGAGGTCACGATAACCGGCTTCGTATTCTTCTGATTCCGACAGTGGGGGTCGCCAGTTTCTCGAATCAGATGCTGAAAGTATAGAGTCATTCTCTATAGAGACCTATACTAGCCATTCAATGACATCCAGAGAAATGGGGGTCTATGCCATTGAAGATGAACACGAAAAGGCTTCCTCGTCAGGAAGTACTGAGCAACGCATCGCTGTGTTGGAGACATCTCTAAAAGAGATACAGTCCATGATGGAGAATATGTACTAGATGATGTTGACTCAACACATAGCTGCTATAGCTCAAGCGTCGGTTCCTCCGACTCAAATACGCATGGTAGTGGACTTACCACCATCCAGCGCGAACAAGGAGCCTGTTCTAGATCAAGAATCAACAGCTCCCCCACTTCCTAACTCGGAGAATGTATTGCCTCCTGTTGAAGTAGCAATACAACCGATCTCTCACCACTCTGCGGTCCTTCCACCTGGTGAAGATCCAATACAAGCAGTACGGGAATTGAAAGCCCAATTTGATGCCTTGAAGCACAAAGATCAGCTCAAAAAATTGGGAATCAACCAGCCGTACCCAGCTATCTGGGACGAGGTCCCTTTCCCTCCTAAATACAAACCATAGACTATGGCTTTGTTTGAGGGAAAGACATCACCGAGCCAGTATATGAACTACTTCAGTATGATGAAGGTGTTATTGCAAGGGAATGACACTCTTCTCACTCGAGTGTTCAAAGGCTGTCTCTCGGGAGTGGCTTATCTGTGGTACCGTAGTCTTGCGAACAACTGTATTACTTCCTTTAAAGATTTCAAGACTTTGTTCTTCACGCGATTCTACGAAGGAAGGATGGATATGTCTATGTCCTCTCTCATCGAAGTAAAACAGAAGGAAAAAGAGAACGTTCGCACTTTCATAGAACGTTTTTGTCAAGCCACTTTGCAAATACCTCCGGGAGTTCCAGACTCAGCATTGGTAGACATTTGCAGGAAAAATCTTCTTCCAGTGATCTCGGTATTCGCAGGACCATATCAGTTCCATGATTGGTCCTCATTTATCATCTCAGCGGTAGCCGCTAAAGACAACAGTCAGAAGGCACGTGATAATGGAATTATGATATCTTCCTCCGATAAAGGCAAGATGTCATCTTCCAATAGCGACCATCCCCGTGGTTCCAAAGGAAAAGAAGCTCTAGCGATCAATACGTCCAGGCAAAAGACTGCGGCAACCACACAGACAAAACCTGTGACTTCCAGGCCCATTGAAGTGTACTCTTTCGACGACGACGATATTTCGAGCATATTCGAGTGTCTCGTAAAAAGCGGCAAGATTATCCTCCCTGAGGTAAAGCGGCCTAATGAAGTCGGCAGTACCAATAACCCCAAGTACTGCATTTTCCATAGGTCCATACATCACCCCACAAAGGCATGTTATGTACTAAAGAGGAAAATCCAGGAGTTGATCGACGCTAAGCCATCACTCTGCGCAACAGCGAGAAGACGGTCACAGCCAACATGATCTCTCTGTAATTTGGCAATCTGCCTCCTCAAGAAGTTCCGGATGGTGTTGTACCTATTTCCCGGACAACGATGAACATCATTAATCTCCCTCCAGCCAGGGGTCAAAATCACGACCTGGTACCCCTAACTACCCAGCGGGGCGAGATTATGTGGGTTCATCCAGATCTGGTGTCAGAGATCAAGGAAGAGACTCAAGCTGCTAAGGCTAAGTCTAATAAGAACTCGAAGCATAAACCATGTCATATGGTTGCGATATCCTCGACATCAGAAGAAGAGGTTTTGGCTACTGGAACCCGTTCAGGGAAAGCCTACCTCAAGGACTATGGAGGAAGTCAAGAAGAAGCATCGACATACGCTTCAGCTGCCAAGCCTTCAGAACCGGAACCTGTCATACCAGAGGCCGGTCCTTCGAGACCAACTTCAGCGGATAAGGGGAAGCAAAATGAAGTGCGCTTCGATAAACCTTTGAAGAATATTCAAAGCAAAGATTTAGAGAAGCCGTATAACTTCGATATCCTGGCCCAGTTGGCTCATACACCAGCCAGATTGTCCATTTTTGAACTACTCAGGCTTTCTAAAGACACTCGTCAGGCCCTGAGTGAAGCGTTGATGCAGGCGGATGCATACTTGACCCAGCTCAAGTCCCCTGATGAAGAACCTATGGCATGTCCTCAATGTCATAGTGTGATAGAGGTGGTCCCGAATATCACTTTCACTCAAGATAACATGCTGTTGAAACACAACAAGCATGACAGACCCCTCTATTACACCGGATATGTCGGTTCCACGGAGGTTGACCGGATTCACATAGATCCGAGATCATTGATCAGCATCATTCCTCATAGTCTGCTCAGACCATTGAGGATTCCTACCAGCGAATTGGCTTACACCACCACTACAATCGTGGGTTTCAACGCCAGGAAAAGTAAGCCGTTGGGGAAGATTCGTCTGAGGATCCAGATTTGTCACCACAGATGGCTACATATTATGTCATTGATTCAGAGGTATCCTACAATATTCTGCTGGGTAGACCATAGATCCACGACCACAACATCGTGCCTTCAACTCTACATCATTGCTTTAAATATGTAGATGCCCAAGGAATAGTACAAACGGAGTTTGCTGACCTTAATCCGTTTAAACGAGTAGAATCCTACTACTCTGACGCAATGTTGTACACCCAAGACTACATGGAGGAGGTGTCAGGCAAAATAGAGAAGGAATTCCACCGGGAGCCAGAAGAACCCTCTGCCGAACAACCTCTGTCAATCAAGGTGAAAGGGCGAACTACTCGTCCGAAAGTCATAGAGCCCCTGGCTATCTACCTGAACAAAACCAAGTCAGGAAATAGAGGTGATCCTCTAGTGATCAATTTGAATCAGAAGCCTCCACCCTTGGTCATCAACATTCGGCGCAACAAGCAGCCGATTGATGTAAATACAGCCAGGAACGTAGTTTCTGATGATAATAAAGATCCTCTTTTCCAGTACATTGACGCTCAAATTCCTGATCAAGAATCCTCTCCCCATAACAATATAGAACCTATAGCACAAAGATTCTTGAAAGCTATAGATTCCTATCATCCGTATGTGTAGGAAGTAGCGTCACCATCTAATGTCATCACGACATATAGGCCACATGAAGATTCTATTTTTATTGTCCCACCTACTAGCAGCGGTCAGCGTTCATTAGTCTTTGGTCGCATGCGCAATGAACCGACTGTACAAGAAGATTCTCCCAATGACGATGCTGGTAAAATACAGGTTCACAAATATAGCCCGCAAGCTTTGAAGATTATGCAAAGTATGGGTTATGACTTGAAGCTAGAACCAGGCCTCAACTACGGGAAAGGCAGACGAATGTCATTGCATGGTGATCCCTACTGTCAATGAACTCATTTTGGATTAGGGTATACCACCTCCCTTGCAACATCTGAGTCAAATGAGGATATCTCTTCCTCTTCTCAAGATGGTTCACCATCTTCTGGCTCATCAGATGATCCCGAACGAGCATTATCAGTAAATATGGTATTGACAGATTCTCTCGAAGCAGACGAACAAGAATCTGAACCATTTGAGAATGAATCTTGGGCTCAACATATGGATACACAATGGGAACTCCGGTTCGAGCAGAGAGAACCTTCCACTGAAGATAAAGTTATCCAAATTGACGTTGGGGATAAACTTTCGCCAAAACCGATATTTATCAGTAACAATCTTTCCGAAGAAGAAAGAAAAGAAATAGTCTAACTGATAAAAGAATATATCGACATCTTTGCGTAGAATTATGAGGATATGCCAGGTCTCGATCCAAAAGTGGCTACTCATAAGCTCAATATATTGCCCAATTTAAAGCCTGTGAAGCAACATCAATGCCGGTTCCGTCCAGACATGATGGACGCCATTGAAGCTAAAATCAAGAAGTTGATAGCCTGCGGCTTCATCCGGGAAGAACAATATCCCGACTGGGTTGCCAATGTTGTCCCGGTCATGAAGAAAAATAGGAAAGTACGTGTCTGCATAGATTACCGAAATTTGAATGCAGCCTGCCCCAAGGATGAATTTCCTCTTCCCATCACAGACGTTATGATCGATAATACATGCGGTTTTGAACGCATGTCTTTCATGGATGGATTTTCAGGATACAATCAAATCAAGATGCATCCTGAAGACAAGAAGCATACTGCCTTCCGGACACCATTGGGGGTATATTGCTATACGGCCATGCCCTTCAGACTAAAAAATGTTGGAGCTACGTACGAACGAGCCATGAGTAACATATTCCATGAGCATCTACACAAAACCGTAGAGTGTTACGTAGACGATATAGCTGTCAAAAGTCACGACAAGGATAATCACATCCAAGACCTGAAGACAGTGTTCGAGTTGATGCGCCAACATCAACTCAAAATAAATCCTACAAATTCCTTTCTGGGTGTATCCAGTGGCAAATTCCTGCGATATATTATTACCGCTAAAGGCATTCAAGTGGACCCGGATAAAGTCAAGGCCATCTTAGAAATGCGACCACCCCGCAATCTGAAAGAACTCAGGAGATTTCAAGGTCGTCTGGCTTATATCCTGAGATTCATAACCAACCTCTCGGGAAGATGTCAACCTTTTTCTCGTCTCATGAAGAAAGGTGTATCCTTCGTATGGGATGAAGCCTGTCAGCAAGCGTTTAATGATATCAAACGCTACCTGACTAATCCTCCAGTTCTGGTGCCTCCCGTCATAGGAATACCATTCTTGCTGTATGTTCGAGCAATGGATCATTCTCTGGGAGCTCTCTTCGCACAGAAGAACGATGAGGGTCATGAACAGGCTATCTACTATTTAAGCAGGATGATGGTCGGAGCTGAACATCGGTACAATCCAGTAGAAAAAGAATGTTTGGCCCTAATGTTCGCCATTCAGAAAACGTGACACTATGTCACAGGCCAGACTATTCATATCATCTCCAGGATCAATCCTCTTCGGGTATTGATGAGCAAGCCAAGCGTTCTTAATTTCCGACTCGCGACTTGGGCGATGTTATTAACACCGTATGATATGGTGTACGTCCCTCAGAAGTCCATTAAAGGCCAAGCATTGGATGATTTCCTAGCTGCTCATCCGATTCCGGAAACCTCCAAACTATATGAGGACATTCCCGACGAAGTTGCAAAATGTAATTCTGTGATGGAAAGTGATGCATGGTAGCTATTCTTCGATGGTGCCTCCAGGATTGGTCCCAGGGGAAACGTGGTTTCAGAAGTAGGAATTATCCTGGTCACTCCTGATAAACTCGTCATCTATCGAGCATATTCTCTTAGCGAACCCTGCTCAAATAATGTGGCAGAATATAATGCCCTACTCATTGGGCTCCAAGTCGCTAAAGAATTAGACGTCGAATACCTGGAAGCTTTCGGTGATTCTCTGCTGATCGTCAATCAAGTCAGAGGAATATATGAAGTCCGGAATCCAGACCTCATCCCCTATCACCAAGCAACGATCGAGATAGCCATGTCTTTCAAAGGGTTCTTCCTAGAGCATGTGCCTCGATCTCAGAATCTGAAAGCTGATGCCCTGACCAGTCTAGCTGCAGATTTAGCTATTCCTATAAGAAGGCAGAATTCGGTGATCCTTCTTAACAGAGATTTATTCTGTGTAAAAAAACAACTTTCACATAGAACACAGCTACGCTGTAAACATAGATCTTCCAAAGAGAGACTGGAGAAGTCCCTTTGTATATTTCGTAGCATACGGAATCTTGCCGGAAGACCCTAAGAAGCAGTATCCGTCAAAAGGCGATCATTACGCTTCTATTTCGATGCGTCTTCACAATGTTTATATCGTCGGACTTATGACAGACTATTATTACGATGTCTCTCTGGTGATGAAGCACAGCGGATTATCCGTGAAGCTCACGACGGCATATGCGGAGCACATTAACCCGGTCCTAAGCTACATGATCGTATCAGGAGGATGGGCTATTACTGGCCTACTATGATCACAGATGCAATAAAATATGCAAGACAATGCAAAGCCTGCCAGGTTCATGCAGATTTTATATATTAACCTTCTGAACATTTACATCCTACGGTGGCATCCTGGCCTTTCGAAGCATGGGGTATGGATATCATTGGTCCTATTCACCTGTCTTCTTTTAGAGGTCATCGGTTCATATTAGCCATCACGGATTATTTCTCCAAATGGGCAGAGGCAATCCCTCTTGTTGAGGTGAAGACATCTAATGTGATCAGCTTTATTAAGCATCACGTCATTTATCGCTTTGGGATTCCTCGAAGGATAATTCATGACAACGGGCCTCAATTCATCAGCCAAGCGTTTCACCGATTTTACGATAAAAATTAGATACAAAACGTGGCCTCTACAGTATACAATCCTGCTGCTAATGGTTTGGCGGAAGCTTTCAACAAAACCATTATCAAACTCTTGAAGAAGTTCGTCTCTTCGAACAAAATAGATTGGAATGAGTAGCTAGGAGAATGTCTCTGGATATACCGCACAACGGTACGAACACCTACGGGTTGTACCCCATTCTCTCTGGTTTACGGGAGTGAAGCTGTTCTCCCCATCGAAATTCAAATTCTGTCACTCAGGATAGCAGTGGCTAATGAGTTGACTCAGGAAAAGAATGATCTATTAAGGCTTCAAGAGCTAGAAGGATTAAATAAAAAAATGCCTTCAAGCCCAACAGCGCATCGCGTTCTACCAGGCACGCATTTCCAGAGCTTTTAATCAAAAAGTAAAGAAAAGGGTGTTCAAAGTTGGCGAGCTAGTTCTAGCCGTAAGAAGGCCAATGATTATTACTTACAAAAGTAAGGATAAATTCCAACCCAAATGGGAAGGCCCTTATGTGATCGAGACGACGTTCTCAAACGGCGCTTACAGATTAGCCAAGCCTAATGGAGACTTGTTAATGGCTCCTATCAACAAAAAATTCCTGAAGAGGTACTATGCTTAATCTCCTTTTTTAAACAGAGTATGGTGAAGATCTCATTCTGACAATACTACTTCCAAAACAAAACTAGTTGGATCATATTCTATCATGTCCATATAACCTCTGAATAGATATGTTTAACTAATTTGGAACTTCAAGATCTATCACGTCCATATTACCTCTGATAGTGTTTTGTGTTCAAATTTTAGTTGGAGCATATTCTATCACGTCCATATAACCTCTGAATAGATATGTCCAGCTGAAGCTTACCAAAAGTATATCACGTCCATATTACCTCTGATATCACTTTCACCCTAGCCTGTCATTTATATTCTAAAATGATGGGTCCACAAAGTCAGATAAGCCTCTTTATTATCTCCAGAAAGAGCAAAATTACATATGAAAGCAAAAAGTACATCATTTGGGGGAAGCAGTTAAGTCGCGAATCTGCTGCGCCAGAGTAGCCATTCTCTCATCTCTGGAGTTCAAGACGTTGGCGCGAGCCCGCTCTAACCTTGCCGCCTCATTGTTCAAAGCAGATAGCTCGGACCGAGCATGTATAAAACATGCGTGGATGACACCCACATGTGTCAGGTTCTGCTGAGCAATCTCCATTCGATCCTTCAGCACATCTCGAGAGGCCGACAAAGAGAGAGCCTTATCCTCTGCTTGAGCGAGTTCATCTTTCAATTTGCGGACCCTCGCTGTCTCTTTCTCATATTCGGCTTCACACTGAGTCAGTTGGGGAATGACATACTCCAATTCGGCACGCTCATGATCCATCTCCTGCTGCTGTTCCTGGACAGATTTGTTCAGAGATTCCATTTACCCAGCAAGCTCTGCAGTCAAGGATTCATACCTAGCTTGAATGAGACCATCAATGCTGCCTCAAGATAGCTATAAATAATCATTAATGGGTTATTCCAAACCATTAACTATCTGCTCAAGTGTATCAGCTCTCCCAGCGTCGTTGAAGTCTCTGATCGGCACTATCGTAAACTGGAAGGACCTTCTCAGAGCCTCGAATCCTAGATTCTTCTCCAGCACCATTGATATCAACGTTTTCAAGGTGGTGTAGAAAATACTAGTATACTGCTCAATTAGCATGGCGAGATCCGAATGGACGCTAAGAGTGGCTACAATATCGACGAATCCCCCTCTAGGAATGATTGCAGACGATGTTGCCACAGTCGTCGCCTCAACAGATAGCGCGGCAAAAGAAGAAGCGCCAACAACGGAGGAAGTGGCCGGCGTACTCAAAGGAGGCATTATCGTAATGACAGGCTCATCCTCCTCTCGAGATATCGGAACCATTTCGGGCGAGCCAGCACCTGAAAATGTTTCCTCTTCAAAGTCAGGCACCTCCATGCCATAGACATGAGCGAAAACAAAGCCAAAAGTTACATCGACGCTGTCCTCCCCGTAGATGTCTTCCCCTGAAAAGAAGACAAGATAAAATTAATATCAACCTGATGTTAATTTTTTTAAAAAGAGGCATAAAGACGATATTTACCCATGGCCGATGGTGTATATGTCGCGTCTGCAGCCAGTACAGCTAAATTATTTCTTAATGATGCTAAGCGAGCTGTCATACCTGGAGATGAGGGTGCACCAAATGACGACTGAGGGTAGTCATCCAAGTCTTCACCCAGATCCAATCGAGGTTCATCAGGTAGAATCTCGCTGGGTATACTTACAGACTCGGCAGGGGTTTCTTCCGTCGTTGGTCTGGATAAAGATATCTTTATTTGACTCGGCCTCGAAGGCGATCTCGTACCACTACCTGAAGCGATAGCAGCGACAGCAGCCTCGAGCAAAGATTCTCCGGCACTGCCAGCCGGAACTGTGGAGGTTCCCTCTCTAAAAGGCGAGGAACCTCTAATCAAAGGATCGTCCCCAACAGGGGAAACAACAGGCTCACTTCTAGGAGCCTCATGACTGGAAGTCCTGTAAGGACCACCAACAGTCTTCTTTTTCTTGCGAGGGTAAGTCTCCTTCAGAACAGAAGCACTTCGCTTACCAGAAATAACCAGAGGCCCTGCAAGTGGAGGTATTTTGCCTCTCGGTACTGCCAACAAAGGCTCATCTGGATTGACAGAATCTTCACCCTCGTTAGAGGAAACTGATGGGACTTCGTCTCTTCCCGCTGACTTAGAAGAGGACATCCTAAAACTTCCATGCATATCAAAATCGTGATGGAAGGTATTGGTTGCCACATAAAACTGGGCATACGAATGAAGGATGCGCAACTCCATGGAGAGTAAAGTCGTGGGCACAGTAAAAGCTGCTCCAGTGCAACCCATTATGAAGTATCGCCATCCTCTCGCTCCATCAATGAGTCCACCCCTGGACTTGAAGCTGGTGACGGCATTGCCCACGTGCAATTGGTCATACCCAAACTGCCTGGCGAACCGACTAGGCAGGTAGGGCTCCAAGAAGCATTGGTCTTCACTTCTGTACAATAAATGGGAAGGTCTAATACAGACCAACCAATTAAAAGCTTCAGGAGAAAGAATGATCTTCCCTTCACCTGAGTCCTGAAGCCTGCTCCCCTGTTGATTGAGATGTATAGAGGGGACGGTGCAGAAGAGCTTCCAACTGTGAGCAAAATTTAGTGTCCATCGACAGTCTAAAACCGTGGTCACGTTCCAGGTGAAATTCTTGTAATTTAACAAGAAATTACTCCCCAAACTACTGCCAGGGCCGGGAGACATCACCCTAGGGTTATGGAGAATTAACCATCCCATTAAATACAGGAACGGTAATTCTACTCTGGGAAAGCTGTCATG
This sequence comes from Iris macrosiphon, assembly GCA_036927795.1. NCBI lineage: Eukaryota > Viridiplantae > Streptophyta > Magnoliopsida > Asparagales > Iridaceae > Iris > Iris macrosiphon. The sequence continues at coordinate 139,148,161 of JAYESA010000002.1, forward strand.
CCGTGTTTCATCGGCAAACAGCCCATCAGTAATGGCCCTCAGGCCAGCTTGTATGCGGCATACCATGGCAGGGAGCAAGCCCAGTCTTGCCCCGAACACCAGATGCACTGCAGGCCATAAGGTGTTGCGGTGAATACGATCCGCAGATGTAATGCCTGGTACTACCAATCGGCACAGCCATACAGAGAGGAAGCCAGCAAGTTGAGCTTCTCATGACAGAGGCCTGCGGCAATGCCTCAAATAACTGTAGGCTTTAGTTCCTGTAGGATATTTCCCTATCCCTTCGTCAAGAATTTGATCTGAAGCCCCAGCGTCTTCAATAAGGTCATTGACTACTTGAGCACTAAGCACGCTCAGAAAACTCAAAGGCCTATCCCTGCTATCCACGACTTTGTCTGGCTTAGCAGTCCTAGCCTGATGGAAGAAGAGATAGGACGCCCATTTGTTGGTATGAGCCAAATCAGAGGGCTCATTATAGAAGGCAGTGCATGCTAAATAGTGACACATCAGCTCCTGGTATACTTCCACTACCCGAGGGTCTGTATCCCCCAGCTCCCGGTTTGTGGGATCATACTCTTCATAAGGAGTATCCCCCATTGGCAGTCTTGAAATCTCTGCCATTTCATGAAGGGCCAATCCCAACTCCCCCAGTGGAATGGCGAAAGTCCCAGTGAGCGAAATATATCGCTCCATCAGAGCTAGAAACAGGTTAGGGTTGAGCGGTTACCCAATACTGGTAGCACTCATAGCCGCGTACAGACCAATGCTCTCCAGCTCAGTCTGGAAATGCTTCAGGGCCCAGTCAGCTAAACGAGCCCATCGAAAATTTGTAGGGGTAACCCACCCATTGGTCTTAGGATTAACCTTGGGGTATACTCCTCCGTGCCCCATGAAGTCATTACAGAAAGTCGGTAATTGGACTGGTTGGAGCAGTGAAGTATCTTCACTCGGGACACTGCCCGGATACAATCCCCTGAACGGCATGACCGGGCCGGAAGGGCGGCTTACAAATAACCCTTAGTCGGACCCTTTCTGATAAAATATCTTCCCCGGCTGGCCGTGAAGATTAGGAGTCAGGGTCCACGACATCCTCCTGGGATGCGTGGCATGGAAGAATGCCGAGATAGGATAATCTCTCAGCATCTTGGGCAGATACAAGACCAGGCCCCCGGCAGGAAAAACCTAGTTTTCTTTCTTGGGCTTTGTCTGGGATTGTTTGTCAATCATATCCCCGAAGAGGAAAGCCGGTTTTATCTATTGTGCCCCGTCTATATACGCCAGGGGCTCTCCATTGATCATGCTCAACAACATTCGCACTCCTTGAGACGATATCAGGATTCTCCTTCCTTCAGGATATTGGGGTCCAGAAATAGAAATGTCACATGGGACAAATCCTCCAGGTAGTTGGAGTGCAGCATCCCAACAGCAGAACCCATCACCTCAGCCAACGGAGATACATGCAAGTTAACTACAAAGTGCAAGAAAAATACATCAGTTTCTATACTAGACCTCATAATCTTGCAGCTTATGCCAAAAGGCAACAGTCTGTGCTTTTACGCCAAGACTGTAAAAACTTGACTTTTTACGCTGGAATCTCATTCCAAGGCGTAAAATTCAAGATTGGCAGTATACACAAAAATCTGACAGTCTATGGTTTTACGCCAGATTGCCAAAGTTTGAGTTATTACGCCAGAATTTTCATCCAGAGCGTAACTCTCAAAGTTTGTAGTATACGCCAAATTTTGACAATCAAAGCTTTTACGCCAGACTGTGAAAATATAGAGTTTTTACGCTGACATATTAGAAATATGGGAGTAAAAGATGAAACATCTCTGTGCATCATCTTCCTCGAAGAGGCTATCAGCACAGAAGATGACCTAGCGCGTTCACGTACAACGTGTGCGAAGGGTTTTCTTCGTTCTTGTCATCCCAAAAGCTTTACCTATAATGCCCGGCGCACAGCTCGTCGGTGGAACACTTCATTCAGAACGGGCCTCGCCCTGCCCGACGGGAGTAGTTCTTGCTTGGGCAGAGAAGCGAGAAGAGGAGGCAGCCTTCTTTCCCTTAGAGGAGTAGATTGGTTTTGGTGCCATTACTAGAAACTCAGAATGCTCAGAAAAGAAACGAAGAAGAATACTCAAAGAGAAGAAGGTTTTCTTTTGCAAAAGACAGGTGAAGAGTCTTCTCTCCGAAAGCCTTGGGGTATTTATAGAGTTCAGATAAACTCCTCGAATCCCTAACTAAATTCGATATTTAATATTCGGTTATGATTGGGGACTACGTTAGCCTATTACTCAGGGAAGGCGGACACTCAGCGAATTTAAAAAAATTTTGTACAAAGCAGATTCGCGATTTTACGCCAAGGAGCTTTTTACGCTCGGGAAGCTACAAATCTACGATTTTACGCTCAGAGGCTATAAGTCTATGGTTTTACGCCTGTGCTTTTACGCTCGGTAGCTTTTACATTCGAGAGGCTACAAACCTACGACTTCACGCTCAGAAGCTATAAATCTACGATTTCACGCTCAGAAGCTTTTTACGCTCAGAGGCGACAAATCTACGACTTCACGCTCGGAAGTTTTCTTTTCAGAGGCTATAAATCTACAGTTCTACGCCCGGATGCTCTTATGCTCAGCAGCTTTTACGCTCGAGAGGCCACAAACTTTCTATTTTACGTTCATCTATACTACGGATCTATGACTTTCCGCATATCTAAAAATACGCAGGCCAGAGTATGCGTATATCTGAACAATTCTCATGACGACAAACTACAAGTGTTCACGTAGGAGATACTCCTCCTTGGCCTCAAAATATCCCAAGTACCGAAAGCATGCAGAGTTCAATATTGAAAATAACTCTTCTTCTTGGGTCGATTGGAAGTTCATCCAAAATCCAGTCTGAATATTTCCTCTACAGTTCAAGATGATGATTCAATTTTGACAGCCATTTCTCGCCCTATTTCAAGAGATTTTCGGGAAATCATTCTTGAAGATGATGGTCTAAACAAGAAATTCTTCTTATCAGAGAAGTGACAGGTTCAGAATTCTACGCAATCCCTCATTCAAAACAGCATGACAGTTCGGATATTCGACTTAAATGTTAAACAGTTTTCTACGCATCCTCAGTTATGCGTAAAAGACAAGACGGGACCAAATACTCTTTTTTCAGAGTCGGCGTAAAGTTATTCAGACGTGTCAAAGCTACACATATTCAGACTTTATCACAGCAAAGAATATGGCAAAATTATCAAATGCGCAAAAGAAGACGATTTTATTAAATCATGATTACATATGAGGGAAATCCAGTCTACAAAGGGTTTTTTTCATCTTCATGATTACATATGAGGGAAATCCCGTCTACAAAGGATTCCCCATTTTTCATTAAAGATCACGTCCAGAATCTGTTCTGCCAGGTTCTCGCATTGGGGGAGATCTTTATCCGTCTTCTTCAGCAATTTATCGACTTCCACAGTCGATGAACAAAAAAATAATTAATGGCAGGAGGATACAAAACAGGGCCTGTATAAATTATTCAAGAGCCCATCCTCCATACGCCATGACAAATTGAGTTGAGGTTTTAGACCCAACTCAATACTGGAAGACAGGGCTAGTTTGTCTACCCTCGTCTACGAACAACGGGAGAAAATACAGCTTGCAAGCTGTGTGGTCGAATGTGACCCTTCCTCTCTGCTGGATGAATCGCCATATAAAGTTGCTGATTATCCCGAGCAAAGAAGCTATGATATCCTTCCATGATCCATCGTTGCAGAGGATATTTGCTCGAAGTCACCTTTTTTTTCGGCTCCTTACATGCTGGAAGAACATGATCTTCTTCTTCCTCAAGTCGACCCGACGAACTCCGGCAATCATCTTTGTGTGGTGAAGGAAATATGGGAAGAACAGGTTAACTCCTCAGCCTTTATACAGGCAAAAGAGAACACACCAAATCCCAACAAATCCCCAAAAATTTGCCAAGAAATCAGCCTCGAGGAACGAGTCAGACTTTGACCGTTTCATGCTTCATTCAAAGTGTTTCAAATTACGAGGAATTTAAAAACTTTGAAGGGGGTCTTGTAGAAGCATGAAAAATACGCTGTAGAGTTATACGCAATATTTTAGTGCTGGGCGGCGTAAAATATGACTTCAGAGCTATTGGCGTACAATAGAACTTTGTCGCTAGTACAGCGTAAAATATAAGCTCCAAGACAATCCGCGTAATGCAGTATTTCCAGGCTGCTTCAGCTTAAAAGGGTTGTTACATCGCCACTTTGGCGTAAAACTCATCCGCTTTTAATGTGGTGGGTTGTACGGGGAACGCTTCGTATTCCTTGGATGAATCTGTCAGATCATGCAGTGAACCTGACTCCTGACAGTGAGCACTGAACAACTATCCAGATGACGGCTGTAATGATGGTGCGGTACAGAGACCCAAACCGTCTTTTAGTGACGTTTCCCTGATACAAAAGTATTTTTACGCATACAAGGGAATACGCTGCCTAGTTTTACACAGGCAGATATGAGCTTTTACGCTCAGCAGAAGACAAAACGAACTGCCACGTCAAAAGCTGCTCTTCGTACAGAGCTCGAGGCACGTCTCTGCATTTAATGCTCAGAATGGGCAGATCTTCGTACAGAGCTCGAGACAGGTCTCTGCATTTAATGCTCAGAATGGCGCCAGATCTCTGTATTAAATGCACAAGATTTGGTTATATTTTAAAAGACTAGACGAGCCATAATTACGGCTAATATGTCCACATCATCACCTTTGCATATTACGCCATCAGACTATTTTCAGCAATAGGAGCACGCTGTACGCTATCTCCTAGAAATACGCCTTCGGGCTATTTTCAGCTATAAGGAGCACGCTGTACGCTATCTCCTTGAAATATGCCAACTCAGGCTATACTTGCATTTGTGCGTGATAATGCTATTTTGTCCAGAATATGCTCAAGGCCTCAGTCAAAGAAGGAGGATCAGCTATCTTTTATGCTAGCTACCTATCCACGCAACATCAGGCCTCTACGCCTACAAGGCTTCTATGCCTATTTGGTTTCTATGCTAACCTGACAACTATTTGGCTTCTACGCCATGGTGACAGTTATTGGCTTCTACGCCAACCTTTTCTACGCAAGGGGCAGTTACCTACGTGGCTCGCATGTCATGATCTTCGCAGTAGTTATACGCATTATCTCATGATGGTACATGCGTCACACGCTTATTCAGAAGATCATCTATACGTGGGTGGCAGTTATTATAACCGCCGCGTAAAAAGTGCCATACTCTCCATTATCCGGTTTCTATGCCGACTGGACGGTTACTGTCACTAAAACTCTATAAATAGAAACCTCTATTGACAGAGGTCCAGGGTCGCAAATTTCAGAGTCGAAAATTCAGAGGTGGAATAAGGGTCGGAAAAAGTTAAAAGAAATCGAAGAACAGAGGGAGAAGAGCTCAGACAGAGAGTAGCAATCGACAATTTTGGCATCGATCATCCACTCCCTCTTACAATCTTTGAAGCATCTCCTTCTTCTACAGCACTTCTTCATCATCGTGTGGTCCAAGGGACAAAGTGATCGACTGCAGATCAGACTCCTATAGCAATATTTATCCAGATTAAAATTTGTACTTAACATCCTCGTATAGGATTAATAGTACTTCTTGTTTGTAAACCTAAGAAAGAGTTTTGTATAAACCTAGTCTTATTTCTTCCGTTTATTATCAAACACTCCATATTTTCTTTTTTATCCTCGGTAGATAGACACTGCTCTGAAGTAAACTTAAAGTGAGTTACGAGGGTGTTACTCACTTTGTTCGACCCGTCCATCTAGAAATGCTGAAGTACTCGATGAATTTACATCTTTTGGGACAACCACATCAACTTGGACTTTTTTTTGGCTGATCTCCATCCAAATAATAGCCTTCGCTATGCTTAAATTATTTATAGAGAAGGCCACGCCGAGTTAATGCTTCAACTTTGTTATTCTGGTGGCATTTTGACTCATCAATAATATATCATCAATATAAAGTAAGAAAATGATGAAATCATTTTCAGAAAAATGCTTAATAAACACACAATATATGTCATACTTGCATAATTATTCTCCCTATAAATGACTCAAACTTTTTTTACAACTACCGTGGATCCTGCTTCAGACTATACATGCTCTTCTGATCAACCGATAGACTAAATGTGACTTGCACTTCTCACAAAATCCCTCGGGTTGCTCTATGTATAATTTCTCTTCTAAATCACCATGGAGAAATATTGTTTTCACATCAATCTACTAAATATCTAAATTAAAACTGGCTACTAAAGCTGGCACCACCCGAATAGGACAATTTGACAACCAACGAGAAAATTTTATTGAAATCCATACCCTTTTGCTGACTGTAGCCTTTGACTACCAACCTCGCTTTGTATCGAGGGCGAGTAGAATCTTCTGTCTACTTCACTCTAAACGCGAATCAATTCTTGAAAGTCTTATTTCCCTTTGACAATCGAACAAACTCATAAATAATGTTTGCCTTTAAGGAAATTATCTCCTCCTATATGGCCTGCATCTACTCCTGCCTATATTCGTCTTTCGTCGCCTCTATGAAGCATTCAGGTTCTTCCCCGTTAGTCAATAGCACATAATTATCTGTGGAGTACCTTATAGTTGCTTGATGCTCTTTCACACTCCTTCTCCATAGAACCTCTGGTGTTGGCTATATACTGACAGCCTTATTCCCTTCAGGGATTGCCTATTCGATATGCTCATCCTCTTGGGGGTCGCTCTAATAATCTTCTGTAGGCTGGTGACCAAGGTTAGAAGAAACTCCATGTACTGGTTCCCCTTTAGTAGAATTCTTTGTAGTATCCTTTGGAAATAGCTCGAAGCATGATGACTCTAACTCAGGAAAATCCTTATCTTTAGAAGGCATCTCAGAATCCTGAGTGTTGTTCATGGTCTGTTCCTCGACGAATATCACATCTCTACTTCTGTAGATTTAGTTTCTTAGTAAGAAGGGCATTAGGAATTGTCTATAGGAACCGATAGGCCAAGCCAATCCCGCTTCCACTGGGTCATAGAGTCTATACCTGAACTCATCCCGACTATAGCAAAAAAAGACATATTATCCCGTCTTTGGCTCAAGTTTGGATCTCTCATCTTTCGGTACATACATGAAGGCCTTCTACCCAAACACTCAAAGGTGACTGTATAAAGGCTCCTTGTCATAGCATACTTTGTCAGAAATATCACCCTACAAAGGAGAAGTAGGAGATAAATTAATAACATTAATGTTTAAAGCCTCACCCAATAACTGTCTGTAAGTTTGCTTTTAAGAGAAAATACCATACACTCTCTATTAGTGTCCTTTTTATACGTTCTACTATAACATTGAGTTGAGGCATCTTTAGCGGAGTCTTTTGGTGTCGATTTTCTTGCTCTTTGCAAGATGCATCAAAGGGACCAATGTATTCGTTGCTTTTGTTAGACCAAATACATTTTAACTTCTTGTCCGTCTCCTTATCAATAGAGGCCTGAAACTCCTTGAAAGTAGGCAACACCCGACCCTTGGTCTTTATAGCATATACCTAAACTTTTCTGGAATAATCATTAATAATAAGAAGCACAACTAAAAGTTTTTACCTTCATTATACCGCAAACATTTGAGTGAACCAATTCAAGCAATGTCGATTTTCTTAAAGTTGGATGATTTTGGAAACACATCCTATTTTGCTTTCAAACCATGTAGTGCGTGTCTCTCTCCAATTTTATAGACTTTAGTCCCAGAATTAGTTTCCTGTTCAATAAGTAGCTCATTCATTTCTCGCTGATATGGCTAAGTTGTCTGTGCCACAACTAGCTTGATGCATGACTGTTTTCTTTCACCTCATGTTCCTACCATGCACTCCCTTTTATATAGTAGAGATCAAATTTCTTGCTTCCTCAAGTAATCACCAATGAACCTTTGAAAAGCTTCCACTGATAGTTCCCAAAGAGATTGAAGAATCCCTTATCATCCAACCTTTAAACCGATACCAGATTAAAAAATATATCGGGGACATGACGAACACCTTTGAGCACAAGTATTGCTTTCGTATTTATTTTTAAATGCACATCTCCTATAACAATAACCTTTTGCACATTTTTGTTGTCCATCTTCAATACTTTATAGTCTCATGTTGTATATGTGGAATATAGTGCCATGTTGTGAGATACGTGTGCCGACGATCCTGAGTCCACCTGCCAAAAATTATCGCATGCGAGGACGGGGTTCATGATCACCTCATCACTGACAATAATAATGTCGCGTAGATGTGTTGAGAAGTCCGTTGTTGTGTTCTTACTCTATTTTTTCTTGTCGCCCTTCTTCTCTCTCTTCAAAGCAAAATAGTTTTTCTTGATGTGACCCTTTTTGCTATAATGGTAATACTCGGAGTCCTTATACCGAGTCTTGGACTTGCCTCTTCGCTTGTCTTTGTTACCGCCTAAACTATTGCTTTTACTCCTACATTGGCTCTCTGAAACAAGTGCCTCAAAATAGGATGTTGATGAATTACCTTGAGATTTTCTCCGCATCTCTTCATTCAATATCCCACTCTTGACGAACTCCAGATTAACTAATCCTTCTAGAACAAAAGTTATCGTGGACACTCGTACGATTCCGTATGAGTCTGGCAATATACACAACAACCAATATCCTTGTACTACATTGTTAAATTTTACTCTAATTGAGGATAAATGGTCAATCATAACTTGAAACTCACTCGAGTGATCCGTAATGGACATACCATCCTTGTACTTTAGACTCATTGTATGTCGGATCAAGAATAATTTGATTAACCCGACCTTCTTGACATACAAGGATTCCAACTTCTTCCATAATGTCCTTATGTGCTCAATATTGACGATGTGATTATACACATTCTCGTCCATGAACTGCCTGATATACTTATATACCTATATATGCTCAAAATATTTGTCCTTATTAAATTTATTACTGGGCTCCTCGGAAGCAAATACCGAAAGATGTAGCTCCTTTACGAATAAAAAATCTTTTATCTCGCTTCACCAATAGTGGTATTTGGAACCATTTAAGTTTATCATGTACATTGACTTCACATCCATCTCTAGCTTCTACTTGGTTTGACTGTAAACTCTGACACATGGCAACCTCTGCCCTGCTACTGCTCTGAAATCAAAGCACTGATACCAGTCTGTTGGGAACGAAACAGAAAAACTATTACCCTAAACTAAGTAACTATGAGAGAACAGAAGATAAATGCACAAACTAACTTTCCAAAAATATAAAAAAGTACAGCACAAACACAATCATTTTTTATGTAGAAAACTCTTGCGAGAAAAATCACGAGACGATCGAAGTCTAATCCTTGAAATGAAATAGAGATTACACCCTCTACAAACTTTTTCAACTGATCCAAACGGATTACCACAATACTCATAGTAATGAAAACGAATTACAAAATTTTACCAAAGACGAGATGGTAGAACCAATCAACGATGATCTCTCCGAAATGATCTCTCTTCGAAATAGTACCAAATTCTTTCTTTCTCTTCTTTGAAAGTTGCAAACTTGAGAACTCTCTCCTTTTTTTCTCTCTCCATGGTAGATCGATAATGATAAATTATGGTTAGAAAAGACCTATTTAAAGTCTCCTAATCTCGCAAACATCTAGACTATTAATTTGATCCAATAGTGTCAATAAAACTTCTATTTTTGGCTTCATCCTTGACACTTGTATACTAGTGATATACCAATGTCGGTATACCGATGATATACCAAAAATATAACGCTTTGAGTCAGAATTATTCTCGAACAAACTGCTTTAAAACTGGTATAAAGTCAGTACACCGATAGTGGTATATCAACATTATATTGTTGATACTGACTGCAGTTTTTCAATGGCTTCTGATACGCGCTCAAATTGAGCCACCCTTGCCACCTTTGGCTTCATAAGTTTCTTCAATACATGGATGACACTCATCGCACTGCGGGTATTCTCCACATATTTTGGAAATCCCATCTAACACCAATAAACATATCACGGTTTAAAATTGAAAATCGATATGATTTGGTTTTACCAATTTAGGTTTGGTTTTAGGTTTTGGATATAGAAGAATTTGATTATTCGATTCAGATTTTGGTTCCAAGCTTTAAAAATTGACCTGAATCCCGTGGGAACGAATCCACCCAAGATGTTTATTGCTCCACCTCCTTGCCACTTGAGCTAGGAGGCTTTGACAAAAAAAAGAAAAAGAAAAAATAATAATATATATATATCCTACTAGTGGCCTAGTTGTATGGCCTGGGACATCGGACAGAGCGGGCGGGGTTCGAGCCCTACAGGCGTCCAGTAGGGGTGGGTTGGGGGGTCTCGGGTAGGTAAAAAAATAAAATTAAAAAATAAAAAATAAATAAATAAATAAATAAATATATATATATATATATATATATATATATTGGAAGAAGGAAATTGTATTAATAAAAGAGCTATTACATTATAGCCACTATTTGTAGGTGCCTTTGTTCACCAACATTTTCACATCGTACTCGATATTATGAATGATCTTGATATTAGTGGCGAATAATCCCTCAAATATTCGTCTATTGTATTCTCGCTACATGTGCCAAACCGTTGCCGCTAGTCTTATCAGGGCCTTAGTAAACCATATCTCCCATTTTCGTTTATTGCTTTGAATGTACTTCACCATGTACTATATGTCCCGAGCTCCCTGAATCCTCATATTGAGTTTTGCTTCTTGCACTTGCCAAACCCCCCAAGTCTCGTTGCAATTGAAAAATATATGTCTCATAGTCTCATTACTATGTTGACACAAAATACACCTTTGGTTTCCTAAGTGCATCCCGAAACGTGTAAGCCTATAAAAGGTAAGAAGACATCCGCTCAACAGATTATATATGCACATATGCATTTTAAAGGCTGCACCCTTAGTCCATATGAAGTCCAACTCCAGTCGGGAGTGTATAATGCGGATCCGATCATAGATGTCCTTGTAGTCTAACTCCCCTTTTCTGGTGCCGTTCCATACCCACCCGTCAGCATGTGCGGAGCCGTCGATTGCGATCCTCCTGATTTCACTCAAAAAAGGTTGGGTGAAACCATTTACTTCTGGTTTCCAACCCCCTTTGTAGTTTATAACTCACTCGTCCCCTGCAATGGACCTGAGTAATTGCATTAGCCCCACACTTGTCCATTAAGCTGTGGTGTGCGATCCATGGGTCAAGCCATAAACTGGTGGCCACCGCATTTTTGAAGCATCATGAAATCTCCTGCTTTACCCTCGATCAGTAGTGTATGATAGTTTTGAACATCACATAATCATTAATATTCATCCGCTGTGTCACGTCCCAATTCCGTGGAATCGATAGTCATCCCCCCGGCGTGATGCCATGCGTGCCTAAATTGTGCAACACACATGGCCATGGTATTTTATATAACGAGAACATATTCAGAATACACAGATAATTGAACACAATATTAAACAAGAAATTTTTTTCTTTATTGATAATGAATATCATTTACAAACTTTTTGAGAAAGTATAAAAGGTTACCTCACAAGCTTACAAAAGCGGACGCAAAATGAGATAGTCGTCCGATACATTACATCCTTTTACTAAAATTTTAAAAGCTATAGACACCTTCTGGCGAATCTATCGCCTTTCCATGGAACTACATAAGGTATGTGAATGAGCTCCTAGAACTTCAAATAAGCTTCAAAAGGGCACAAACATGGTGCGTCGGTAGGTGGACTGGATTGTGAAGTCGTCTTAACTCCTTGCAGGATCGCCTTGGGGCGGAGAATCTGCTGTAACGAGGGTCAGTACATCAAAATACACTGGTGAAGGCAAGCTAACCCAACTATACCAATCAACATATTATCTATGTGAAGCATGCAAGTTATTATGTGGTCTTTCTATCTTGCCTTAGTTCAAGTTACAAGCAAGCAATGGATATAGAAATTAACCGAAATAAATATGCCACCGTTCGATAACTTTTACCTGCCCGTCTGAACCACCTGCACAACACTTACCATGACCTTCCCAGCCACGAAGATATATTTAGCTTGCATAGTTTAAATATACGAGGGGGTCTCTAGCATGTTGCTATAGAGGACGAGTTATAGCCTCGGGATGGAATGTCATGTAACGCAAGGAATAAGGGCGTTACAGGCCATCCCGTCCGAAGCAGGCGACTATCCAAAAGTTATGTCAGGATCAGATCAGTGCTAGTATCCCAGCGACCGTCCGCAGAAACTAAGACCTTGAGCATAAGTTGTCCGTGACCAAGAGAAGTCTATACTAAGTCGTCAATCGAGGCAGTTTCAAGACATCACAAACACGAGACAAGTAACATAGCATGATCTAATTTGAACAGTCTTCATGTTCAGTTATTGCATAGTAAAGTGTGTTATATACATAGCACAATAATAGAAGAATGTTGTTCTAACTAGAATTAAAATACGATAAAAGAATATTCTAAGCAAACTAGCATGTAATAAGGTAACCGTTCACAAGTTGATTGACAAGCATAGAGTAATCCAAGTCTATTCTATTTTATCTTGACATCTTTTAGTTATTATGGTATCATTTTATTGGAACAATCAAGATAGCAAGATTCTTTGGTGTGAAGACTTGGAAGAAGGATCAACTAATCAAATTATAGCCACTCACAAGTTGGTGGGGAGAGAGAGAAGGAAAGAGGTACTTCAAGACTCCGCTCGTACGACTCCTACTGCACGATCATCTACATTGCCACAAACAAATAATCAATACCTCCACTCCTCTTTTTCAAGCTCGAAACAAAAGTGCAGTTTAATGAACAAAAGTAATAAAATCATCAAAACTATTCAAGAAAATACAAACTCAAAAACCAACTCGAAAGCACAAAAGAACGAAAGCAATAATACGACAACAAAAACTAGGCAAGAAAACTTGCAACGGAGAGGTCTCTCTTGACTCTGCCGCTAAGTCCATCCTTGGGGCACGGTCCACTGAATATGGGAATCGATTCTGAAGAAGCCAATCCATAACGAGAAAAAAACTTAATTCAATCTATCCCTATCGAACGATATCGAAAGTATTTCTTAGCCACGCTCCCTAAATAGGGAGAACGGGGCACCACATCCTAACAAACTAATTGAAAGTTTCAACCTCGAAACTTAGGAATAAAACCTACCACGATGAAATAATGAAGAAAATTTTTCCTTCATCTCAGACTCAAGCTCCCACATCGACTCTTCGACCGAATGATTTCTCCAAAGCTCACGAACGAGAGAAACCAAATAACTTTGAAGCAAATTCTCCTTTCGATCCAAGATCTGTACATGTTATTCAACAAATGACAAGTCTGCCTTCAAGTATAGTTGACCAAAATCTATCACATGACTCGGATCGTACACATACTTTCTAAGTTGTGAAACATGGAAGATATCATGCACCTCTGATTTTAACAGTGGCAAGGCAATCTGATATGCGACTGAGACGACTTGCTTGAGTATTTTGAATGGGCCGACGAATATCGCAATTAGCTTTCCTTTTGCTCCAAATCTAGTGACTTATCGCATAGGCGAGACATTTAAGAAATACATGATCACCTTTTAAGAACTCAAGAGATCGACGATACTCGTTTGAGTAACTCTTTTGACGGCTTTGTGCTACCTTCAGCCGCTCGCGGATCAAACAGATCTTCTGGACGGTTTGCTCTATGAGTTTCTGGCCAAGAATTTGTCATTCGCCAACTTTATCCCAACAGATAGGGAATCTAAACTTCTGCCCATACAATGCCTCATACGGTGCCATTTAAATGCTGGATTGATAGCTATTATTGTATACAAATTTGGCTAACGGTAGATGCATGTCCCAACTTTACTTCAAGTGTAAGGTACAGAGCCGTAGCATATCTTCGAGAATCTGGTTTACTCGCTCTATATAGCCGTCTGTCTGAGGATGGTAGGTAGAGATGAACTTTAACTTTATTTCCATTGCTGACTGAAGACTCTCCCAGAAGCACGAGAAGAATCGTCCATCTCGGTCGGAGATAATAGATACGGGCACACCGTGGCGTCGAACGATCTCATCGAGGTAGATCTGTGTCAGAAGGTTGACACTCCAAGAAACTTTGGTAGAAAGAAAGTGAACTTACTTGGTGAGTCGATTGACGATGACCCAGACAACATTATTTCTCTGTTACATCTTTGGCAATCCAACAATAAAATAATAGTTATGTGTTCTCATTTCCACTCCTGCATAGCAAGGTTCTGCATCTCCCCGCCCGACTTCCAGTGTTCTGCCTTTTCTCGCTGACAAGCCATGCATTACGACACAAATAGCGCCATGTCCATCTTTATTTTGTGCCACCAAAACATCGTGAAGAGGTCTCGATACATCTTCGTGCTTCCTGGGTGTGAAGTGTAACTCGCATAATGGGCTTCACTGAGTATCTCTTTTCTGAGGTTTGCATCATTAGGAACATAAGATCTTTCCTTCACCCGCATCATTCCATCCTCGCTCAACACAAATTCGGTCGCCTTTCCTGCTGAGATAAGCTTGCGTATCTTCTCTAGGAATAGGTCGTCCTTCTGAGAGGACTTGACTTGACTTTCTCCAATAGTTCCGATTCGAGGTGCAACTGAGCCGGCTGCGGCCATTTTTATCTGATTCAGAGTGTAATGCCCAAACTTTCCAGATCCTTTTACAGCCTATCGCAGATAGCTAAGCTTTATGCAAACACTCGACTCAGTGCATCAGCTACAACATTTCCCTTACCCAGTTTATATCTGATCAACTAGTAAAAGTCGCTAAGGAGTTTGAGCCAACGCCATTGCCGCAAATTCAGATCCTTTTGAGTATAGAGGTACTTGAGGCTTTTATGAACCGTAAAATTTTTATACGATACGCCATAGAGGTAATATCGCTATAACTTTAATGTGAACACTACCACTGCTAGTTCCAGATCGTACGTCGGATAGTTCTTCTCGTGAGTCTTTAACTACCTCAATGCATAGGCTATCACCTTGTCCCTTTGCATATGGATACATCATAAACCCTTGCCTGAAGCATCGCTATAAATCTAAAAATCATCGGGTCTATCCGGGAGTGTAAGAATCGGTGCTGAGACGAGACGTCGCTTTAATTCTACGAATGAAGCTTCACAGTCATTTGACCACGCGAACATTACTCTCTTTCGAGTGAGAAGAGTCAGAGGCGAAGCAATCTTTGAAAAATCTTTGAAGAATCTTCTTTAGTAGCCCGCTAGACCAAGAAAGCTTCGAATGTCACTAGCCGACTCTGGTCTCTTCCACTCCACGATGGCTTCGACTTTCTTTGGATCGACTAAGATTTTCTTCGCAGAAATAAAGTACCCTAGAAAATATATGTTGTCCAACCAGAATTCATACTTACTTAGCTTCGTGTTTAACTGATTATCTCGAAGAGTTTGAAGCACCATCCGCATGTGTGCTACATGTTCTTCTTTATTCTTAGAGTACACTAAGGTATCATCTATGAATACCACCATGAACTTTTTATGAAATGGTCTGAACACATGGTTCATCAAATCCATGAATGCAGCAGGAGCATTCATCAGTCCGAACGGCATGACAGAAAACTCATAGTGGCCAAAACGGGTGCGAAATGCTGACTTCGGCATATCCTTTGGCTTGATCTTCAATTGGTGGTAGCTATAGAGAAGGTCTATCTTCGAAAACACCGATGTCCCTTATAGTTGATCAAAGAGTTCATCGATCCAAGGCAGGGGGTACCTGTTCCAGATGGTGACCTTATTTATATTCCGTTAGTCTATGCAGAGCCGCAACATCCAATCCTTCTTCTTTACAAACAACAAAGGTGCGCCCCAAGGAGACACGCTCGAACGGATATACCTACGGTCAATCAGTTCCTGTAGTTGACACTTTAACTCCTTTAAATCGGTAGGGGCCATTTGGTATGGAGCTTTATAAATCGGTCGGGTATTTGGGAAGGTATTGATGGTCAACTTGATTTCTTGGTCGGATGGTATGCCATGTAGTTCATTCGGGAACACATCAGGAATTCTGCCACAATGGAAGAAGACTCAACGTTTGCACAATCCTACTGCATGTCTCGAACCGACGCTAAGTATCCCTCATATCCATAGTATAGCATCTACCGAGCTGATGTCACAGAAATTGCCAAGAAGGTCTTCGACGCTTCTGTCGTTGAACCACTCGAGTAACAGAATTCGGCCTCTCCAGGTAGACGAAAGATGACCCATTTCTCTGCATATTCAATTGTAGTCGAGAAAGAACCGAGCCAATCCATCCCTAAAATGATGTCATAATCCTGAATATCTAGGACTAACACATAGAGTAAAAGTTTTCTTCCTCCGATACATATATGACCTCCCTGACATACTGAACGAACATGCATTTTTGTGCCCGATGGGTACTAACACTAAGGTCTAGATATAACGGTGTGATCACTAGCTTATTTTCTATGGCAAAATCTACGAATATAAAACTATGAGTAACACCAGAATCAAATATCATGCGAGCAGGTATGTTTTTGAAAAGAAATATATCTGACACAATGGTGTCCAAAGCGAGGGATTCTTCCCATGTCAAAGTGAACACCTGGCCTTGAGCTTGACGACGATCCAGTTGTAGTGTAGATCGATTTACTTGAGTCACTGCGGCATAATTTTATTATAGAGGATGGCGCGGATTGTTTCTAATCAGATGGGTTGAATTATCACAATGGAGGCATGACCCGATCCTTCGACGACATTCACTTTTAGTGTGCTATTGTCAGTTACAGTAGATACAATATTGTCCTAAAAAATTTCTCGGATGATCGCCGTTATTTGGATGCTTTGGAGCATTGTTTCCTCCAGTGTTGCTAGGGCACTTGTAATTGGAAGTATGCACAGCGCCGACAATAATTAAAGGATACTGCGTTTTGAGAGAAAGGACATGGTTGAGAACTTCCCACATCGTCTAATACTGGAGAATGACCATGTGCACATGGATGGAAGGTAACATGCTATCTTTAAATTGTCCTGTACGATTGGCCGCATCAGGTAGGTAGGATCTTATAAACTTCGCGAGCCAACTGAATTCGACGGAGTACTACTTCACTGTCATATTTTTTTGTCAAAGATACACGAACTCGTTCTTCTTTTACCGACGAACGGGAGGAGGTTTGAGCTCCTCTTCAGACGTGCTACAGAAGGTAGCCCACACGATTTTCTCGTCTTTATCGTCTATGGAGAGAGATCTTTGATGCACGTTCCACCAATCGTGCGCATTCAAACGGAGCTGTAGTTGGGCACACGCAACTCGCTTCTCCTCAGGTACCTCAAGAAGTTTAAATTAACCTTCAAGATCTGCTAGCTAATCTAAATCCATGACCACATCTTCAGTCCCTCGAAAAGACATATTACAAACCTTCTTAAAGTCGACAAAGTCAAAGGTAGTCACATCCTTCTTCTTTGGAGTTTGAGGCATTTTGACTTCAGGCGTGGGTCGCTCCACCGATGCCGCTGCTGTCGTTACAAAATTATTGGAGGCTAAGGTCTGAACATTTGCTTTAGGGCATATACCTGCTTCTGTTGGACAGTGAATCGGGCTTCTAGATTGCTGTCGAACTTGCTCTGATGCTCTTTCGCCTGCTTCTCGTCTCGCTCATGACTAGCCTCATCCCTCTGTTGGCTTGCCTCAATCATCCGCATAATTCGCTCAATTGGATCAACAGGAGGCATAGCTTGCTAGCTTTCAGAACTTTTCGAGCTGCAGAAACTACTTTCCTGTTCTTGTACGTCTCCCTGTGCTAGTGCTGATGCCTGCGCTTGAGTCATTCCTTTAAAATAAAGTAACTGGCATTAGTCTTATAACGTATTATAGACTCACTGTATGGAACACATCTCATTTATAAGGTATGTGTACGAGCTCCTAGAACTTCAAATATGCTTCAAAAGGGCACAAACATGGCGCGCCAATAGGTGGATTGGATTGGAAAGTCGCCTTAGATCCTTGTAGGATCTCTTGGCATGGAGAACCTGTTGCAACGAGTGCCAGTACATTGAAATGCATCGGTGAAGGCAAGCTAACCCAACTATATCAATCAACACTTTATTTATGTGAAGCATGTAAGTTATTATGTGGTCTTTCTATCTTGCCTTAGTTCAAGTTACGAGAAAGCGATAGATATGAAAATTGAGTGTCACCGTTCGTTGACTTTTACCTGCTCATATGAACCACCTGCATAACACTTACCATATCCCTGCCACGAAGACATAGTTAGCTTTGACAGTTTAAATATATGAGGGGGTCACTGGCACATTGCCATAGAGGACGAGTTATAGTCTAGGGATGGAATGACATGCAATGTAAGGAACATAGGCATTACAGGCTATCTTGTCCGAAGTAAAAGACTATCCGAAAGTTCTATCTAGATCAGGTCGGTGCCAGTGCCCCAGCGACAATTCGTAGGAACTAAGACCTTGTGCACAAGTTGTCCGTGACCAAGCAAAGTCTATACTAAGTCGTCAATAGAGGCAGTTTCAAGACATTATAGGCACGAGACAAGTAACATGACATAATCTAATTTTTATAGTCTTCCTGTTTAATTATTGGACAGTAAAGTGTGTTCTATACATTGCACAATAATAGAAGAATATTGTTCTAACTAGAATTGAAACACGATGAAAGAATATTCTAAGCAAACTAACATGCAATAAGGTAACCATTCACAAGTTGATTGACAAGCATAAAGTAATCCAAGTTATGGTAGTCTATGCAGGTCGACAGTATATTATCTCGATTACGTTACTGTACCGAGCAAGCTTGCAAATACGATTAGAAAATATGACCTCATCCACACTTGACTATAACTCACCTTCCTTCCAACTGTCCTATTTAAATGCTTGCATTATGCTTGATTCATGTACTCTTCCTAACCTTTCATTTATCTCTTACAGAGATATGAATTTGCGTAGCAGATGTGCCACCACCGGGGATGACACGTCTCTAGGGGTCAATGACCAATCACCAGGAGAGGCCTCAACGACTCCTCTACTTCCAGGACCGGATGGACAGACTAACTATTCGGTACTACCAGCTCCTTCTACGGTGCCTAATGGGGCTTTTCCAGCTTCACAAGTACCGCCAGTTGGCCAGGCGCAACTATTCTAATTCTTCCAGATGATGATGTAGGAACAGAGACAACAGGCCACCGCCCTGGCTGACGAACAGAGGCAACAAGCGGCAGAACAGAGGCGGGAATCCATCGAAATGAGATAGGGATTCCTGGGAGCACTTGAGAGGTTGGCAGCACCAACATCCGCACCAGCTCAAACACTAGTCCCAGTACCACAAGCGCGTATTGGTTCAGTGAATAATTTCGTGCAGATGGGTCCCAAGCCGTATAAAGGCAATGAGAGCCCAGAGGAGACCACAACCTGGATAACCAGCACCAAGAAGCTATTAGAGGCGTCACAATTGCCTACGAATTTATGGATGACAGGCGTGAGGATCCATCTTGAAGAAAACACTCATCACTGGTGGGAACCAATGGAGCGCCAATTGGGTATACGCCAGACTTGGGAGTAGTTCTTGGAGTACTTTGAGAAGAAATACTTTTCAGCTACGGTGAAGGATGGTCGGAAAGTATTTCTTAGAGGCATCACCGTTGCCTACGGATTTATGGATGATAGGCATAAGAACCCAGTTAGAAGAAAACTCTCATCTCTGGTGGGAAACAATGGAGCGCTAATTGGGTACACGCCAGATTTGAGAGCAGTTTTTGGAGTACTTTGAGAAGAAATACTTTTCGGCCATCGTAAATGATGCATTATACAATCAGTTCCTCCATCTAGAGTAGGGGAACAAGATGGTCGATGAGTACGATGCAGAGTTCAGCCGTCTCAGTAGATATGGCACCGTTCTGATACCCAATAATTTGGAGAAAGCTAAAAGATTTCATCATGGGCTGACTCAAGAGCTCCAACACTATACCAGCTCACAGTCCTGGATCTTTTTTGTCGAGTTATTGACATAAGCCAGAATTCAGGAGGCCATCAGCAAGGAAAAAGAAAATCAACAGAGAATTCGGCAAGGACCAGCAAAGACGCAATAGGGAGGGCCCATTAGGCGCCCTTTGGCACATCAACAGCCACAACAATAGCAGTGAGTGGGACTGTACCAGATTCAGGAGAAGCCCCACTATAATTTTTATGGGAAGCGCGGACACATCATGAGGGATTGTCGGCTTCGTTTAGGGCAGTGTATGAGATATGGTTCTGGACAACATATGGCTAGAGATTGTCTACTATAGTAGGCCTTGGCGCTTCCTCAGCCAGCACAGAGGCCTGCACTTCCCGCACCGAAGCCAGTTTAGCAGATAACAAGGCCAGAAGTGGGATCACCTCGACCTCTAGCAGGCGGAGGATTCCAGCGGGGACTATCTCTACCTACTCAGGAGGACCAGTACACGATAATTAGGTCACAGGGACTACCGCAAAGGACTAGATATGATTTTGCTTTGGAGATAGATGACACAGAGCAGAATATTGATGTTATAGTAGGTATTACCCTTATTTTTGCTTTTTTTGCTGTAACATTGTTTGATACGGGAGCCACACACTAGTTCATATCTTCTAATTTTTTTGCCATGCACAATATTTCTACTACACCCTTGTCTAGTTGTGTTAGAATTCTCATTGGGGGAGGAGTTGTACCTATTAGCCATGTTTGTAGATCTTGTTCAGTAGTAATTCATGGTAGAGAGATGAAGGCTCGACTTTTTGTCTTTTCCATGCCGAACTTCGATGTTGTTCTTAGGATGGACTGGCTAAGCAAGTACCATGCTTTCTTCGATTGTTATGGAGGAAGCATTCTTTTAAGAGTATCAGGCCAGCCAGAGCTCAAGTTTGCAAGAGGATCCACAGAGGTTCTTGATGGGGTTCAGATGGCATTGGACGACGTTATTTATCACCCTATTATTTCAGAGTTTGAGGACATATTTTCAGAGGATTTGCCAGGACTACCTCCGAACAGAGATATGGAGTTCTTGAAAGAGTTGACTCCAGGAGGAGCACCCATATTGTCGCATGTTTACAGATTGGCAAAGAAGGAGATAGATGAGTTGAAGGCGCAGTTGAAGGAGTTAGAAGAAAAAGGCTTCATCTGATTGAGTGCATCACCCTGGGGAGCCCCAATATTACTTGTACCTAGAAAGATGGGTCGGTACACATGTGCATTGACTACAGGGCCTTGAATGCTATGACTGTGAAGAATAAGTACCCTCTGTCATGCATTGATGACTTATTTGATAAGCTTAGTGGATCCAAGGTATTTTTGAAGATAGACTTGAGATCAGGATATCACCAGGTGAAGGTGCAAAAGTAGGACATTTCGAAGACCGTATTCAAGATGAGATATGGATACTACGAGTTTATGGTCATGTCATTCGGGTTGACTAATGCTCCAATAATCTTTATGGACTTGATGAATCGAGTCTTCCATCAGTATCTAGACCAGTTCATGGTTGTTTTCATAGATGACATCCTTGTCCATTCGAAAAGCTACGATCAGCATGACAAGCACTTACGAATTATCTTAGAGACATTGAGGAGAGAGAGTTTGTATGCGAAGCTCAGCAAATATGAGTTTTTTCTGGATAATGTCACATTTCTTGGGCATATAGTCACTGGAGATGGTATTTTGGTAGATCCGGAGAAAGTCTCTGCTGTTGAGACATGGCCCATTCTTATATCAGCATCGGAGGGGAGAAGTTTCCTTGGACTTGCCAGATATTACCGATGGTTCATGGAAAACTTCTCAAGGATAGCAGAGCCTATGACTCGTTTGACTTGCAAGGACTGAGAGTTCATATAGACGGATGAGTGTCAAGCTACTTTTGAGGAGTTGAAGAAGCGTTTGACCACAATACTAGTATTGACTATTCCATCAGGATCAGGAGGCTACGTGATCTACAACGACGCATCGAGGAAAGAATTGGAATGCGTATTGATGCAGCATGATAAGGTGATTGCTTATGCATCTAGATAGTTGAGAGTACATGAGAAGAATTATCCAACACATCACTTGGAGCTTGCAGCCGTTATTTTTGCGCTGAAGCTATGGAGACATTATTTATATGGGGAATGAGTGAAGATCTATGCCGACCACAAAAGCCTCAAGTATGTCTTCACGCAGAAGGAGCTAAATATGAGGCAAAGACAGTTGCTTGAATTGATGAAGGACTTCGAGATAGAGCTGTATTATCACCCGGGCAAGGCTAACGTGGTAGAAAATGCGTTAAGTAGCAAGCCTATGGAATTATTCTTGACGACGTAAAGGAAATTACTGGAGGACTTGCAGGAGATTGGTATAGAGGTTGTATTGCCTGGATCAGACAGAATATTAGCCAACTTGCAAGTGCAGTCATTGCTAGTAGAGAGGATCAGGGCAGCTTTACCTATGGATGCTAGATTCAGGAGGTTGAGAGAGAGGACTGAGGCAGGAGAGCAGATGGGATTGTACAATGGGATATTGAGATGTGGTGATCGTCTATATGTTCCCAATGGAGAGCTTCAGCAGTAGCTAATGACAGAGGCTCATAGTTCGATATATTCCATTCATCCTGGAGGCACCAAGATGTACCGCGACTTGCGACATCACTTTTGGTGGCATAAGATGAAGAGGAAGATAGCCCGCTTTGTGGCCAAATATTTGGTATGTCAGTAGGTCAAGGCTGAACACTAGAGGACAGCAGGATTACTGCAACCACTTTTAATTTCTGAGTGGAAGTGGGAGCACATCACTATGGACTTCATCACGGGCTTTTTGAAGAGTCCAAGTGGGAGATATATTGTTTGGGTGATTGTGGATCGACTTACCAAGTTCGCTCATTTTTTGCCTTTTTGAGTTGGCCAATCTATAAAATCTTTGGCTGACTTATACATGAGAAAGATCATAAGATTATAAGATATTCCGATTAGCATTGTGTCAAACAAGGACTCGCATTTTATATCTCACTTTTGGAGGATCATGGGAGGACCACCTACATCTTATGGAGTTTTCCTACAATAATAGCTATCAATCGAGCATCTAAAAGGCTCTGTTTGAAGCTTTGTATGGAAGAAAGTATAGGTCTCCCTTGTGTTGGAGCGACGTAGGAGAATGTCAGATCTTGGGGCCAGAGTTGGTTGTCAGTACTGTGAAGAAGGTAAAGAGGATACATGAGCACACTTACGAGCAGCACAAGACAGACATAAGTAGTGGGCAGATCTTCATCGCCGTCATCTGGAGTTCAAAGAAGGCGATCATGTCTTCTTGAGGATATCGCCAACTAGAGGCACTATTCATTTTGGGGGACATGACAAGTCGAGTCCAAGGTACATTGGATCATTTGACATACTTGAGAGAGTTGGAGAAGTTGCGTATTGACTGGCACTACCACCTTTACTCGAGGGAGTGCATGATGTATTCCATATGTCGCAAGTAAGGTGATACGTGGCATATATTAGTCATGTTTTCGATCACTCCGAGATTACCATTGGGCCAAGCTTGTTATACCAAGAGAATCCTGTAGAGATCCTCGACTGTCGAGAGAAGGTGTTGAGGAATCAGTCTATTCCCTTGGTTCGTGTGGCATTGAGACATCACTCGCCAGGAGATTCCACTTGGGAGCGCGAGGATGAGATGCACAAACATTTTTCGTATCTTTTCGAAGATCAAGGAAAGATTTACTTTGTTTTTTTACCTTGTTGCATTCTTCTTTCCTTATCGTGACTTAGTTTTAATTTCGAGAACGAAATTTTTGTAAGTAGGGTAGAATGTAACCTCCCCTAAATTTTTTAGGATTTTTCTTTAATAATAATAGGAATAATAATACGTATGACAAAAATATACCAATAATTAATAATAATAATAATAATAATAATAATAATAATAATAATAATCAAAATAAAATAAACTAATTATTCTATAAAAATAATGGTAATTATAATAATTAAAGAATGAGAAAATACACACACACACACACACACACACATTTATATATATATATATATATATATATATATATATATATATATATATATATATATATATATGTGTTCAAATATATATACGCAATGAAGAATAGAAATATATATAGATAACATAGAAAAAAAAATAAAAAAAAATAAAGAAGAAGTAATAAGAAAACACAACCACCACCATAACCAGTTATACCACAACCCAACATACAACAGCAATAAACCCCCCCATCGTGAACGACCCAGCCTAGGAGTTCCCAACTCGCCTATCTATGTATATATACATATATGTATAACAAATAAAAATCCTAACCCTAACCAAAGAGAAGCCACCCCCTGACCTTGCCCCTTATCCGTCGACCGCCGCAGACGCCGAAGCACCGTCGTTGAACCATCGCTACTGACCTGACATACACGCGTGCGCCAATCTTGGCAAAATCGAACCCTAGGTACCCGTTGTTTGATGATAAACAAAAAAATAAAACTAGGTTTATACAAAACCCTTTCTTTGTTTACAAACAAGAAAAAAGAGTACAATTAATCCTATACGAGGATGTTAAGTACAATAAAAATAATTCTGGTGAATAATTGTTATAGGAGTCTGATCTGCAGTCGATCACTTTGTCCCTTGGACCACACGATGTGTTGTAGAAGAAGAAGAAGCTTCAAAGATTGCAGGTGGGATTGAACTCTCGTTGCTAAAGTTGTCAATCAACACTCTCTGTCTGTGCTATCTCTGTGTGTCTCTCTGTTGATCTCCGATCCTTTGATCCTGTGACCAGGGGTCTCTATTTATAGAGATCAGTCACAATAACTGTCCAGTTGGCGTAGAAGCCAAACTGTGAAGAGGGTCGCATCTTTTACGCGACGGTTATAATAACTGCTACCCACGTTCAAATGATCCTCTGAATCTGCGTATGACACGTGTCCCATTATAAGGTAGCGTATATAACTGCTTCTCAAAGATTATTGCATGCAAGTCACGTAGGTAACTGCCCCTCGCGTAGAGATGGTTGGCGTAAAAGCCAAATAGCTGTCGTGTTGGCGTATAAGCCAAATAGCTGTCTTGTTGGCGTAAAAGCCAAATAGCTGTCTTATTGGCGTAAAACTTGATGCTGCATGAATAATAGATAACCAGCATAAAAATAGCCAATTATCATTCCTGACTGAGGTCTTGAGCGTATTCTGGGCCAAATAGCCTTATCACGTACCTTTACAAATATAGCCTGAGTTGGTGTATTTCGAGAAGATAGCATACGACGTACTCCTATAGTTTGAAAATAGCCTAGTTGGTGTAAAATACAAGGATGGTGATGTGAGCGTATTAGGCATAGTTTTAACTCTCCCAGTCATGACAAAATTATAAAGAATATAACCAAATCTCGTGTATTTAATGCAGAGATATGCCTCAATATCGTGCATTAAATGCCGAGATATGCCTCGAGCTCTGTACGAGAAACAGCTTTTGGCATGGCATCTGATTTCATCTCATCTTGAGCGTAAAGACTCATCTCTGCCCATGTAAAATAGGCAGCGTATTCTTTGAATGCGTAAAAATGACTTGTATCAAGAATATGTCACTAAACGACAGTTTGGGTCTCTGTGCAAAATCATCATCACAGCCGTCCTCTCGATCGTCATGCAGTACTTTTGTCAGGAGTCAGGTTCACTGTTTTGTCTGAAAGATTCATCCGAGGAATAAGAAGAGTTTCTCGTTGTAGAAGCATGAAAAATACGCTGGGAAGAGCTACGCAGCCTCTTGATGCAGAGCAGCGTGAACGGAGGCCTTCAGAGCCATCAAGCGTACAACAGAGCTTTTTCCGCTAAAATACAGCGTGAAGAATAAAGCTCACAGGACCATCCGCGTAAGTGCAGTACGTCCAGGCCGCTCCAGCGTAAAAAGAGTTCTTCATCGCCTCTATGGCGTAAAACTCATCCGCTCTCGAAACAGCGTTATAGCGTACGAGGAACGCTTCGTCTTCCCCGAAAAGAACCTGTCAAGTCACGCAGTGAATCTGAGCTCTGACTCCTGACAAAAGGTGCTGCACGGCTACCCAAACGACGGCTGGAAACGATGGCAGATCCCTCGGGACGCGCCCCACAGTATGATGGCAGATCTCTGCATTTAATTCAGAGGATTTGGTTAAAGCATCACCGAACCGTCGTTTACTGGAGTCCCCTCAGCATAAACTGCTCTTTTGCATACAAGGGAATACGCTGCCCTGTTTTACATAGGCAAACATGAGCTGTTTTACGCTCCGCAGCAGACAAACCGCCTGCCACGTCAAAAGCTGCAATTCGTACGGGACTCGAGGCACGTCTCCACGTCTAATTGCACAGAGCGGTGACAGTTTCTCTTAAGGCACATCTCTGCGACGGATGCACAGAAGGGCTGCAGACCTTCAAAACACGCCTCGGCATTTAATGCATAAGATGGTGGCAAATCTCTGCAAGAGATTTGATCATATCTTCAAAAACCGTAATTCCGACTAAGGCGTCCATATCAGCACGGTACGCAGCGGCTTCTACGCCCATTCAGGATCTGTGCTCACACGGCTTCTACGCCCATTTTGGCACGGTACGCAACGGCTTCTACGCCCATCCAGGGTCTGTGCTCATTCGGTTTCTACGCCCTCTCGGCCTCTAGGACCACTCGGCTTCTACGCCCATCCGGCTTCAACGCCCTCTCGGCCTCTAGGGCCACTCGGATTCTACGCCCATCCGGCTTCAACGCCCTCTCGGCCTCTAGGACCACTCGGCTTCTACGCCCATCCGGCTTCAACGCCCTCTCGGCTTCTACGCCCATCCGGCTTTAACGCCCTTTCGGCCCCTGTGACCGCTCGGTTTCTACGACCACTCAGTCTCTACGGCTACTCGGCTTCTATGCCTATTCGGCTTCTACGCCTATTCGGCTTCTATGCCTGTTCGGCTTCTATGCCTACTCGGCTTCTATGCCATGGTGACAGACATTTGGCTTCTATGCCAACCTCTTCTACACAATGGATACCTACCTACGTGGCTTTTATGCCGTGATCTTAGTAGCAATTGTACGCGTTGTGTCCCCTTAGTTGGACCCGCGTCACACGCTCATTCAAAAGATCATCTATACGTAGGCTTTGGTTACTTTAACCGTTGTGTAAAAGGGTGCTGTACTTTCCACTCCTCGGTTGCTATACCGACGGAGTGGTCACTATCACCAAAACTCTATAAATAGAGACCTCTATCAATGAGGAACAAGGTCAAAAAATTGGTCAAGAATACCAATATCAGATCCAGGGTCGACAATTTGAAAGATCGAACCAGGTCGAAGAGAAAACAAAGGAGAAAAGAGAGAGAGAGAGAGAGAGAGAGAGAGAGAGCCCGGAGCTCAGGCAAAGAGCAGGGATCGACGACTTCGGCATCGTGCATCCACCCTCTCCTGCAACCTTCGAAGCTGCTACCTGTCTTCCACGGCACTTCTTCAACATCGCGTGGTCCAAGGGCTAAAGTGATCGACCACAGATCAGACACCTATAGCAATATCTATCCAGATTAAATAAATTGTACTCCCACATCCTCGTATAGGATTACACTGTACAAGTTTGTTTGTAAACCAAAGGGCGCGGGTTTCGCATAAACCCTGTCATTGAAATACACTTTCATTCTTTCGTTTAATACCACAAACAAGATGGCGACTCTGCTGGGAACATCTTTCTCTTCTGACGAGGAAGCAATTGCTCAATGCGATGCGGTATCTGTAGAAACCGTGAAGAAGACACTGGTCGTTCATTTCGACCAGTCTGCCTACGAAGACATGCTTCGAACCGGGGGTAGCTCTCACTCTCTCTCCGTCCAAGATAACAGGAAGCTGCGCAAAGTGTGGATGCCTAAGACATCCTCTACCATTCCTGTGGACTCTCCGATCTCTCCGATCTCTCCGACCAATGAGGTGGTAGCCTCGCTCCCTCTGTGCCCTGCACGTAAAATTCAGTCTCCCGCTACGCGCGGTATAGACAAAACTTCGGGCAAAGCCTCAGCGCTGACCCAGAAGTATCCACTGCGCTTTACGCGCAGAAATCAGTCTCCCGCTACGCGCGGTACAGACAAAACTTCGGGCAAAGCCTCAGCGCTGACCCAGAAGTATCTACTGCATTTTACGCGCAGAAATCAGTCTCCCGATACGCTCGGTACAGACAAAACTTCGGGCAAAACCTCAGCGCTGACCCAGAAGTATCCACTGCGCTCTACGCGTAGGAACCAGTCTCCCGCTACGCGCGGTACAGACAAAACTTCCGATGGTGCCTCAACGCCAAATCGGAAGAACAGATCACGCTCCACGCGCAAAACAACATCTGGCCTCTACGGTAAACCAGATGAGCACTGTGATCTCCGCAAGGGGAAACAAATAGGCGAATACTCAGCCTCTCGGCCTTTACGCCAGCAAGAGAATAATCTGCCTACCCTCCGGATTATGTGAGAAGCCGATGGCCGACTGAGGACCTCTTCAGCTTTACGCCAGTCTGAGCAAATCTCCAAATTATGCCAGGCGAAGTCCCACGGCATAAAGCAAGCTCAGGTTGCTACTCCTAACCTACGCGAATGCCTAATCCAGAAGCGTAAGGAGAGGGGACCTTCCAACATGTCTATTACGCCCCCTAGAGAGCAATGTTGTAATAGTCATAAAATTATGATTGACTGCTGCTGTTCTAAAGCAAAACGATCGATCTTCGACCGATTGAGCTACTCTCAGTCTTTCTCGGAAGAAGAGTACACGTATGCACCTGTGAACATGGCTACACGCATACCTAGAAGAAGGTCGAACTCAAGACGTCATCCCTCTGGGCCTCCGAGCCAAAGAAGATTCGAAGACCTCCTCAGGAACACTGAAGCTGGGGTGTTCCAAAACACCCGTGCAAGGTCACAGCAACCAGCTCCGTACTCGTCTGATTCCGACGCTGGGGGTCGCCAATCTCCCAGATCAGATGCTGAGAGTATAGAGTCGACTTCTGCAGCGACCTATACTTATCCTTCGATGACGCCCAGAGAAATGGGAGCTTACGCCATCGAAGACGAACGCGAGGAAGCTTCGCCGTCAGGAGACGCGGAACAACGCATCACTGTGCTGGAGACGTCTCTGAAACAAATGCAATCCGTAATGGAGAACATGCACCAGATGATGATAACTCAGCACGCAACTGCCATGGCTCAAGCATCGGTCCCGCCAACTCAGATACGTGTGGGGGTGGACTTGCCACCATCCAACCCAAGCCAAGAACCAGCTCTAGATCAAGAGTCAGCAGTTCCTCCGCTCCCAACGGAAAATCCGATGCAGGCAGTACGGGAGTTGAAAGCCCAGTTTGACGCCTTGAAGCACAAAGAGCAGCTCAAGAAACTAGGAATCAACCAACCTTACCCAGCTATCTGGGAAAAAGTTCCTTTTTCTCCGAAGTACAAACCTCAGACTATGGCTCTGTTCGAAGGAAAAACATCACCAAGTCAATACATGAACTATTTCAGTATGATGACGGTGTTGCTACAAGGGAACGACGCCCTCCTCACTCGGGTGTTCAAAGGCTGCCTCTCAGGAGTAGCCTATCAGTGGTACCGTAGCTTGGCGGACAACTGCATTACTTCCTTCGAAGACTTCAAAGCTTTATTCTTCACACGATTCTACGAGGGTAGAATGGACATGTCTATGTCCTCTCTCATTGAAGTCAAGCAAAGGAAAAAGGAGGACGTTCGCACCTTCGTCGAACGTTTTTGTCAGGCCACCTTACAAATGCCTCCAGGAGTTCCAGACTCGGCGTTAGTAGACATTTGCAGGAAGAACCTCCTTCCTATAGTCTCGGTGTTTACAGGACCATACCAGTTCCATGAGTGGCCCTCGTTCATCGTCTCGGCAGTGGCCGCCGAAGACAACAGTCGCAAGGCGCGCGACAATGGCATCATGATCTCCGCCTCCGATAGAGGCAAAAGGTCAACTCCCAGCAGCGACCATCCTCGCAGCTCGAAGGGAAAAGAAGCTCTGACGGTCAATACGTCCAGACAAAAGACGGCGGCGACCACGCAGACAAAGCCCGGGACTTCCAGGCCCGTCGAAGTCTACTCTTTCGACGACGGCGATATCCCTAGCATATTTGAGTGTCTCGTCAAAAGTGGCAAGATCATCCTTCCGGAGCTAAGGCAGCCCCAAGAAGTCGGCAATGCTGACGACCCCAAATACTGCATCTTCCACAGATACGTACACCACCCAACAAAGGCGTGTTACGTACTGAAAAGGAAGATCCAGGGGTTAATCGATGCTAAGGCCATCACTC
The DNA here is from genome assembly GCA_036927795.1 of Iris macrosiphon. Classification (NCBI taxonomy): domain Eukaryota; kingdom Viridiplantae; phylum Streptophyta; class Magnoliopsida; order Asparagales; family Iridaceae; genus Iris; species Iris macrosiphon. Next base: position 139,178,505 of record JAYESA010000002.1, read on the forward strand.
TGCACAACATCGAGAAGACGGTCGCAGCCAACATGATCTCTCTGCGGTTCGACGATCTACCTCCCCAAGAAGTCATGGACGGTATCACACCCATTTCCCGAGCCGCAATGGACATCGTCAATCTCCCTCCAGCTAGGGATCAAAATCATGACCTGGTACCCCTGACCACCCATCAGGGCGAGATTATGTGGGTTCATCCGGATTTGGTGTCAGAGCTTGAGGAAGAGACTAAAGCTACTAAAGCTACGTATGAAAGAAGCTCCAAGTACAAACCATGCCATATGGTCGCAACTTCTTCGCCATCGGACGAAGACGAGGTACTTGCTGCAACCCGTTCAGGGAAAACCTACCTCAACGACTACGGAGCAAGTCAGGAGGATGCACCGGCGGACGTTTCAACTGCCAGACCTTCAGGGCCAGACCCCGTCGTACCAGAGGCCAGCCCTTCGAAACCGACGCCGGCAGACAAAGGAAAACAAAGAGAAGTGCGCTTTTATAAACCTGTGAAAAACATTCCAAACAAAGATTTTGAGAAGCCATACAACTTCGACATCCTAGCCCAACTGGCTAATACACCGGCCAGGCTCTCCATCTTCCAGCTACTCAGGCTCTCCCAAGACACTCGTCTAGCCTTGAGTGAAGCGCTGATACAGGCGGAGGCATGCTTGACCCAGCTCAAGTCCCCCGACGAAGAACCAGTGGCGTATCCTCAATGCCACAGTATGAATGAGGTGGTCTCAAATATCACCTTCACCCAAGACGACATGCTGTTAAAACATAACAAGCATGACAGGCCCCTCTATTATACCGGGTACGTCGGTTTCATGGAGGTCGATCGGATTCACATAGATCCGGGATCATCGATCAGCATCATCCCGCACAGTCTGCTCAGACCATTGAAGATTCCTACCAGCGAACTGGCTTATACCTCCACTACAATCGTGGGTTTCAACGCCGGAAGAAGTAAGCCGTTGGAGAAGATTCGCCTGAGGATCCAGATTGGCAACCTTAGATCGGTGGCCACATGTTACGTGATCGATTCAGAGGTATCCTACAATATTTTGCTGGGAAGACCGTGGATCCACGATCACAACATCGTTCCTTCAACTCTACATCAATGTCTTAAGTATGTAGACCCCCAAGGAATGGTACAAACGGAGGTTGCTGACCTAAACCGTTTAAAGGAGTAGAGTCCTACTATTCCGACGCCGTGTTGTACTCTCAGGACCACACGGAAGAAATGTCGGGCGAGACGGAGAAGGAATCCCACCGGGAGCCAGAAGAACCCTCCGCCGCACTACCGTTGTCAATCAGAGTGAAAGGACGAACCACTCGTCCAAAAGCCATAGCGCCTATGGCTATTCACCTGAACAAATACAGCTCAGGGAAAGGAAGCAATTTTCCGGCGGTCGCTCTGAACCAAAAGCCTCCACCTTTGGTCATCAACCTTTGGCGCAACGGACAGCCGACCGATGTAAACACGACCAGGAGCAGAGTTCCAAATGATAATAAACATCCTCTTTTCTGGTACATTAATGCTCAGATTCCAAATCAGGAATCCACTCCCCGTGACGAGGTAGAACCCATAGCACGAAAATTCTTGGAAGCTATGAACTCCTTCCGTCCGCATATCTGGGAAGCAGCATCATCATCCAACGTCGTCACAACGTATGGACCGCATGAGGACTCTATCTTCATTGCCCCGCCTACCTGCAGCAGCCAGCGTTCAATAGTCTTCGGCCGCATGCGCAATCAACCGGCTATCCAGGAAGATCCTTTCGATGACGATGCTGGAAAGATGCAGGTTCACCGATACAGCCCTCAAGCGCTGAAGATCATGCAAAACATGGGCTACGACTTGAAGCGGAAGCCAGGCCTCAACTACGGAAGAGGCAGACGAACGCCGCCGCGCGGCGACCCCCGCTATCAACAAACTCATTTCGGGTTAGGGTATGCCACCTCCCTTACGGCTTCCACGTCGGATGAGGACTTCTTTTCCTCCTCCCGGAACGGCTCGTCACCCCCCGACTCACCTGATGCTCCCGAACAAACACTATCAGCAAATATGGTGATGACAGATCCCGTTGAAGCAGACGAGAAAGATTCCGAGCCATTTGAGAATGACCCTTGGGCTCAACAAATGGATATGCAGTGGGAATTCCGCTTCGAGCAGAGGGAACCTCCAACCAAAGATGAAGTTGTCCAGGTTGACGTTGGGAGTAAACTTTCGCCAAAGCCGATATTTATCAGTGACAATCTTCCCCAGCCGAAAGGGAAGAAATCATACAGCTAATAAAGGAATACGTCGACGTCTTTGCATAGGATTATGGGGACATGCCGGGCCTAGACCCGAAGGTGGCTACTCACAAACTCAACATATTGACCGACTCAAAGCCTGTGAAGCAGCACCAACGCCGGTTCCGACCGGACATGATGGACGCCATTGAAGCTGAGGTCAAGAAGCTGATAGCCTGTGGTTTCATCCGGGAAGAACAAACATCCCGACTGGGTCGCCAACGTTGTCTCGGTCATGAAAAAAAATAGGAAGGTACGTATCTGCATCGATTACCGAGATCTGAATACGGCCTGCCCCAAGGATAAATTCTCTCTTTCCATCACGGACATCATGATCGACAACACCTACGATTTTGAACGCATGTCTTTCATGGACGGGTTCTCAGGATACAATCAGATCAAGATGCATCCTGAAGACGAGAAGCACACTGCCTTCCGTACCCCGTTGGGAGTGTATTGCTATATGGTCATGCCCTTCGGACTAAAGAACGCCGGGACTACATACCGACGGGCTATGAGTAACATATTCCATGGACATCTACGCAAGACAGTAGAATGTTACGTAGACGACATAGCCGTCAAGAGCCGCCTCCAGGGTGATCACATTCAAGACCTAAGGACGGTATTCGAGTTAATGCGCCAACATCAACTCAAAATGAACCCCACGAAGTCCTTCTTGGGTGTATCTAGTGGCAAATTCCTGGGATTTGTCATCACCGCCAAAGGCATCCAGGTGGAACCTGACAAAGTCTAGGCCATCGTAGAAATGCGACCACCCCGCAATCTGAGGGAACTCCGGGGGTTTCAAGGCCGTCTGGCTTATATCCGGAGGTTCATATCCAACCTCTCGAGAAGATGTCAGCCCTTTTCGCATCTCATGAAGAAAGGTGTATCCTTCGTGTGGGACAAAACCTGTCAGCAAGCATTCGGGGATATCAAATGCTACCTCACCAGTCCGCCAGTTCTGGTGCCTCCTATTATGGGGAAACCATTCTTGCTGTACGTCCGGGCGATGGATCATTCGCTAGGAGCTCTTCTCGCGCAGAAGAACGACGTGGGGCATGAGCAGGCTATCTACTATCTCAGCAGGATGATGGTCGGAGCCGAACACCGGTACAACCCAGTGGAGAAAGAATACCTGGCTCTGATGTTCGCTATCCAAAAGACGCGGCACTATGTCACCGGCCAGACTATTCATATCATCTCCAAGATCAACCCTCTTCGAGTACTGATGAGCAAACCAAGTATTCTTAATTCCCGACTCGCAACTTGGGCGATGCTATTAAAGCCATATGACATGGTATACATCCCGCAGAAGTCCATCAAAGGCCAAGCGCTGGCTGACTTCCTAGCTGCTCATCCGATCCCGGAGGCCTCCAAGTTATACGAAGAAATTCCCGACGAAGTTGCAGAATATAATTCCGCAATGGAAAGTGACTCATGGCAACTGTTCTTCGACGGCGCCTCCAGGACTGGTCCCCAGGGAAACGTGGTTTCAGGGGTAGGAATCGTCCTGGTCACTCCTGATAAACTCGTCATCTACCGGACATATTCTCTTAACGAACCATGCTCCAACAATGTGGCGGAATACAACGCTCTGTTGATCGGGCTCCAAGTCGCCAAAGAGCTGGGGGTCGAATCCCTGGAAGCTTTCGGTGATTTTCTGCTTATCGTCAATCAAGTCAGAGGAATATATGAAGTCCGGAATCCAGACCTCATCCCCTATCATCAAGCGACGGTTAAGATAGCCATGACGTTCAAAGGGTTCTTCCTAGAGCATGTGCCTCGATCCCAGAATCTGGAAGCTGATGCCCTAGCCAGTCTAGCGGCGGATTTAGCCACTCCTATAAGAAGACAGGATTCGGTAATCCTTCTTAACAGAGATTTATTCTGTGTGAAGAACAACTTTCACATAGAACGCAGCTACGCTGTGAACACAGATCCCCCTGGAAGGGACTGGAGGAGTCCCTTCATAGATTTTGTCGTATACGGAATCTTACCAGAGGACCCCAGAGAAGCAGTATCCGTCAAAAGACGATCATTACGCTTCTACTTCGACGCATCCTCACAATGCCTATATCGTCGGACCTACGACGGACTGCTATTAAGATGTCTCTCAGACGATGAAGCGCAGCAGATTATCCGGGAAGCTCACGACGGCGTTTGCGGAGCGCATCAGCCTGGTCCTAAGCTGCAGGATCGTATCAGAAGAATGGGCTATTACTGGCCCACTATGATCACAGACGCGATCAGCTATGCAAGATAATGCAGAGCCTGTCAGGTCCATGCAGACCTCATACATCAACCGTCTGAATATCTACATCCTACGGTTGCATCCTGACCCTTCGAAGCATGGGGTATGGATATCGTTGGTCCCATTCACCCGTCTTCCTCCAGAGGCCACCGGTTCATACTGGCCATCACAGATTACTTCTCCAAATGGGCAGAGACGATCCCTCTGGCTGAGGTAAAGGCGTCTGACGTAATCAGCTTCATCAAGCACCACGTCATTTATCGCTTTGGGATTCCCCGAAGGATAATCCACGACAATAGGCCTCAGTTCATCAGCCAAGCGTTTCATCGATTTTGCGATAAAAGTCGAATACATAATATTGCCTCTACGGCATATTATCTAGCTGCTAATGGTTTGGCGAAAGCCTTCAACAAGACCATTATCAAACTCCTGAAGAAGTTCATTTCTTCAAACAAAAGAGACTGGAACGAGAAGCTGGGCGAATGTCTCTGGGCATACCGCACAACGGTACGGACACCAACAGGTTGTACCCCCTTTTTACTGGTCTACGGGAGCGAGGCTGTTCTTCCCATCGAAATCCAGATCCCGTCGCTCAGGATAGCCGTGACTAGTGAGCTGACTCGAGAAAAGAATGACCTGTTAAGGCTCCAAGAGCTGGAAGGATTAGACGAGAAATGCCTACAAGCTCAGCAGCGCATCGCGCTCTACCAAGTACGCATTTCCAAAGCTTTCAATCATAAAGTAAAGGAAAGAGTGTTCAAAGTCGGCGAGCTAGTTCTAGCCGTAAGAAGGCCGATGATTCTTACTCACAGAAGTAAAGGCAAATTCCAGCCCAAGTGGGAAGGCGCTTATGTGATCGAGACAACGTTCTCGAACGGTGCCTACAGGATAGCCCAGCCTAATGGAGACCTGTTAATGGCTCCTATCAACGGCAAATTCCTGAAAAGGTACTATGCTTAATCTTCCCTGCTCGAGTGGAATATAGCGAGAATCTCGATTCTGACAAAACTACTTCCAGAGCGCAATTAGTTGGGTTACACTCTATCATGTCCGTATGACCTCTGAATAGATACGTCCCGCTGAAATGTTATCAAGAGTTTATCATCAGATATCACTCTCGCCTAAAAACTATCATTTACATTCCGAAATGATGGGTCCACAAAAGTCAGAAAAGAGCCGCTTTCATTCCCAAAAGAGAGCAGAATTACATCTGGGGAAGCAGAAAGAGAAAGGATACATCATGATGGCGGATTAGTCAGATTGCCAATCAGCCGCTCCAATGCAGCTATCCTCTCGTTCCTAAGAACCAAGGCGTCGGCGCGAGCCTGCTCCAGCCGGGCCTCGGGGGTGTTCGTAAAGGCCAGATCAGCCCTTGCCCGAAGGCAGCCCGAACGGGCAGCTTCTACACGGTCCAACTCCCGTCGCGCTGCGCTCAGTCGACCGGACGCTACGTCTAGACCTGCCAGCGACTGAAAAGCCCACTCCTCTGCCCGAGCGAGTTTTTCCTTCAGCTTGGAGGCCCTCGCTGCATTCCCTTCATGCTCGGATCGGCACTTAGTCTCGAGAGCGAGAGCCTCTGCCACGACAACCTTTCTTCTATCCATCTCCAGCTCATGTGTCTTGATGGAGTTATCTAGGCTTTCCAGCTTTGAAGTAAGCCGCGTGGTCATGTGGTCGTACCTGGTCTGGACCTCAGCATCGAAGCTGCCCCGAGTTAGCTGCAAATGTTCGTTAATGGGTTGATCTAAACCATTAACCACCGCCTCCAGGGCGTCAGCTGCCCCAGGATCGCCGAGCTCCCTGATGACCCCGATCGAAAACTGAGAAGTCTTCTTCAAGCGCTCGAAATCTAGACTCTTCGCTAACACCATTGATATCATCGTTTTCAAATCGGTGTAGAAGAGGCTGGTATGTTGCTCGGTCAACGCAACCAAATCCGACTGAACGCCGGGAGCGGCCGCAACCTCAGCAAGTCCCTCTCCAGGGACGATTGCAGACGAGGTAGCCACAGCCGCAGCATCGACGCATGGCACGACCGAAGAGGACACGACGGCCACGATCGAAGTCATCGGCATACTCGCGAGGGGCGAGGTCACGATGACGGCTTCGTCTTCCTCTTGAGACGACGAAACCACTCTGGGCGAGCTAGCCCCTGAGGACATTTCCTCCTCAAAGTCGGGCGCCTCCACATCATCTTCAGGAGCCCGAGCGGAGCCAAAATTCGCTTCAACGCTGTGCTCTCTATGGACGCCATCCCCTGAGAAAAGGACAAGAAAGTTAATATCAGTATGATGATAATCTTTCTAAAAGGGAGACATAAAGACGATATTTACCTGGAGCCAACGGCATATACGACGCATCTACAGCCGATATAGCTAAACTACGCCTTATTGACGCAATACGAATCGTCATGCCTGGAGAAGGAGGTGGGCCGACCGACATCGCCGAGAGTTCTGTCAAGCCTCCACCAAGACGCGGTCGAGGTTCATCAGCCGGAATCTCGCCATACGTGCTCGCTGACACGACGGGAGTTTTACCCGCTGTTGACCTCGGGAAAGATTCTCCCATCTGCCTCGGCCACGCAGGCAACCTCGCTCCGCTACCTGGAGCAGCAGCCACGATAGCAACCTCTAGCAAGGATTCTCCGGTGCCGCCAGCCGGAACTGTAGAAGGTCCCTCTCTAAAAGGCGAGAAACCTCCAGCCAAAGAATCATCCCTGATATGGGGAGAGGCAGGCTCACTCCCGGGAGCCTCAACACCAAGAATACGGAGAGGACGAGCAACCATCTCCTTCTTCCTCTTACGAAGAGAAACTTTCTTCGGAGCAGAAGCTCGTCGCTTCCCAGAAGAGACTACCAAAGCCCCCGCGGGCAGAGGCACTTCACACCTCGGCACCGACACCAGAGGCTCATCCAGAGGACCAGACTCCTCACCCTCGTCCGAAGAAACCGAAGGGACGTCAACTCTTCCCCCAGGCTTGGGAGAAGACACCCTGAAGCTTCCACGCGTGTCAAAATCATGATGGAAGGTGTTAATCGCCACGTAGAACTGGGCGTAAGAATGGAGAATGCGAAGCTCCGTGGAGGTTGTAACGACCGGCACAATGAAGGTTGCTCTCGTACAACCCATAATGAAATATCGCCACCCTCTCGCTCCATCAATGAGTCCGCCCCTGGACCTGAAGCTGGTAACGGCATTGCCCACGTGCAACTGATCGTACCCAAACTGCCTGGCGAACCGACTAGGCAAGTAGGGCTCGAAGAAGCAGTGATCTTCGCTCCTGTACAGCAGACGGGAGGGTTTAATACAGACCAACCAATTAAAAGCTTCCGGAGAGAGATCGGTCTTCTCTCCACCTGAATCCTCAAGCCTCGTCCCTGATTGATTGCGATGTACATGAGGGGGAGTACAGAGGAGCTTCCAGCCGTGGCTGAGGTTCAACACCAGCCGACAGTCTAAGACTGTACTCATATTCCAGGGAAAGTCCTTGTAATTTAGCAAGAATATACCCCCCGAGCTGCTACCGGAGCCAGGAGACATCACCCGAGGATTGTGGAGAATTAACCATCCCATCAAGTATAGGTATGGTAACTCCATCCTGGGAAAACTCTCATGCCGAGCTTCATCGACAAGCAACCCATCAGTTATGGCTCTCAAGCCAGCCTGTATACGGCACACCATGGCAGGAAGCAAGCCCAGTCTTGCCCCAAACACCAGGCGCACTGTCGGCCACAGGAAGTTACGGTGAATGCGGTCCACGGACGCAGTACCAGGTACTACTACTCGACGCAGCCATATGGAGAGGAAACCAGCCAACTGGGCTTCCTTAGACAGAGGCCTGCGACAGCGCCTCAAGTAACTACAGGCCTTAGTGCCTTCAGGGTACTTTCCTACCCCCTCGACGAGAATCTGATCCGGAGCTCCAGCCTCCTCCATAAGAACCTCCACGACCTGGGCACTAAGCACGCCCAAACAGTTTACGGACTCATTCTTGCCCCCCGAGGCTTTCTCCGACCTGGCGGCCCTGGCTCGGTGGAAGAAGAGGTAGGACATCCACTTGGTGGTATGAGCCAAATCAGAAGGCTCGTTATAAAAAGTGGTGCACGAGAAGTATTGACACATCAGCTCCTGATATACTTCCGCCACCCGAGGGTCCAAATCCCCCAACTCCCGGTTGGTGGGAACATACTCTTCATATGGGGTATCCCCCATCGGCAGTCTCGAGACAACTGCCATCTCGTGGAGCGCCAATCCCAACTCCCCCAGTGGAGTGGCAAAGGTCCCAGTGAGCGGAATGTACCGCTCCATCAGTGCCAGGAATAAGTTAGGGTTCGGAGGCAACCCGACGCTCGTCGCACTCACAGCGGCATATAGTCCAATGCCCTCCAGCTCTCTCCGGAAGTGCTTCAAGGCCCAGTCAACTAGGCATGTCCATCGGGAGTTTGTTGGGGCAATCCACCCATTGCACCGAGGATTCTCCTTGGGATATACCCCGCCTCGTCCCATGAAGTCATTGCAGAAGGTCGGCAATTGGACCGGCTGGATCACCGAGCTGTCTTCACTCGGGACACTGCCCGGGCACAGTCCTCTGAACAACGTCACAACGCCGGAAGGACGACTGACGAATGAACCCTGGTCAGCTCCTTTCAGATAAAAAATCTTTCCCGGCTTGCCGTGAAGATCAGGAGTCAGCATCCATGACATCTTCCTGAGATGCGTCGTGTGGAAGAAAGCCGAGATGGGATAATCCCTCGTCATCGTTGGCAGGTACAAAACCAAATTCTCGGCAGGGAAAACCTAGGGCTCCCTCTTAGACTTCGTCTGGGACTGTTTGTCGATCATGTCCCCAAAGAGGAAAGCCGGCTTTATGTACTGCTCCCCGTCTATATATGTCAGGGGCTCCCCGTCTATATATGTCAGGGGCTCCCCGGAGGTCCCCCCCACAAGCGTAAAACTCAAATTTTACGATATACCCCAATTTTCGGTAGCCAGAGCTTTTACGCTCAGAACTACGAAAATGTGGAGTCGTTACGCTGGCACATTAGAAATATAGACGTAAAAGATAAAAATGTCTCCGTGCATCATCTTCCTCAAAAGAGGCTATCAGCACAGAAGACGACCTAGCGCGGTCACGTTCAACGTGTGCGAAGGATTTTTTGTCGTTTTTGTCACCCCGAAGGCTCTACCTCTAAGACCGGGTGCACTGCTCGTCGGCGGGACACTTCGCTCAGAAGAAAGTTCGCCTTGACCGACCGAAGACTCCCTCGCTGGGGCAGAAGAATGAGAAGAGGAACCTATACTCTTTCCCTTAGCGGAGGGGGTTTGTTTCAACGCCATTTCTGAAGACTCGAGGTGCTCGAAGATGGAACGGAGAAAAACTCGAACAGTTGAAAGCTCTCTTTCGTAGAAGACGGATAAAATATTTTTCTCTCAGAAAAAACTTGGGATATATATAGAGTTCGGGCCGACTCCTCGAATCCTCAGACGGACTCCTCGAGACCCTAACCAAATCTCGCAAATTAAATGATGGGTTATGATTGGATGCTATGTCAGCCCACTAACCTTGAAAGACGGACAGTCAGCAAATTCGAAAAAAATTTCGTGCAAGATGGTTCAGCAGGTCCTACGCTAAAGGAGCTTTCTACGCTCGACGGCAACAGATCTACGGTTTTACGCTCGCAAGCTATAAGTCTATAGTTTTACGCCCGGATGCCTTTGTGCCCAGTAGCTTTTATGCTCGAGAGGCCACAAACCTACGACTTTACGCTCAGCAGATACCAAATCGATGATCTCACGCTCGGTGGCGCTCAGTTTACGCTCAGAAGCAACAGATCCGCAAACTTCACGCTCGGAAAAATTTTCTTTTCAGGAGCTACAGATATACAGTTCTACGCTAAAGGAGCTTTCTACGCTCGACGGCTACGAATCTACAGCTTTACGTTCGACAGCTATAAGTCTATGGTTTTATGCCCGGATGCCTTTGTGCTCGGTAGCTTTTATGCTCGAGAGGCTACAAACCTACGACTTCACGCTCAGGAACCACAAGTCTACAATTTCACGCTCGATGGTGTTCTACGCTCACAGGCTACAGATATACAGTTCTACGCTAAAGGAGCTTTCTACGCTCGACGGCTACGAATCTACAGCTTTACGTTCGACAGCTATAAGTCTATGGTTTTATGCCCGGATGCCTTTGTGCCCGGTAGATTTTATGCTCGAGAGGCTACAAACCTACGACTTCACGCTCAGGAACCACAAGTCTACAATTTCACGCTCGATGGTGTTTTACGCCCGGAGGCTACAGACTGATGATTTCACGCTCCACGACTTTTCGCATATTCGAACAGTCCCCAAGGCGGTCAATTGCCAGGAGTTCACACAGAAGATACTCCTCCTTGGCCTCAACATATCCCAAGTACCCGAAGCATACAAGAGTTCAAACATTGAGAAATTACTCTTCTCGGGTCAATTGGAGGTTCATCCAGACTCCAGTCTGAATATTTCGTCTATCAAGATGGCAAACTCAGTTTTGACAACCATTCCTCGACCCTGTTCCAAGGGATTTTTTGAAAAGTCACTCTTGAAGATGAAGTCTGAACAAAAAAAAATCTGTTCATCAGAAGTTCAGAGCTCTACGCGGTTCCCCAGTCCTAGCAACAGGACAGTTCTAAAATGTTTAAAATGCTCTACAGCGTTCTATGGACTACTCGCTATGCGTAAAAGACAGGACCTAACACTCTTTCTACAGAGTCGGCGTACAGATTCAGACGTATTGAAGCTACACATATTCAGACTTCACAGCAACGTATGGCAAGATGATCATATGAAGAAGCAAGACGATTTTATTAAAAGATTAAAGTCATGATTACATATGAGGGAAATCCAATCTACAAGGGTTTTCTTTTCATTTTCATGATTACATATGAGGGAAATTCCATCTACAAAGGGTTTCCCCACCGTCGTCTGAAGATTGCCCAGAAGCTGTTCTGACAGGTTCTCGCCTGGGCACAATTCTTCATCCATCTTCTCCAGCAGTCAGCCAAAATGGCTGGCATGGCAATGATCACCGGCGAGAGAACGACAGAGTTGGGGCTTGCATAAATTATACAGATCCCATGCTCCGTGCGCCATGATAGATAGAGAGGTCAGAGCTAGTTGCTGCTCTCGCCACCAGAGGTAACAGGAGAAGGCACAGCTTGCAAGCGATGTGGTCAAATACGACCCTACCTCTCTCCTGGGGCAACGCCATACAAAGTTGCTGATTATCCCGAGCAAGGGAGGCTAAGATATCCTTCCATGATCCATCGTTGCAGTGGACACTTGCTCGAAGACGCCGTCTTTTTCGGCTCCTTACACGCTGGAAGAACATGATCTCCTTCTTCCTCAAATCGACCCGGCGAACTCCGACGATCATCTCTGCGTGGTGATGAAGATGTGGGGAGAATAGGCTAACTCCCCCAGCCTTTTTATAGGCGAAAGGGGTCACAGTGGTCCCCAATAAATTCGCCATAAAGTCTGTACTGGCCGTTTCAACGCTCCATTCAGAAACGTTTCGAGTCACGAGGTGCGGTCCATGCTTCATTCAAAGCGTTCCAACTTCCGATGAACTTGAAAGCTCTGAAGGGGGTCTTGTAGAAGCATGAAAAATACGCTGGGAAGAGCTACGCAGCCTCTTGATGCAGAGCAGCGTGAATGGAGGCTTTCAGAGCTATCAAGCGTATAACAGAGCTTTTTTCGCTAAAATACAGCGTGAAGAATAAAGCTCACAGGACCATCCGCGTAAGTGCAGTACGTTCAGGCCGCTCCAGCGTAAATAGAGTTCTTCATCGCCTCTATGGCGTAAAACTCATCCGCTCTCGAAACAGCGTTATAGCGTACGAGGAACGCTTCGTCTTTCCCGAAAAGAACCTGTCAAGTCACGCAGTGAATCTGAGCTCTGACTCCTGACAAAAGGTGCTGCACGGCTACCCAGACGACGGCTGGAAATGATGGCAGACCCCTCGGGACGCGCCCCACAGTATGATGGCGGATCTCTGCTTTTAATGCAGAGGATTTGGTTAAAGCATCACCGAACCGTCGTTTACTGGAGTCCTCTCAGCATAAACCGCTCTTTTGCGTACAAGGGAATACGCTGCCCTGTTTTACACAGGCAAACATGAGTTGTTTTACGCTCCGCAACAGACAAACCGCCTGCCACGTTAAAAGCTACAATTCGTACGGGACTCGAGGCACGTCTCCACGTCTAATTGCGCAGAGCGGTGACAGTTTCTCTCGAGGCACGTCTCCACGTCTAATTGTACAGAGCGGTGACAGTTTCTCTCAAGGCACGTCTCTGCGACGGGTGCACAGAAGGGCTGCAGACCTTCAAAACACGCCTCCGCATTTAATGCATAAGATGGTGGCAAATCTCCGCAAGGGATTTGATCATATCTTCAAAAGCCGTAATTCCGGCTAAGGCGTCCACATCAGCACGGTACGCAGCGGCTTCTACGCCCATTCAGGATTTGTGCTCACGCGGCTTCTACGCCCATTTTGGCATGGTACGCAGCGGCTTCTACGCCCATCCAGGGTCTGTGCTCATTCGGTTTCTACGCCCTCTCGGCCTCTAGGACCACTCGGCTTCTACGTCCATCCGGCTTCAACACCCTCTCGGCCTCTAGGGCCACTCGGCTTCTACGCCCATCCGGCTTCAACGCCCTCTTGGCCTCTAGGACCACTCGGCTTCTACGCCCATCCGGCTTCAACGCACTCTCGGCTTCTACGCCCATCCGGCTTCAACGCCCTCTCAGCTTCTACGCCCATCCGGCTTCAACGCCCTCTCGGCCCCTGTGACCGCTCGGTTTCTACGACCACTCAGTCTCTACGGCTACTCGGCTTCTATGCCTGTTCGGCTTCTACGCCTATTCGGCTTCTATGCCTGTTCGGCTTCTATGCCTACTCGGCTTCTATGCCATGGTGACAGACATTTGGCTTCTATGCCAACCTCTTCTACACAATGGATACCTATCTACGTGGCTTTTACGTCATGATCTTAGTAGCAATTGTACGCGTTGTGTCCCCTTAGTTGGACCCGCGTCACACGTTCATTCAAAAGATCATCTATACGTAGGCTTTGGTTACTTTAACCATTGTGTAAAAGGGTGCTGTATTTTCCACTCCTCGGTTGCTACACCGACGGAGTGGTCACTATCACCAAAACTCTATAAATAGAGACCTCTATCAATGAGGAACAAGGTCAAAAAATTGGTCAAGAATACCAATATCAGATCCAGGGTCGACAATTTGAAAGATCGAACCAGGTCGAAGAGAAAACAAAGGAGAAAAGAGAGATAGAGAGAGAGAGAGAGAGCCCAGAGCTCAGGCAAAGAGCAGGGATCGACGACTTCGGCATCGTGCATCCACCCTCTCCTGCAACCTTTGAAGCTGCTACCTGTCTTCCACGGCACTTCTTCAACATTGCGTGGTCCATGGGCTAAAGTGATCGACCGCAGATCAGACACCTATAGCAATATCTACCCAGATTAAATAAATTATACTCCCACATCCTCGTATAGGATTACACTATACAAGTTTGTTTGTAAACCAAAGGGCACGGGTTTCGCATAAACCCTGTCATTGAAATACACTTTCATTCTTTCGTTTAATACCACAAACACTCGTACAACTTTATGTTGCATTAAAAACAAACATATTTTACGCCGGAGGAAGGTGTAACAACCTTTTACGCCAAAACAACCTTGAAGCGCTGTTTTACGCGGGCAGCTCTGAAGCTCTATTTTATGACAAACAGCTCTGAATTTCTGTTTTATGCGGGCTTCATGTATGTTGGGGGTTTTGATTGTATGATACGCTATAATTCTTCAGCGTATTTCATGCTTCTACAAGACCCCCTTCAAACTTTTCAAATTTCTCGTAATTTGAAACACTTTGAATGAAGCATAAAATGGTCAAATTTGACTCACAGATATTTTTAGGGAACTCCTTGGCCCTTCGTCTGATGAAGTCCTCTTGAGCGTATTTCACAGACTGATCTGTCCTGCGTAATTTAAGATATGCGTAAAATTATAGATCCGTAGCGTCTGAGCAAAAAATCATAAATCTGTAGCTTCTGAGCGTAAAATCATAGATCTGTAGCTTCTGAGCGTAAAACCGTAGATCTGTAGCTTCTAAGCGTAAAAGCTTCTAAGCGTAAAATCGTAGATCTGTAGCTTCTGAGCATAAAATCGTAGATCTGTAGCTTCTGAGTGTAAAAGCTTCTGAGCGTAAAATTATAGATCTGTAGCTTCTGAGCATAAAATCATAGATCTGTAGCTTCTGAGCGTAAAATCATAGATTTGTAGCTTCTGAGCGTAAAATCGTAGATCTGTAGCTTCTGAGCGTAAAATCATAGATTTGTAGCTTCTGAGCGTAAAACCATGGATCCTTGCTCTGCGCATAAAATTATGGATCCGTTATGCAGCATGACTGTCCGCCTTCCTTTTCAAATGATCGGCTGACGTGGTCCCAAATCATAACTGATCAGATAAGATCGGATTTGGTTAAGGATTCAAAGAGTTATCTGAACTCTATAAATAGACCTAGGTCGTGAGAGAGAAAAACCCTTCGTCTCTTTCTGAAAACTCTTCGCCTCTTTCTGAGAACTCTTCATCTTCGTCTCTTTTCTGAGAACTCATATTCGCCATGGCACCGAAACAAGCCTCCGCTGCTAAGGGAAAGAAAGTCGCTTCCTCATCTCGCTCCTCTGCTCAAGCACGAGCGACGCCTACTAGGCCAAGCGAGCCTCGTTCTGAACGAAGTGCTCTGCCGTCTAGCTGTGCACCGGGCATCACATGTAAAGTTTTGAGAGAAATAGAGAACCCTCCGCACACGTTGTACGTGTATGTGCAAATACGCCCACATTCCTAATGTGTCAGCATAAAACTCCATATTTTTGCAGTCTGGCATAAAAACTTAGACTGTCAAAATTTGGCGTATACTGCAAACCTTGCGTTTTACGCACTGGAAGTAAATTCCAGCGTAAAACTCAAATTTTTGCAGTCTGGCGTAAAAACTCAGACTGTCAAGTTTTGTCGTATACTGCAAAGAGTGCAGCATCTAGCGTAAAACTGACTTATTTTCTTGCTTTTTGTAGTGGACCTACAGATCCCCCCTCTGGCTGAAGTGATGGGCTCTGCTGCTGGAATGCTGAATTCCAACTATCTGGAGGACTTGTCCCATGTGACATTCCCTATCTCTGGAAACGAGTATCCTCAAGAAAGGGGAACTTTGATCTCGGCCCAAGGAGAAAGAATGTTGCTGAGTATGATCAGTGGGGAACCCCTGACATACATAGATGGGACTGAGTATAAGAAACCAGCTTTCTTATTTGGGGATGTGATTGATAAGCAATCCCAGATGAAGTCTAAGAAGGAAGATTGGGTATTTTCTGCTGAGGGCACGATCATGCATCTGCCAAAGATGCCCAGAGATTACCCTTTCTCTGCATTCTTCCATGCCACACATCCAAGAAAGATGGTATGGACTCTGACTCCTGATCTACATGGCCAGCCAGGGAAGATCTTTTATAAAAAAGGATTAAACCGAGGATCCTTTGTAAGCAGCCCCTCAGGCCCTGTCATGCCCTTCAGAGGATTACTGCCGGGCAGCGTCCCGAGTGAAGGCACTTCACTGATCCAGCCGCTTCAAATAGCAACTTTCTTTAATGACTTTATGGGGCAGGGAGGAGTATACCCCAAGGTTAACCCTCGCACCAGTGGATGGCTTAGCCCCCAGAATCTTCGATGGCCCAGTTTAACTGCATGGGCACTTTCAGATGGAGCTGGAAAGTATTGGCTTGTTTGGCTGTGAGTGCTACTAGTGTTGGGCTGCCTCTCAACCCCAACTTGTTTTTAGCTTTGATGGAGCGATATAACTCGCTCACTGGGACTTTCGCCACTCCAATAGGTAAGTTGGGCCTGGCACTTCATGAGATGGCAGACATCCTAAAGCTGCCAATGGAAGACACTCCTTATGAAGAATACGTTCCCACAAATAGGGAGCTGAAGGAAACCAACCCTCGGGCAGTGGCAGTGTACCAAAAGTTGATGAGCCACTACCTTGCATGCACCACCTTCTACAAAGAGCCCTCTGATTTGGCTCATATCAACAAATGGGTATCCTACCTCTTCTTCTATCAGGCCAAAAATGTCAAACATGACAAGGTTGTAGATAGCAGAGATAAAATCTTGAACCCCTTGAGCATTCTTAATGCCAACACAATCGACGATCTTATTGAAGATGCGGGGGCTCAAGATTGTGTTCTCAATGAAGAGATAGGGGGTTATCCTGCAGGAACCAAAGCCTACAGTTATATGAGGCATTGCCAAAAGCCTCTGTCAAGAGAAGCTCAACTGGCTGGCTTTCTTTTTATCTGGCTACGCCGATGGGTGGTTTCTGGCATCGCGTCTGCGGATCGCATTCATCGCAACACCTTATGGCCCGCAGTACATTTGGTGTTTGGAGCAAGATTGGGCCTGGTTTCTGCCATGGTATACAGGATTCAAGCTGGCCTGAGGCCCATTACTGAGGGACTGCTGGCTGATGATACACAGCGTGAAGGATATCCCAGAGTGGAATTTCCATTCTTATATCTGATGGGATGGTTAATCCTTCACAACACCAAAGTGATGTCTCCCGGACTGGCCAGTGGTTCGGGCAATAACTTCCTGTTGAATTACAGGAATTCTTCTTGGAATTGACTAGCATCATAGATTGTCGACTAGCACTAAATTTTGCCCACAGTTGGAAGTTCTTCTGTATCGTCCCCCCCGTACATATCAATCAACAGGGGACTAAACTTCAGGATGCGGGTCAGGGGAAGACTATTCTTTCTCCTGAAGCCTTTTACTGGTTGGTCTGCTTTAGACCTTCCCATCTGCTGTATAGAAGTGAGGACCGCTGTTACTTGGAGCCTTATCTGCCTAGCCATTTTGCCAGGCAATTTGGGTATGATCAGTTGCACGTGAGAAATCCCATCACCAGCTTCAAGTTCAAAGGTAGACTTATTGATGGAGCTAGAGGATGGCAGTATTTCATAATGGGTTATACTGGAGCAACCTTTGCTGTGCCCGCGACTTCTCTCTCCAGGGAGTTGCGCATTCTTCATTCGTATGCGCAGTTTTATGAGTCCATCAATACCTTCCATCGTTATTTTGATGTACATGGAAGTTTCAGAATGCCCTCCCATAAGTCCACCGGAAGAGAGGAGATACCTTTTGTTTCCTCTGATGAAGATGATGAAACCACCGGTGCAGATGATTATTTTTTGATTTTACCGAGAGGCGTAATAGCTCCGCCAGTAGAGCCTCTCATAATCTCCAGTAAACGAAAGGCTTCCACTCTGAAAGAGCCTTCTCTCCGCAAGAAGAAGCAGATTACCAGAGGTCCTAAAAGGACTTTCACCAAGGGGGCCTCTTCCAGGAGTGGACATATTTTCTCCCCTGTTGGGGATAATTCTTTGATCAGGGGTCCTTCGCCTTTTAGAGAGGGAACCTCCACATTTCCAGCTGACAGTGCTAGAGATTCTCTACCCGCTACTGCTGTCGCAACCACCGTTACTGGTAGTGCTACTAGATCGCCTTCGAGGCCGAGCATAATAAGGATCAGTATACCTTTACCAAGACAAATAATGGGACTAGCCCCTCCTTCGTCTGTAAGTATTTCGAGCGAGATTCCACCCGATGAACGTCGAGTAGATCTGGGTGACGACTGGGATGACTACCCTCAAGTGTCAGTTGGTGCACACTCTTCTCCAGGTATGACAGCTTGTTTAGCATCATTAAGAAATGATTTAGCTATACAGGCTGCATACGCCACATACATACCATCGGCTATGGGTAAATGTTGTCTTTACGCTTTTTTCAGGAAAATTAACATCAATTTGATATTAACTTTCTCTTATCCTATTTTTAGGCGAAGACTTCTCGGGGGAGGGCGGAGTTGAAGCAACCTCCGATTTTGTTGCGAATCCAGCTGATGAAACGGCGGTGACCACCGTCGAAGAAGCATACTTTGAAACTGTTGATCTTGCAACATTTTCAGACGTAATCCCGCCAGCAGCAGTTCAAATCATATCCGAGGTGGATGAACCCACCATTTCGACTGTGCCTTATTCGTCAAGCATGCCAGCAACTTTAACCGTTGTTGGTGTTGCTTCTTTTTTTGCGCCATCTGTTAAAACGACGACTATGGCAACATCCTCTGCCGACGTTCCAGAAAGAAGATTTACCGATATTGCGGCCACTCCCAGCGTCCATTCGAGCTTTGCCATGCTAGTTGAACAATATACTAGCATATTCTACCTCACTTTGAAAGAATTAATATCCATGGTGCTGGAGAAGAATCTAGGCTTTGATGCTCTGAAGATGTCCTCTAATCTCACTATAGCGTAGATTAGAAATTTCAGTGACGCTGAAAGAGCTAATGTGCTAGAGCAAATAGTTAATGATTTAGAATAACCAATTAACGAATATTTGCAACTATCCCGAGGCAGCATCAATGACTTGGTTCAGGCTGAGTACGACTCCCTAACTGCAGATTTTGCTCAGAAGACAAAAAATTTAAACAAATCCATCCAGGAACATCAACAAGAGATGGAGAAAGAGCAAGCAGTATTGGTGGAGGTTATTCCTCAGCTAGCTAAGTGCCAGGCCGAATGTGAGGGGTATGAAGTGAGGGTTCGGGAATTGGAAGCTGAACTCGCTCAGGCAAGGGAGACGCTTATCAAGGCGTCACTAGTTCGTGGTGTATTGGAGGGCCAAGTGAAAACAGCTCAAAAGAACTTGACACATGCGGGTGTAATCCACGCAAGTTTTGTTGATTCTCTATCTGAACTATCTCTCTTGAGCAATAACGAAGCAAGGCTGGAGCTGGCTCGCACCAATATTTTGAACTATAGGAATGAGAGGATGGCTGCTCTGGCGCAACAGATCCGCGATTTAACTGCTCCTTCCCAATAATGTACTTTTCTTTTGCTACTTATTTTCTCAGAGATAATAAAGATACATTTTCTGACTTTGTGGACCCATCACTTTAAAATATAAATGATAGGTTAAGATGAAAGTGATATCAGAGGTAATATGAACATGATATACTTTCGGTAAGGTTTAGCTGAATGTAAATCTATTCAGAGGCAATATGAACCTGATAGAATATAACACAACTAAATTTGTATATAAAACACTATCAAAGGTAATATGAACATGATAGGTTTATAAATTAGTTAAGCGTATCTATTCAGAGGTCATGACCTGATAGAATATGATTCAGCTAACCTTTGTACATAGTATCGCCAGAATGAGATCTTCATCATACTCCATTAAGCAAAGAAGATCAAGCATAGTACTTCTTCAGGAATTTTCTGTTGATAGGAGCCATTATCAAATCTCCATTAGGCTTGGCTAATCTGTAAGCGTCATTTGAGAATGTTGTTTCAATCACATAAGGGCCCTCCATTTCTTTACGGTTGTTTGTGTGAACTTCGGATATCGTACCAGAGGTAATATGGACGTAGTACAATACCGTGTTTGTTGAGGACATTCCACTGGGAGATTTTTGGTGGACCTATTATTTGTTGCGCATGTTGAGTGCAAATAATAAGTTCGAAACAAGCCCTATCAGAGGTAATATGGATGTGATAGGTTTTGTGGGTAGTAAAGACATCCTGTTGGGGGATTTTTGTAGACCCATCACTTTTTTGCGCACGTTAGTGCAAGTAATAGGTTTGAGACAAGTCCTGACAGAGGTAATATGAATGCTGTAACATATGACTCTGTGGGGATAGTGGAGAGACATATTTCTGAGAAAATATGGGCTCGTTTCCATTGTGGATATCCCATCGGGGTTTTTTTTTTTGGACCTATTACTTCTTGTGCACGAGAGTGCAAGTAATAAGTTTAAGGCAAGCCCTGCCAGAGGTAATATGGACGTGACAGTTTTTATGGACCTAACACCACTGGGGTACTTAGAGTTAAGTACGGGTGCTAAGTTGGGATGACAACCGATATCAGAGGTAATATGGACATGATAAACGATAGCCGAACCAGAAAGGTTTGCTCAGAGGTAATATGGACATGACAAACTCAGCCTAAGAGAAATAGTATGACAACAGTTCAGAGGTAATATGGACGTGAACCCATGTCCGAAAAACTCATTGAGGAGTGATTCGTTGAGTGTGGTCTATCCGAAGATAGACCAGAAGATCGCTCCGCTGGGGAGATTGATGGGACGATAGCTCAGAGGCAAATATGAGCATGGCTAGCGTCTAACGAGGTTGGTTTGAATAGTCATTGCAGGAGTGTGCAAGTAGACCTAAGGATTGCTCCGCTGGGAATATTTTGAGGATCCATCATCCATTGCGTATCCGGGACCCTTGGATACAAATGATGGCTTCAAGAGTTTGTAATGAAGGAGAAAATATTACACATAGGCTCTTGCTGGGGATGAAGATCCAAGAGTTGATTTGTACCTCTGGGTTGTGGACTTATTACCCATGTCGTACATTAAGTACAGATAATACGCTAAAATGACCAGCACTAGCAGAGGTATCTGATGTTGGGTAGCCGAAGTTTGTTTTCTTTCATCAATATATTGAAGATTTCAATTATGTCATATTCTTTGAAGGAGTAAGTCCCCTTTGGCTTTTGGGCTTCTGATACGTGATTCGTACGATCCTCAAGGAAGATGGTCATAGTTGCATCATCTTCGGACTCAGAGGAAATTCTACCCCCAGCTTTGGATGTGCTCTATTTTGTCGAGCGAGACTACCCCCAGACATGTCGTTGACTGGTTCTTCTTCTTCCTTTTGTTTGCCTTTGTCCACAGAAGTTGATTTAGAAGGACCTGCCTCTGGTATTACAGGATCAGACTCTGGAGGTTTGGAGTTTGCAAGAGACGCGGTATACTCTAACCCAAAACGAGTTTATTGACAGTAAGGATCACCATGCAATGGTATTCGTCTGCCTTTTCCATAATTGAGGCCTTGCTTCAACTTCAAATCATAGCCCATGTTTTTCATAATCCTTAAAGCTTGTGGGCTATATCTGTGGATTTGTATTTTCCCAACATCCGACTCGTGAGATTCTTCTCGTACAATCGGTCTATTCCGCATTCGGCCGAAGGTTATTTGACATTGATCGTTGCGAGTCGGTGGAACAATAAAGACAAATTCTTTATGTGGCCCATATGTCATGACGATATTAGATATTGATGCTACTTCCCACACGATCTCCCCACGCTTGGTAGTTAGGGGCACTAAATCTTGATTTTGAACCCTGTCTTTGCGTTTCTGGATCAAGAAATCGCGCAAATTAGGGGGATGTACAGAAGAAGAAGAAGGCTTATTCTGCCTTTTTACATCAGTAGAAATACGGAGATTAGGAACCATAACCCTTTCTCTGCCATAGGAATACAACAGTTTACCCATGTGAGTAGCATATGATCCATCATCTGTCTGAGGAGCGTACCTACCCATGAAATGAGTATTCTTTACGCGGGCAGATCTGTCCTGTCATAATTTGGATTTTTGCACAGGTTCACGTAAATCAGGGAAAGTCCGCGTAATATGAAGAGTGGGAACTTTCTTCTCTTGTGGGCGTAAAAGCCTAGAGGTTGGAAGATTCGCCACTTGTTTTCCCTTGATGTAGTCAAAGGGTACATCTGCCTCATCATAGACGGAAGATATAATTTTATGCACAAGGTGTATTTGAAACTTCTGGATTGGCACTGAGGCATTGCTATAAGTGTTGTCTACCATGTCACAAACGAGAGACAAATTTTTATACACAGGGCGCATTGGCTGTGTTGTCACAACCATGTTGATCAGAGAGAGAGAGAGCTTGCAGGAAGGGTAGAGGACGTCTTAGGCATCCACACTTTACGTAGCTTCCTGTTGTTCTGGACAGAGGAGGAATGAGAGCTACCCCCTGCATGAAGCATGTCTTCATAAGCAGATTGGTCGAACTTGACGACCAAAGTCTTCTTCGTTGATCCGATAGATACAACATCGTGTTGAGCAATTGCTTTCTCGTCAGATGAGAAAGTCTTCCCCAGCAGAGTCGCCATCTTGTGTTTGATGATAAACAAAAAAATGAAACTAGGTTTATACGAAACCCTTTCTTTGTTTACAAATAAGAAAAAAGAGTACAATTAATCCTATACGAGGATGTTAAGTACAATAAAAATAATTCTGGGAAAAAATTGCTATAGGAGTCTGATCTGCGGTCGATCACTTTGTCCCTTGAACTACACGATGATGAAGAAGTGTTGTAGAAGAAGAAGAAGCTTCAAAGATTGCAGGTGGGATTGAACTCTCGTTGCCAAAGTTGTCAATCAATACTCTCTGTCTGTGCTCTCTCTGTGCGTCTCTCTGTTGATCTCTGATCCTTTGATTCTGTGACCAGGGGTCTCTATTTATAGAGATCAGTCACAATAACTGTCCAGTTGGTGTAGAAGCCAAACTATGAAGAGGGTCACATCTTTTACGCGGCGGTTATAATAACTGCTACCCACGTTCAAATGATCCTTTGAATCAGTGTATAACACATGTTCCATTATAAGGTAACGCGTATAACTTTTTCTCAAAGATCATGGCATGCAAGCCACGTAGGTAACTGCCCCTCGCGTAGAGATGATTGGCGTAAAAGCCAAATAGCTGTCGTGTTGGCGTAAAAGCCAAATAGCTGTCTTGTTGGCGTAAAAGCCAAATAACTGTCTTGTTGGCGTAAAAACCAAATAGCTGTCTTGTTGGCGTAAAACTTGATGCTGCATAAATAATAGATAACCAGCATAAAAATAGCTAATTATCCTTCCTGACTGAGGTCTTGAGCATATTCTGGGCCAAATAGCCTTATCACGTACCTTTGTAAATATATCCTGAGTTAGCATATTTCGAGGAGATAGCATACGGCGTACTCCTATAGTTTTAAAATAGCCTGGTTGGCGTAAAATACAAGGATGGTGATGTGAGCATATTAGCCATAGTTTTAGCTCTCCCAGTCATGACAAAATTATAAAGAATAGAACCAAATCTTGTGCATTTAATGCAGAGATATGCCTCAATCTCGTGCATTAAATGTCGAGATATGCCTCGAGCTCTGTACGAGAAACAGCTTTTGACGTGGCGTCTAATTTTGTCTCATCTTGAGCGTAAAGACTCATCTCGGCCCATGTAGAATAGGTAGCGTATTCTTTGAATGCGTAAAAATGACTTGTATCAAGAATATGTCACTAAACGACAGTCTGGGTCTCTATGCAAAATCATCATCACAGCAGTCCTCTCGATCGTCGTACAGTACTTTTATCAGGAGTCATATTTACTATTTTGTCTGACAGATTCATCCGAGGAATACGAAGAGTTCCTCGTATAACTTTACGTTGCATTAAAAACAAACGTATTTTACGCCAGAGGGAGGTGTAATAACCTTTTACGCCAAAACATCCTTGAAGCGCTGCTTTACGCGGGCAGCTCTGAAGCTCTATTTTACGCCAAACAGCTCTGAAGTTCTGTTTTACGCGGGCTTCATGTATGTTGGGGGTTTTGACTATATGATACGAGTATAATTCCCCAGCGTATTGCATGCTTCGACACCCGTCTTCCATACTAAATTTCTTCCTACATACGCGACCGAATTTTGATCCAGTTCTTTAGATTCAACCACAACATGAACACCTTCTAATATCTTCAAGTATTTTTATGCGAACCACCCTATTTTTGATGTAAATTTATCCAAAACTTTTCGAAAAAACCACTATTTTAGATATATGTGAATTGATATTTTTCGAAACCAACATACTATTTTGAAAGGCAATTTTCTCCCAATCGACCCAAAAATTTGATTTTATTTTACTGACACAAAATAAATATAACCAGAATTTAAACGA
This sequence comes from Iris macrosiphon, assembly GCA_036927795.1. Taxonomy (NCBI): domain Eukaryota; kingdom Viridiplantae; phylum Streptophyta; class Magnoliopsida; order Asparagales; family Iridaceae; genus Iris; species Iris macrosiphon. The sequence continues at coordinate 139,202,971 of JAYESA010000002.1, forward strand.
CCTATTATTTGCATATAATTGATCATAAGTTTTGTGCAAAAAGATTTATATTTAAAATCATAAATTGTTTTTTTCAACAACTTAGAAACTTGCAACATGGAGTGCGTCCCGACAAACCGGACCACCACATCATGTACCAATTATACCAAAAGGAGCGTATGGTATATCCTGATGTGCGGACTTTTGCGAAAGTTGATTTGGATGTGTGTGCGCGTCGAAATCAATCCGTATCCGTAAAAAGTCCTCTGTATCGTCATTTTTTAATTTTTTTTATTAGTTTATAAACACTCTTCAAAATGCGACAAAACTTATGCTATTGAATTCGTGGTATCACGCTGGTCTTATGACCCAAGTTTCATGCAATTCTAAGATAGTTGACTGAACCGCCTATTCGCGGGCCCTACGGGTTGTCTTGACGAGCAAAATTGTGATCGGCTCACCGAAATCCAAAATTGGATATACTGTTGAGTTCGTATCATCGTCTAGAATTTGTTTGACCTATCATTTGTTTAATTTAGAGACATTTACCTCTGGCACATATTTTGGGGCAAAGTGGACCACATGTAGACCCTATTTTAGCCCAAAAATTACCATTTAACCCCTATATCACTGATTCCGGAGATGTTGGTGATATTTATTTCAGCATCCAGAGACGTTCCTTTAGATCCTCTACTTTCTGGTTCCTTGTGCTTGATGTCTGGACGCCTATATTTCACAGCTTGCTTGCCAGGCAAATATACCTTGCCATAGTAATGTTTAGTTACATTTATTTGCTGCATATTTATTTTTTGTTGTTTAATTCTATTTACTTTTCTATATAATAAATTGTGTGTCCAAGAAAGACTTGGGTGGAAACGACGATTGCGTCATCTTTTGTCTCTTCTATATATTATGCATGTTGACCTAGTCGTATGAGACCACCTCATGGTGTTGATACATTCTTATGTTCATTGGCTATGACACATTTATTACATGAGTTGTGAGTCTCATGTAAGACACGAATTTGCGTATTAGACTGGCCACCTATATGTAAATGTCGTACGACGGATAAGGAATACCTGCTAATAGAAATATTATATTTAGTAGACTTAGCATTTACTAAAGGTGTTGCTTGTTATGGATATGACACATTAGTATCATTGGGTGGGGAGAACAATGAGTAAGTGTATGGGGATCCTTTACACTTTTCTTTTGTAACCCGTACGCTCCGCCGGAGATGCGTGGTCAGATGAACCTTATATTATATTATTTACAAGAAGCCTCTGACGATCAAAAGATGTTACACTTTGTAGGTCACTGATTCTACGAGAGAGTCACGCTAATCCCATTTTCAGCCAGAAAGCCCATGTGTTAGAAAGTTATTCTCAAAAGTGTATTTCACACAAACGGTTAGGCGACCCATTGGATGTTTATTTTTAGTACTTTATTTGCATACTTTTATGTATCTTGTTACGTCCCTCTGAGGACCTGGTCCTTTTCCAGGTATATAGGAGTATCCGTAGGAGTACGGACCCGGACCTTACACTTCATTCTCTATTGAGGAGGTCTTATCTTCCGAGTACCAATGATTACTTCATTGCTGATGGATCCTTAACTGCTGTTTCTTTATTGACGTTTATTTCATATTGGGGTTTTGATCTCCTCTATTATTTTAGTTTTTGATATAGTCGATGCATAGTAGATTTGTCTTCACCCGACTATTATTTTTTGATACTTCGTACTTGAGGTATTTAGCTATTTATTTTAATTTTCCTTTACTTGTGATTGTGGATGAGATATAGATGTCTGTGACTTGTGTTGACAATATATTAACCACTTATGAATTAATATTCATATTACAGCATACACATGTGTTATATTTTTCCAACATATTAGAGTTGTCATATATATTTTGCTGGCATGCTACGTATTTCTAGTCCTACATATTTTGGGACTAGGGCGTGACACAAGTCTATTGCATTTTAACTTGACATCTTTTAGTTATTATGGTATCATTTGATCGGAACAATCAAGAGGGCAAGATTATTTTGTATGAATACTTGGAAGAAGGATCAACTAATAAAAGTATAGCCACTCACAAGTTGGTGGAAAGAGGAAAGTAAATATGTACTTTAAGACTCTGCTCGCATGGCGCCTACTGCACGATCACCTATATTGCCATAAACAGATGATCAATACATCCACTCCTCTTTTCCAAGCTTGAAACAAAAGCGAAGTTCAACGAACGAAAGCATTGAAATCCATCAAAATCGTTCAAGAAAATGCAAACTCGAAAACCAATTCGAAAGTATGAAAGCAATAATGCGATAGCAAAAACTAGGCAAATTTTTTTACAGCGGAGAGATCCCTCTTGACTCTGCCGCTAACTCCGTCCTTGGGGCACGGTCCACTGAATTTAGGAATCGATTTCGAAGAAGCCAATCCATAATGCGGAAAAGATCTTGATTCAATCTATTTCGATCGAACGATACCAAAAGTCTTTCTTAGCCGCGCTCCCCGAATAGAGGGAACGGGGCACCACACGCTGCGTCTAAAAACTTACTCCCTTCAAATATCTGGTTTTCATCTACGTCGACCATAGTGAATCCGAAGATATGAGCCTCCAAGTTAGTTTCATACCTGTAATGTCCTATAGCACACACAACGGTCTCAGCCCCACCCTTCCTTCTGCTCCAGGTCGACACAATGTGTCCCACCCGATCGCATGAATACCTCCTTGTCAGATAAAGTTTGCACATAATTTCTCTATTTTGCTGATGGTAGCCGACGACAACATAATCTCTTGGAGCCAATATAAAGCAATAGTAGTGATAACTGCTCTGACCATCTCTATATGTCCTCCGAATGATAGATTCGGGGCGTGCCAGTCCTCTATACAACGTTGAGCATACTCCACCAAGCTTCGACAATCAATATCCTTGGCGTAGTTGTAGAAGCATAAAAATTATGTAGGCCACATAGAGCTCATGCCCCTTTAATATGAAAGTAGGCCGCAAAGGAGCCACATAGAGACCATACGGCTTGACCAACCAAGGAATTGGAAGTCGCATAAGAAGATCCTATGCGGCCTAAACAACCACGAAGTAAGGGGCCGCATAAGATCCCTTGATGCGATATTCAATGCCTGTCAGAAGTTTTGATACACCACTCATCACCCAGAGCGCTTCGAGAATTGTAAGAGAGTCGACGGCTCATAAAAAAACCAAAATTCACACTAGTGCATTAATAACTTCTTTAGATGTGCCATGCCACGTATTCCCTCATATGCGGCTACGGTCCTATGCGGCCTCATCATTATGCGACCAAAGTGTCCATTCGACCAAGGCCAAATGAGAGCTCACATGCGGCTACAACGTCGTATGTCGAAGTATCCATAAGATCAAGGCTAAATAAGAGAACATATGCGGCCAAGAAGATTATACAGCCAAGATGTTATGCGGCCCTGTCACACCCCAGTCCCAAAATACGTAGGACTAGGACACGTAAGCATGCCAGCCGCATGGATATGGCAACTCCAATATGTGGAAACCATAACCCATACGTACGCTGTAATATGAATATCAATCCACAAGTGGTAAAAACATATGTCACAAGTCATAGGGTACAATTTAAATCTCATCCACGAAAATCAATATAAATAAATAACCAGTATTTATGAAACAAGATCTTAATAAGAAGTATCTAAAGAGGATAGTTGGATGGAAACAAATTCACTACCAACTCGAATGGAAAAGTACAACACAATAAACACAATATAAGAATACCAGCTAACCACCACGGGCTCGAAGAGAAGACATCCTCGAAACATATATAACCATCCAAATCTGCGCTCCTGTAAATACTCAAGAACAGATACACCTGGCAGAGGACCAGGTCCTCAGAGGGATGTAACAAGATACAGAAAAGCGAGCCAACTTGAATACAGTAAATATGCATATAATTTTAAAATAAATAAGTACGCTGTACAAGACAATCTATATAAATGCAAATGAGGACAACTTTTCGACGTATGGGCATGGGTAGGCTACTCGATCTAATCCTCACAACTCATACGCTCGTCAGTGGACATCATCAGCCGACATACCTCTGGGGTAGCGACCCTCGAACTCCATCAATCGACATACCTCTGGGGTAGCGACCATCGGACATGACCACCATAGTGCGTGCTAGTTACTATGGTTTACCAGAGTGGTTAAAAGCCCATACGCCTAATGATTTTCCTCTATGATACTAAGTGTCAAGTGTGTGTCAACATATCTAATATATAGTAATGACAGAAAGGAACTACACATGCAATAAATATACAGAAATGCAATAAATATACAGAAATATATTAATCATGCAAAATACTATAAGCAATTTGGTAAGGTATCTTGCCTGGTCTGAAAAGGATGAAGTCCCAACTCAAGGCGTCGTCCGATCTACCCGTCACATAAATTAAACAAGTTAGGTTACAAAAGTGGGTGAATAGGTTCCTCTATTTTAATCTATTTTATTTCTAAATAAAATAACTTAAAATATTATTTTAATCTTATTATAATCTGATTTTATTGTTAAACCCTAATTTTGGTTCAATGAAAGTCAACTTTACGGATTTGTGATCCATGACACGCAAATCGAGGCAATCCGTTGACCAAAAAGTCAACCGACTCAAATCCTTGATTTGTGTGTATAATTTTATAGATTTTAGTGTTACATGAACACCGGAATAGATGGTTTCATAAAATCACAAGTCGGTAAAGAGTTATGTCCACAAGGGCGCACAGATGACAATTTTCGGTGGTATTTTATTTATGTCTACGTTGCACAAATTTTACAGTAGAATAAAATTATGTTTTAAATTCCCTAAAAGTACTTTTCTAGAAGTTCATCATGTCAGATTTCCAAAACTTCAAACGGTTTGAAATTCCGAGTTCGGGATCTCCCAAAATCTCGAAAATACCAAAACGCGTCTGATTTCGGACATCTGGCACTTTTAGAATTTTCTAGAAAAATAGGTTCTGAAATTATTAAAATAATTTATATAATCAGAAAACTAACCTTGATATGGTTCTAACAAAAAAAACTGGAGCGCGTTTGGAGTCCGGAGCTAGGAGATATCGTGTTTTTAATTCGTCATAACTAGTAGAAAATGAGGCTAAATTTATGACGAATTTTGACTATTTTTGGACGAAAAAGAGAGGAATTTGGGAAAGAAAATATGTAGGATGAGGTATTTATAATGGTGGACACTACTTAATTAAATACGACTTGGATTGGTTAATTTGGATTGGATTAGGATGAGTTTAAATAAGGATAGGATATGCATGAAGTTGCTTTCCTAGTAGGTCCAGGATTTGAATTAATTTAAAATAGAGTTTAAATTTATCTCAATAATTTATAATCTTAAATATAATTAAAGATAATACAAATAATTTATAAAATCTTATTAATATCTATTAACACTAAATTAGCATCTATCTAATATTAAGACTATATATATCCAAATAAATCCTAAATAATTTAAAAAATCTAAATAAATTTCTTAAAATTTTAAATAAATTACAGAAAAATATAATTAAATATTTTAAATAAAATAAATATTTGGTAGGAACAACATGCAAGTATGGTCGTATAGTAAATCATAGAAGTCCTAGAAATTTATGTTTCCTAAGTTTTAATTACCAAAAATTCTAGAAAAATCTCCAAAAATCTAAAATAACCTAAAATAATTCTAAATAAATATTTATACAAGTAAATATATCAAGAAATTTATTTTCTAATTAACTAAGAGAATACTATAAAGAAATTTAATATCTATAATAAATATAATAAAATAAAATATACACAAAATATCTATTTTTGGTGAGGGGGTTTACAATCTACCCAACTTAAAATAATTTCGTCCTCGAATTAAACTAGGGTAGGGTTTCTCTATCTAACCTCACTTGATTACCGTCTAAAGAATTCTCCTTAAGTTAACATTGCAGTTTCTACCCAACTTAAAATTTATCCATCTATCATCTAAGGCTATACATCTAAGAAGGCTATGCTCTAAATTATTTAATCATGTTATTTAATCCTCAAAGTTTTTAACACCAAACATAACATCTATGATATGCCCTAAATTATAAAAGAATAATCCTCAAGTATGTGATCGGCCTATGGGGTATATCTAGTACTCTCTGTGTATCAAACTTATACCAAGCAAGTGATATCGTATTTCCAAAATAAGGGAAGACGGAGGTCAATAATAAAGAGTTCAAGGGAGAGGTAATAGAATAGAAGTATCGGAATCAAGGCGTTTAAAGAATTCAAATGGGAATTGTCAAGGCAGTTGTAGATTGAAATCTAATTTTGGTAATTCCTATTCATATGCTCGTATTAGTACAGTTATGTAACCGATACGATCTGCTCAGACATATCTAGAGGGAAAGTATAGGTGTCTACTAGTCAACTATATATCTCAATCCACGTAAAGTATTATTGCGAAGGGTGAATCAAGCGTACTATGGTTGATCAGACCGTAATACACTGATTCTGAAATGTATTATTATGGGCCTCCCCAATAATACATATGTCATAAACAAGCTCGATAAAGAATAAGCTTACAAAACTAGGCTATAAAATAGCAGTATAAGTCAATGTAGTATATGAAATATAAATGCGCTAGATCATGATGAAAGAAGTCACAACATATTTCAAGTCCACAAGAAGTTAAGACTATACAATCTCCACAGTTGTCATACAACTCCTTGTCTAAGTCGCTAGTCGACCAAATAGGGACATGGACCTCTAAATTCTATTGTCTGAATAAACACTGTCATCTTATGCTAGCATACAGTTAATGTCATTCAGTTACACTACCTCGATGGGTCAAGTGGACTATGTGATACTAGGGTGTGAGGTATACTACATAACTTATAACAATTGAACTACTATTGTAATTGTCTTAAGGATACCATAGAAGCTCCTCTTAAGGCCTACGAAAAGGGGTCTTAGTACCTATTAGGGTATCTGCTTACATTACATAGGTCATGGTCGTCTTAAGCCTTAGTCATAGTACTTATAGAATAAGTGTCAATAGTAAGAATATAATAGTTACTAGCCGTTAAGGGAAAAGGGATCTAACTTGTATCGAGGTGGGAGTACGAATTACGCGACTTAAAGCTAAGGGGGTAATCATTAGGTCATAATCTACAATAATAACTTAACTGTCAAGTTCTAATTACCAATCACATAGTTCAAAAATTTTAAGAGTAACAACCAAAATCCTAGCAAGCTATATATATCCTAACATAGAATAAAATCACTTGGTCTATAATCAGAAGTGTCAGATGGCACGAGTTGTAAGATGAAGAGAAGAAACGTAATCAGTCATCGCACACTAGCAAGTGCTATGGTCGCAGAGGAGCAATATATGAAATTAAAATAGAGGGCTCTAGATAGCATCATGGTTCTCTAAGGGGGTGGTATGCTAGTTGCTATGTTCGAGGCATGATCAAGGAAAAAGTGTTTGATTATATTTCTCTAGGCTTTCGAAGGTGCTGTCTACTAATAATAAGACAATGATCTAAGTTTATAATTCTCCAATACTATCTAACTATGAAGGTCAGGTTCAGTCCTAAATTTCAATTTTTTGGTTTTCTATTGGTTCCTCAATACTAGGGTCAAACATTATGGTAAACTTCTAACTAACACTAGTAGTGTCTATACTACTCTCAAGTCTTCATAATACATCAGGGGGTAATGGTAAACCAATTCTAGAGATAAGGAATTCTAGGGTTCACTAGATATTCTAAACTTAGTGGTGTGTCAACACTCTGGTTGTACCCTTAATAGGGATGTTACCCTACTTATCATCTAGCGACAGGGACTTCTATATTCTCTGGGGGGGCTATACTCAAGGAATTATCAGGAAAGTATAGGAATCAAGCAGGATACAAATATTCGAATAGAACAGATAGGAGGAAGATGAATCATTGTCAAATGTGGATGAGATCCTATACTCTAATCCTATTTGCAGGCTTGCTCGGTACAGTAACGTAACCGAAACAATATGCTCTCGACCTGCATGGGCCACCACAAAAACATGTCACACCCCAGTCCCAAAATACGTAGGACTAGGACACGTAAGCATGCCAGCCGCATGGATATGTCAACTCCAATATGTGGAAATCATAACCCATACGTACGTTGTAATATGAATATCAATCCACAAGTGGTAAAAACATATGTCACAAGTCATAGGGTACAATCTAAATCTCATCCACGAAAATCAATATAAATAAATAACCAGTATTTATGAAACTAGATCTCAATAAGAAGTATCTAAAGAGGATAGTTGGATGGAAATAAATCCACTACCAACTCGAATGGAAAAGTACAACACAATAAACACAATATAAGAAAAACAGCTAACGACCACGGGCTCGAAGAGAAGACATCCTCGAAACATATATAACCATCCAAATCTGCGCTCCGGCAAATACTCAAGAACAGATACACCTGGCAGAGGACCAGGTCCTCAGAGAGACGTAACAAGATACAGAAAAGCGAGCCAACTTGAATACAGTAAATATGCATATAATTTGAAAATAAATAAGTACGCTGTACAAGACAATCTATATGAATGCAAATGAGGACAATTTTTCGACGTATGGGCATGGGTAGGCTACTCGATCTAATCCTCATAATTCATACGCTCGTCAGTGGACATCATCAGCCGACATACCTCTGGGGTAGCGACCCTCGGACTCCATCAATCGACATACCTCTGGGGTAGCGACCATCGGACACGACCACCATAGTGCGTGCTAGTTACTATGGTTTACCAGAGTGGTTAAAAGCACATATGCCTAATGATTGTCCTCTATGATACTAAGTGTCAAGTGTGTGTCAACATATCTAATATATAGTAATGACAGAAAGGAACTACACATGCAATAAATATACAAAAATGCAATAAATATACAGAAATATACTAAGCATGCAAAATACTGTAAGCAATTTGGCAAGGTATCTTGCCTGGTCTGAAAAGGATGAAGTCCCAACTCAAGGCGTCGTCCGATCTACCCGTCATATAAATTAAACAAGTTAGGTTACAAAAGTGGGTGAATAGGTTCCTCTATTTTAATCTATTTTAATTCTGAATAAAATAACTTAAATTAGTATTTTAATCTTATTATAATCTAATTTTATTGTTAAACCCTAATTTTGGTCCAATGAAAGTCAACTTTACGGATTTGTGATCCATGACACGCAAATCGAGGCAATCCGTTGACCAAAAAGTCAACCGACTCAAATCCTTAATTTGTGTGTATAATTTTATAGATTTCAGTGTTACATGAATACCGGAATAGATGGTTTCATAAAATCACAAGTCGGTAAAGAGTTATGTCCACAAGGGCGCACAAATAACTATTTTTGGTGGTTTTCTATTTATGTCTAGGTTGCACAAATTTTACAGTAGAATAAAATTATATTTTAAATTCCTTAAAAGTACTTTTCTAGAAGTTCATCATGTCATCTTTCCGAAACTTCAAACGGTTTGAAATTCCGAGTTCGGGATCTCCCAAAATCTCGAAAATACCAAAATGCGTCTGATTTCGGACAGCTGGCACTTTTAGAATTTTCTGGAAAAATAGTTTCTGAAATTATTAAAATAATTTATATAATTAGAAAACTAAACTTGATATGGTTCTAACAAAAAAACTGTAGCGCGTTTGGAGTCCGGAGCTAGGAGATATCGTCTTTTTAATTCGTCATAACTAATAGAAAATGAGGCTGAATTTATGACGAATTTTGACTATTTTTGGACGAAAAAGAGAGGAATTTGGGAAAGAAAATATGAAGGATGAGGTATTTATAATGGTGGACACTACTTAATTAAATACGACCAGGATTGGTTAATTTGGATTGGATTATGATGAGTTTAAATAAGGATAGGATATGCATGAAGTTGCTTTCCTAGTAGGTTCAGGATTTGAATTAATTTAAAATAGAGTTTAAATTTATCTCAATAATTTATAATCTTAAATATAATTAAAGATAATACAAATAATTTATAAAATCTTATTAATATCTATTAACACTAAATTAGCATCTATCTAATATTAAGACTATATATATCCAAATAAATCCTAAATATTTTTAAAATCTAAATAAATTTCTTAAAATTCTAAATAAATTATAGAAAAATATAATTAAATATTTTATATAAAATAAATATTTGGTAGGAACAACATGCAAGTATGGTCGTATAGTAAATCATAGAAGTTCTAGAAATTTATGTTTCCTAAGTTTTAATTACCAAAAATTCTAGAAAAATCTCCAAAAATCTAAAATAACCTAAAATAATTCTAAATAAATATTTATACAAGTAAATATATCAAAAAATTTATTTTCTAATTAACTAATTGAATACTATAAAGAAATTTAATATCTATAATAAATATAATAATATAAAATATACACAAAATATCTATTTTTGGTGAGGGGGTTTACAGGCCCTCAACTTGCAAGATCTTTTCGTTGTATCCGAAGGGATCCTTATACAATTAGTATAGACCACGTGTCCAGTTGACCAAGTCATGCACACAATGGGTCAAGAATAACTCCACCCCTTAACCGAGATTTTATCAACCGTATATCCCAAAAGAGGCTACGTGATAGCCTTTCCGTAGTATGCGGCTATAGTTGCAATCGTGTTCTTGCATACAAGAGCCCCATGCATCCAACAAACAGAGGCATATACGACACTAATTGCCCATTAGTAGGATGGCTATAAATAATAAGGGTAGCATACCCCATAAGCCCGACGAGCCACATACGTGCACACATGCTCAAGAGAAAGAGGAAAGAGCAACCTCATTCCCTCGTCGGAACATCAACGGATTAAATGAGTCGATGCAGTACTCGATCTCCATCGTCATATTCCCCAGATCAAAAATACTGTACTTAGATTTTTTTTGTCTAGGATTTTTTGTACCTTTTATTTGTTGTTAAACATAAGTTTCCCAAACTTACATTAATGGCGAACAAGATAGCGATTCTTCTGGGGACATCCTTCTCCTTTGGTAAGAAGATCGTGATGCAGTCTGATGCATCAAAGTTGGGTTCAACCCAGAAGATGCTGGTTGTACGCTTTGACCATCAAGCCTTTGAGAAAATACTCTCTGAGGGCAGTGCTTCACCGAGACCGACAAAGCCTAAGAAGACCCGCAGGACATGGGTAGCCAAGGTCGTTGTGCCTCGTCCAACTGTAGAGCATCCGCTCTCCGTCTCTCTCCCTGTCGCATGAAACATACTTCATGCGTCCACACGAACCGTCCTCACTCATGAGATAGCCTCTTCTGAGAAGAGAAGTGCTAAACACTTGAGCTCTGGCAGAGAAAAATACTACGATGCCAAAAGTTTGAGTGCTAAGGCATGGTCCATGTAGCTATGGCAAAGTACGCTTAAGAAGGCTCATGCGATATCAAGCTCCATCCGCAAGGCTATATACGACCTCAATAGCAACAAAAGTTCAGTCTTCGACCGGATCTGATACTGAGATGGTTCCACAAGCCATGCTGAGAAAGGGGAAGATGTAAACTTGGACTCTTCATACTAGTACTGGTGCATGCTAGAACGAGAAAGTATAGGGCAATGCGAGCTCACCAAGCTTAAGCGACTGCTCATCCGGCAGACCGTCAGCAGGCACCGCTAACTATAATGCTTGCCCCTAATGGTAAGATGTACAAAACTAACCCATGTGTCTAGCTCGCAACGACAAACACACAGGGTCGGTCTCAAAATTCTTCAACTAATGACCCGGGTAAAGTTCTTGTAACCCCAGGCCAAGAAGTAAAGGTAACGTCCATATACCCATGTGCTCGATCTACCCATGCTTATAACGAGGGTGTAAAGGTAAAGTACCACTCGGTCGACTTGCGCAACATGATCAATCATAAGCACAAAATAAGGAAAATAACTACAACATGGGAGGTGTCCTCTCCAGGACATCACTCTGCCAATATCGTCATCAACTGCTGCTATGCCAAGGTTGCAGGACCTACAGATATGCTATCAGTATTCCAACGACAGTAACTAAGAGCACCCGTCCGACAATATTCCAGAGAGCAGATGCAAATACCAGAGGAGGAAGAGCTTTCCTTCGCCTCATGTTACTCTGCTTGGAAATTCTCCTCCATGAGAAGAGGTCGGAAGTCTAGAACATCAAAATTTTTAATCTTAACTAGCGCATGAAGGAACCAGAGGCAAGCAGCGGTGCCCACATAAGGAGTATTCCTGGGTACGGGCCCGAAAAAGAAATTATCAGCTGTTGTGGGTAGCCCTTCCTTAAGACCCCAGATGACTTTGAAAGATGGGAGGTAGTGATCCCTCAGAACTCTACAACAACCCAATATTTTGAGAAGATGGAGATTCCCAAGGAACCGATTTTAAGATTCCTGAGGATAGCCGCCCTCATCAGGATGATGCAGCTTCCTACGAATCCGAAGAGGATGCGTCACTACCAACTTTCCCTGAGGACTATTCACTACAAGTGTCCGAGACAGAAAGTGCAACATCCACCAACCCTCAGAATTCCTACATCCAACGGTTGCATCTTAGCCGTTTGAACTGTGGGGAATGAATATTATCGGACCGATTAGTCCACCCTTGTTTAAGGGATATCAGTTCATCTTGGCTATCAACGAATGCTTATCCAAGTGGACGGAAGTTGTTCCACTCTCTGAAGTAATGACATAAAATGTGATCACCTACGTCAATCATCATATCATATACCGCTTCAACTTGCCACGGAGAATCATCCACGACAATGGTCCACAGTTCGCAAGCCACACATTCTACCAGTTTTTTGACAAAAATAGAATCCAGAATGTAGCCTCGACTGCCTACAAGCCAGCGACAAATGTCTGGAAGAAGCATTCAATAAGACCATCATAAAGCTACTCAAGAAATTTGTGTCATCCAATAAGCGCGACTGTAATGAGAATCTGGGTGAGTGTCTTTGGGCCTACTGTATAACGGTTCGAACACCAACTGTCAGTACGCCATTTTTCCTGGTCTATGGAAGAGAAGCGGTCCTCCCACTCGAGATCCAAATTCTATAGCTCTGAATGGCTCTCTCCAACCGGTTCACCGTTGATGATAATCACCATCGACGACTACAAGAGTTAGAAGCACTAGACGAGAAGTGACTCTTAGCTCAATAACACATTAAGTTATACCAGGCACGCCTCTTAGGAGCCTTCATTAAATGGGTCAATGAGAGAACCTTACAAGTAGGTGACCTCTTCTTGAAAGTAATAAGACCGATGGTTATGACCCACAAGACAGCCTATAAATTCTAACATAAATGGGAGGGCCCGTTCATCATGGAGTCCGTATTCTCCAATGGCACCTACCTGCTCGCAAAATCCAATGGCGACTTGATCATGATGCATATCAACGACAAGTTTCTTAAAAAGTACTATGTCTGAAATAGATTGGTACTCCCCTTATTCCTAGCCGAACAATCAAAATGTATATTATTTTCCCTAGCAGGTGCCTACACACAGCGTGTACCCTCTTTCCATAAAATATTGGTAAAAGCTATTATCTGTATTCATGAGTCCTAAATACGCAACAGATAGTGGATCCTCAAAAGCTCCCCAGAGCAATTCTCAGGTCTATCCACACTTTCGGGTAGACCACTCATAATCAGTTCTCTTAGGCATTAGTTCATATCCATATTACTTCTGAACTACTGTCCTAACTGTTCTTCCCAGCTGGGTTTGCCATGTCCATATTACCTCTGAGCAAACCTCTCTGTATGACTATCGATTTTCACGTCCATAATACCTGTGATATAGGTTTTCATCCAAACTTATCACCCGTACTTAAATCTAAATACGCCAGCGGTGTTAAGGCCACAAAATCTATCATGTCCACACCACATCTGTTAGGGCTTGTTTCAAACCTTTTACTTGCACCCAAACACACAAAAAATAATAGGTCCATGAAAGATCCCCTCAACAACTACGGTATCGTACTGCACCCATATTACCTCTAGTACAATATCCAAAGTTCTCACACATAATTGCAATAAAAGGGAAGCTTTTTATTTTTTTTGCATAAGGAAAAAAGAAAACTACATTCGTGGGACTAGTAATGCCCCAACCATAAAATCAAGAGAAAAAGGTAGTTTTAGAAAGCAAAACAAAAACTACTAGTGCTCTTGGTCTAAGCATAAGTCTTCTATTCGCCCACAATGTCAGGCGATATAGTTATCTAAGCGCACATTGGCCCGACGATCAACTTCTAAAGCAAAGGCTTCAAGATCCTCATAGATAGTGTAGGACTTATATTTGTCCTCCAGCTTCTGCATCATGACCTCAACACCAGCCGTGTTCTTTGCCACTTTTGTCACGACCCGCACCCGGAAATTCGGGCACGAGTGCGTGGGTACGTCCAGCCTACGCCGCAGAGTCGGCGGTAGTACGCTGTCTAGGTCAATTCATTATTTACTAACTAGCTCATTCACAAATAACATAGGCAAGATATAATAAGAATTGAAACTTAAGATTGCAACTGAAAATAAATGTGACAACAGATTCAAATATTTTAGTACAGGAATTCAGAATTGAAATCGGGGACAAACCCGATAAATAAGATGAGAATATAAATGAAAGATAGCTACTACTAGCTACTCTGCAGCAGGGGTCTCCTGGGTGGGTTCTGGCTCCTCATAGGTATCATCAGTCCCCTCATAGGGACCATAATAAGTAGGGGCAAGATCCTCATCAGCGCCTAAATTAACAGATCCAGTCAGGAAAGGAGCAAAGTACACATTGCACAACAAGGTTAAACTAAATATTTATGACAATTAAATATTGAATATCATGTTAAAAAACTGCATAACAGAACATCATTATCTCAGAGTTAAAACTGTAACAGGGGTATGAGAAACAGAAATAAATGAAACAGGAAATGAAACTACAACAGCCAGCAAGAAATATAACATGACCAGAACTATATGTGTGAACTTGTGTTTGTTTTAGAATACATAGTTGGCATGTAGGGGTTTATAAGGCTAATCCGGCCGTCATGAACGGCTATTAAACAGGGGAAATCGAGATCCGGCTGAGGTACAGTCGTGTACCAACAGCTATTAAATATGACAAGGGAAAGGGTAAACTACATGCCTTCTAGGTATTCTCCCACCCGACATGAAAAATAAGACAGGAACTCCAATATTCAAGACATAAAATCCAGCATTTCTAACACTATATGTAATCATCAAGGGTACATGTAAGGCAAGGAATTAATTATCACAACATATAAAGATTAACTTGAGGTGCAGGTACTTGCCTGTTGTTTTGATCTGATTAATATTGGCTCTCGGGGAAAAATTCCAGAGATGAGTCCAAAAGCTAAAATAGACATTACCATCACTCTCATAAGATGTCAAATAGCTAGAAACGCCTGTCCTTGGGTCCAATTTGGAGACAAATGCAAAAATGGCAGTTTCTGGTCAAAACGGGGTCCGCTGGTGGGCCCGCTTTGCACCGAAAAACGTGTCCGGGTCTAAGGTCTCCAAATTCACCAAACTTAGTGTCAACAGGTCAGGAACGCTGATACGAACCCAACAGAACTTCCAGATTTGGATTCCGATGAGCCGAACACAAAATCGCCCGTCGAGCGGGGCCAGTGGGGCCCACGACATGCGATTTCGTCAACGTTCTCAGAATCGAACCAAACTTGACCCACAGGACCAGCGTATCGCTACGAGTCCGATGGCGCAAGTTTTGTCTCGATCCGACGTGTGTGCACGAAATTAGGGTGAATTACAGAAAAGGCGGATACGGAGCGATGTCCGCGGATACGCGTTGATTCCGGTGTGCACGCACACCCGAATCAGCTTCCATGAAGTCTCACACGTCCGTATCGACGATGCGCACATATCTGTGAAGTCCGCACGCGACCAAGTCGTCTCGTTTGGCGGGGCGTACTCAGTTCCGGGGTCAAACAGGGTCTGGTTTTTCCTGATTTTGGGTCGCGGTGTGCGATCACCACAGGACGCGATATCCCGAACAGTTTGTCATGACACCGGGAGGGTCATACAGGCTTCACAACGTAATTTGCAGAATCGAAAACAGAGCTACGAACAAAAAGTTACACGCACCTGAAGGGGACCCGAAAATCAGGGTCGAGTCGTGTCCGACTTGTGTCGGACACGCGAAGGGGAATTAGGGTTAGGGTTAGGGTTCTCGTCGCAATCCGGCGGAGGGCGGCTGCTGGGCGGCCGGGCTCGGGGGCACGCGACGGAGGGCGGCGCGGCGTGGCTGGGGACGCGGCGGCGGCGGCTCAGGGCGGCCGGAGGCGGCGGCTACGGCTTGCTGCGGCTGGTGGCTGTTGCTGCTCGAGCTGCGGGGTCGACCGGAGGGCGGCGCTAAGGGAGGAGGGAGGCGCTGGCGGTGGTCGTGGCGCTGGAGGAGGGCGGCGCTAGGGTTCAGGGAGACGGCGAGGGTGGAGGGAGGTTGCCGGAGGAGGCTGATGGAGAGGGAATTTATAGGGGGAGGTGGCGGTTGCTGGGGCCGAGTTCGGCGGAGAAGAGGGAGGCGTGGCGCGGAGTGGGCGGCGCTGCGCGCGGAGGGCGGCGGTGGAGTCGGGCAACGTGGCTGGGGGAGAGTTCGTGCGGGTCGGGTCGGGTGGCTAACGGGTCTGAACAGACCCGCCCGACCCGCAAGGAAGGCGGGCGGCTGGGCTGGGCTTGTCTTTGGCCCACTAGGCCGGGCCGGCCCAGAAAAAGAAATAAAAAATAAAATGAATAATTATAATAATAATAATAAAAAAAATAGTTAATTAATTATTTAAATAAAAAATAGTTTTTAGGCATTTAAAAATAGGTCTGAGGCCCAGAAAAATCCAGAAAAATTACCCTAAGTCCAGTTTTTCATTTTACACCCAAAAATGTTATTTTCATGATATTTTAATATTATATATTACCAATTAAAAATCATTTATTAATTGAAAACCTTGATTTTAATTTCAGAAAATTCCCAAAAAATTCCAGAAAATTGGGAAAAATCCAAGATTTAATAATTTGAAAATTTAGGGGGTTTACAACCTACCCAACTTACAAAAAATTTGTCCTCGAAATTTAAGAATAACAAGGCACGAAAGGAAAAGCCGAAAAATAAAATATACCTCAGGGTTCAAAAAGATAGGGGTATCGCTCTCTAATCTCGTCTTCTCCCTCCCAGGTGGATTCGCCGGGCCGAGAGAATGGTGCTTCCAAGCTACGCGAACTAGGGAGATAACCTGGTTCCGCAAAACTTTCTCCGATCGATCCAGTATCTCCACGGGTTGCTTTTGGTAAGTCAAACTTGGGCCTACTTCGAGCTCTGAGTGATCCAAAATGTGGCTGGGGTCTGGCACGTACTTCCTCAGCTGCGACACGTGGAAGACGTTATGGACTCCATCCAGAGAGGGTGGCAATGCCAGTCGGTATGCCACTTCTCCGATTTTCTCCTGTATGCCAAAAGGTCCAATAAATCTTGGGCTGAGTTTTCCACTCCTTCCGAACCTAATGGTGCCACGTGTCGGGGAAATCTTTAAGAATACCAGCTCTCCAACCTTTAATAAAGCCATAATCAAGTCTTAGTTCCATAATCAAAATGTTTAAATTGACTTGAATTTTATAATTTTAATTACCTCAAATTCCAAGGGCCTTCGGTGGCTATTTGCCCATTGTCGTTGCCTGTCTTGAGCCACTCGAAGTCTGTCCCTTATTTGCTTTACCTTCTCAGCTGAATCGATCACCATCTCTGGTCCCAGCAGGGCTCTTTCTCCAACGTCGTCCCATGATAGCGGGGTACGACATCTTCGTCCATACAGAGCTTCAAATGGAGTCATCTCAATACTTGCTTGGTAACTGTTATTATAAGAGAACTCCACCAGATGTAGATAGTCTTCCTAGGATCCTCCAAAATCCAGAACACATGTACGGAGCATATCTTCAAGTGTCTGGATTGTACGTTCTGATTGTCCATCGGTTTGGGGATGATAAGCTGTGCTAAATTTGAGTTGCGTCCCCAAACTGGCTTGTAAGCTCTTCCAGAAGTGAGAGGTGAATCTTGAATCTCGGTCGGAGACAATACTTATTGGGACTCCATGCAGCCTGACAATGTGTCTGATATATAAATCTGCCAGCTTCTCTGTAGATAGTCCTACTTTGAAGGGTAGAAAATGTGCAGACTTGGTCAGTCTATCTACTATCACCCAGATTGCATCATTTCCACTCGGTGTCCTTGGAAGTCCGGAAACAAAATCCATTGTGATATGTTCCCACTTCCACTCCGGAATGGGTAGGGGTTGAAGCAATCCCCCAGGTCTTTGTCTTTCTGCCTTGACTTGCTGGCACACTAAACAACGAGATACGAACCTGGCTACTTCTCTTTTCATGCCATGCCACCAAACCTGCGTCCTCAGGTCCTTGTACATCTTGTTGGCTCCTGGATGTATAGAGTATTGCGATCTGTGCGCCTCTTGCATAATTTCTTCTCTTATGTCTCCTTGGGGTACACATAATCTATCGCCATGCCTCAGTGATCCATCTTCATGAATTCTGAATTCTTCTACTAATCCAGCTTGCACTTGACCTCGAAGGCTTCGCAGACCTTCGTCTTGAAACTGAGTCTCCTTGATCTTGTTTATTAAAGTAGACTGAATCTGCAAGTTCATCATTTGGCCTTCTTTTCCTAGGATAATTACTTCAATACCTAAACTTTCCAAGTCCTCCAGCAGGTGTCTGTCCATAGTCAAGTACATTGCCATAGGATATCTGCTTAGAGCATCAGCAACTACATTGGCCTTCCCAGGGTGATATTGAAGGGTGATATCAAAGTCTTTCATTAGTTCCAGCCACCTTCTTTGCCTCATGTTTAGCTCTTTCTGGGTGAAGATATATTTTAAACGTTTATGGTCTGTAAATATTTCCACCCTTTCTCCATAAAGATAATGCTTCCATAGTTTAAGAGCAAAAATGACAGCTGCCAATTCTAAATCATGAGTTAGATAATTCTTTTCATGGGGTCGAAGCTGTCTAGAGGCATAGGCTATTACTTTCTTGTTCTGCTCCAATACACAACCTAGACCTTTTCCAGAAGCATCACTATAAATAGCGAAACCTCCGGTTCCAGAAGGTAAGGTCAGAATAGGGGCAATAGTCAGTCTTTTCTTCAATTCCTCAAAAGCATGCTGACATTCATCAGTCCAGGTGAACTCTTCATCCTTCCTTGTTAATTTTGTCATGGGTTCAGCAATTCTTGCAAAGTCCTTCACAAACTTCCGATAGTAGCCAGCTAGTCCCAGGAAGCTTCTAATCTCTGCTACAGAGTCTGGAGTGGGCCAGGATTCTACTGCAGCTATCTTCTTAGGATCTACTGCTATTCCATCTCCAATCACAACATGTCCCAAGAATTCTACTTTGTCTAGGAAGAAAGCACATTTAGATAATTTTCCATAAAGTTTTTCCTTCCTCAAAGTCTCCAATGCTAACCTCAAATGTTCTTCATGTTCTTCGGGGGTCTTGGAGTAGATCAAAATATCATCAATAATGACCACTACAAATTTGTCTAGGTATGGCTAGAAAACTCTGTTCATTAAGTTCATAAAAACTGCTGGAGCATTTGTCAACCCGAACGGCATTACTAAGAATTCGTAGTGTCCGTTCCGGGTATTGAAAGCAGTTTTAGGGATGTCTTCCTTTCTCACCCTTACTTGGTGGTAACCAGACCTCAAATCAATCTTTGAAAATACCCGAGCTCCACTCAACTGATCAAATAGGTCATCTATCCGGGGCAGGGGATACTTATTCTTAATTGTTAAGGCATTCAAGGCCCTATAGTCAATACACATTAGGGATGTTCCGTCCTTCTTGGGCACAAATAATACTGGAGCTCCCCAGGGTGAGACACTGGACCTAATGAAACATTTGTCTTCTAGTTCTTTGATTTGCTCATTTAGTTCTATTATCTCCTTCTTGTTGATTCTGTAGGGATTTTGGGACACTGGTGCTGCTCCTGGCACTAAGTCAATGGAGAATTCAACTTCTCGGTCTGGGGGTAAGCCTGGGAGATCTTCAGGGAAGACATCAAGGTATTCAGAGATGATAGGTAGTGGCACTTCTTCTGTTACTAGGGCTCCACAAATTTTATTATTACCCATTTCTCTAGAACCTCTAGCAAATTCAAATTCTGGCTTGTCAGGGGGCCTGAAGATTACACTACCTCGGTGGCAGTCTATTGTGGCATGATATTGACTTAACCAATCCATACCCAGTATAATGTCAAAACTGGGCACTGGCATTACAAGTAGTCTAGCATACAGTTCTCTTCCACATAATGTAATAGGACAATTGTTACAGGCATCACTAACCGGGATAATTCCGCCACCGGTAATGATCTTATAACAATTCCTAAGGGGTTTAGTGATTAAGCTATGCTTCATAAGGAAATCTACTGACATGAATGAATGCGAAGCTCCAGAGTCAAATAAAGTAATAGCTGGTATTGAATTTATAAGCACGGAACCTGTGATCACGTCTGCTGTGGCCTCAGCTTCTTCCAGAGTCATTGCATAAGCACGGCCTTGCTGCGGTGCACCCCTCTGTTGCTGCTGGTGCTGAGCAAAGCGTTGTTGTTGGGTTGGAAGTGGGGGTCCCCTCTGTTGTACTGCTGGGGCCCTGGCCTGGGCTGGAGCCTTTGGTGCAGCGGTGCGTCCTTGAGCAGCTGGACAGTCCCTCATTTGGTGCGCTGCTGAGCCGCAGTAGAGGCAGGCACCTAGCCTCTTCCTGCAGACTTGCCAAGTATGACCTGGTTTTTGGCAAAAGTTACAAGCAGCGGCTTGTTGGTTGTCCTTGAGCCTGGTGTTGGGGTGCTGGAGCTCGAGGGAGAGGACGCTGAGTTTGTTGCGGGGCCCTCTGCTGTTGTTGTTGTTGTTGTTGTTGAAAAGGGCGTTTATTGGGTCCGGCATTTCCGGTATCTCTTTCTCGCTTCAGTTTGTGCCCCATATCTCTCTCTACGCCTTGTGCCACGCTCAGGATTTCCTTATAGGTGCGAGCTCGGCTAGTGGTGACAGCAAGGCGAATATCCGGAGACAGCCCCTTCTTGAATCTACGTGCTCTGTCCTCCGGGGTTCGAACCATGTACTTCGCAAAGTGGCTTAACCTGCTAAATTCAGCAGTATATTCATCAACAGACAGGTTACCTTGTTCCAGTCTCTCGAATTGGCTTTCGAGAGCTTCCCGAGCCACTTCGGGGTAGAATTTCTCCTTGAATAGCCTCTTGAAGTCTTCCCAGGTGATGTCAGGAGCAGATAGTTGGGGTTCATCTCTGAACCAGGTTCGAGCAATGTCGAACAGTTGCAGGCTTGCGGACTCTACTTTGAGGTCATCAGGGACCCGAGCAGTCTTCAGGAGTCTCTCGACATTCTCTATCCACTCATCGGCATAGAGAATGCCCTCAGTTCCGTAAAATTCCAGGGGTCTTAGATTCTTGAAGTCTTTAGCACTCCCTGGCCTCTTGAGTGGCGACTCCTGGGACTTAAGAGCTTCTGAGAGGCTGGTCCGCAGAAGTGCAGTCTGTTCTTTCTGGGATTCCACCAATCCCTGGAACACTCCTAGTAGCTGTGTCCCATCCAGAGTAACTGCCGGAACAGATGGAGGCGGCGGGAGTGCAAGGGTCTCGGGCACATTCTGCTCAGCTGGTTCTGATGTGCCTCCTACTGTGTTCCTGGTCTGGACCATTCTGAAAGATTAAGGGATAGCAAGATCAGAATAGAATACTTGGAAATCAAAGGCGATAGGAAAATTGAGCAGCAATGATATCAAGAATTGAAATAAGGACCCTATACTGTGAATGAGCTTTTCCTAGAATCCTCAATTTTATTCCATACCCTGTCCTAGGGTATTACCCTATTTAAGGATAGGACCTGCATGGGCCACCATAAAAACGTGTCATGACCCGCACCCGGAAATTCGGGCACGAGTGCGTGGGTACGTCCAGCCTACGCCGCAGAGTCGGCAGTAGTACGCTGTCTAGGTCAATTCATTATTTACTAACTAGCTCATTCACAAATAACATAGGCAAGATATAATGAGAATTGAAACTTAAGATTGCAACTGAAAATAAATGTGACAACAGATTCAAATGTTTTAGTACAGGAATTCAGAATTGAAATCGGGGACAAACCCGATAAATAAGATGAGAATATAAATGAAAGATAGCTACTACTAGCTACTCTGCAGCAGGGGTCTCCTGGGTGGGTTCTGGCTCCTCATAGGTATCATCAGTCCCCTCATAG
Source organism: Iris macrosiphon (assembly GCA_036927795.1). Taxonomy (NCBI): domain Eukaryota; kingdom Viridiplantae; phylum Streptophyta; class Magnoliopsida; order Asparagales; family Iridaceae; genus Iris; species Iris macrosiphon. The sequence goes on from JAYESA010000002.1 coordinate 139,225,303, forward strand.
GGACCATAATAAGTAGGGGCAAGATCCTCATCATCGCCTAAATCAACAGATCCAGTCAGGAAAGGAGCAAAGTACACAGTGCACAACAAGGTTAAACTAAATATTTATGACAATTAAATATTGAATATCATGTTAAGAAACTGCATAACAGAACATCATTATCTCAGAGTTAAAACTGTAATAGGGGTATGAGAAACAGAAATAAATGAAACAGGAAATGAAACTACAACAGCCAGCAAGAAATATAACATGACCAGAACTATATGTGTGAACTTGTGTTTGTTTTAGAATACATAGTTGGCATGTAGGGATTTATAAGGCTAATCCGGCAGTCATGAACGGCTATTAAACAGGGGAAATCAAGATCCGGCTGAGGTACAGTCGTGTACCAACAGCTATTAAACATGACAAGGGGAAGGGTAAACTACATGCCTTCTAGGTATTCTCCCACCCGACATGAAAAACAAGACAGGAACTCCAATATTCAAGACATAAAATCCAGCATTTCTAACACTATATGTAATCATCAAGGGTACATGTAAGGCAAGGAATTAATTATCACAACATATAAAGATTAACTTGAGGTGCAGGTACTTGCCTGTTGTTTGGATCTGATTAATATTGGCTCTCGGAGGAAAATTCCAGAGATGAGTCCAAAAGCTGAAATAGACATTACCATCACTCTCAGAAGATGTCAAATAGCTAGAAACGCCTGTCCTTGGGTCCAATTTGGAGACAAGGACAAAAATGGCAGTTTCGGGTCAAAACGGGGTCTGCCGGTGAGCGCGCTTTGCACCGAAAAACGTGTCCGGGTCAAAGGTCTCCAAATTCACCAAACTTAGTGTCAACAGGTCAGGAACGCTGATACGGAACCAACGGAACTTCCAGATTTGGATTTCGATGAGCCGAACACAAAATCGCCCGTCGAGCGGGGCCGGTGGGGCCCACGACACGCGATTTCGTCAACGTTCTCAGAATCGAACCAAACTTGACCCACAGGACCAGCGTATTGCTACGAGTCCGATGGCGCAAGTTTTGTCTCCATCCGACGTGTGTGCACGAAATTAGAGTAAATTGCAGAAAAGGCGGATACGGGACGATGTCCGCGGATACATAATGATTTCGGTGTGCACGCACACCCGAATCAGCTTCCACGAAGTCTCACACGTCCGTATCGACGATGCGCACGTATCTGTGAAGACCATACGCGACCAAGTCGTCCCGTTTGGCGGGGCGTACTCAGTTCCGGGATAAAACAGGGTCTGGTTTTTCCTGATTTTGGGTCGGGGTGTGCGATCACCACAGGACGCGATGTCCCGAACAGTTTATCCGGACACCGAGAGCGTCATACAGGCTTCACAACGCAATTTGTGGAATCGAAAATAGAGGTACGAACAAAAAGTTACACGCACCTGAAGGGGACCCGAAAATCAGGGTCGAGTCGTGTCCGACTCGTGTCGGACACGCGAAGGGGAATTAGGGTTAGGGTTAGGGTTCTCGTCGAAATCCGGCGGAGGGCGGCTGCTGGGCGGCCGGGCTCGGGGGCACGCGGCGGAGGGCGGCGCGGCGTGGCTGGGGACGCGTCGGCGGCGGCTCAGGGCGGCCGGAGGCGGCGGCTACGGCTTGCTGCGGCTGGTGGCTGTTGCTGCTCGAGCTGCGGGGTCGACCGGAGGGCGGCGCCGAGGGAGGAGGGAGGCGCTGGCGGTGGTCGTGGCGCTGGAGGAGGGCGGCGCTAGGGTTCAGGGAGACGGCGAGGGTGGAGGGAGGTTGCCGGAGGAGGCTGATGGAGAGGGAATTTATAGGGGGAGGTGGCGGTTGCTGGGGCCGAGTTCGGCGGAGAAGAGGGAGGCGTGGCGCGGAGTGGGCGGCGCTGCGCGCGAAGGGCGGCGCTGCGCACGGAGGGCGGCGGTGGAGTCGGGCAACGTGGCTGGGGGAGAGTTCGTGCGGGTCGGGTCGGGTGGCTAACGGGTCTGAACAGACCCGCCCGACCCGCAAGGAAGGCGGGCGGCTGGGCTGGGCTGGTCTTTGGCCCACTGGGCCAGGCCGGCCCAGAAAAAGAAATAAAAAATAAAATGAATAATTATAATAATAATAATAATAATAATAAAATAGTTAATTAATTATTTAAATAAAAAAATAGTTTTTAGGCATTTAAAAATAGGTCTGAGGCCCAGAAAAATCCAGAAAAATTACCCTAAGTCCAGTTTTTCATTTTACACCCAAAAATGTTATTTTCATGATGTTTTAATATTATATATTGCCAATTAAAAATCATTTATTAATTGAAAACCTTGATTTTAATTTCAGAAAATTCCCAGAAAATTCCAGAAAATTGGGAAAAATCCAAGATTTAATAATTTGAAAATTTAGGGGGTTTACAACTTTACTCACCTCGGCTCGGATGGCTTCCTCCTTTTTCTGGGCCTCTTGGAGATTATTCCCCAATATGTGGAGCATGACCAGGAGTTTTCTGATTTCTGCAGTCACCTCAGTCAATTCCTGGGTTAAGTCCATGTGCCTTGAGAGGCAACCCTCTCAGATATCACCCAGTTTGTCATGCCTCTCCTGCAAAGCAAGCCCTTCTGACAAAGAATATAATGCCTTCTCCCCCTCGACAGACTTAAAAAACTTACCATACTCATAGGATATCAACATTTCCATGTTCGCCTGTTGGTACTGCTTTAACTCCGTAAGGCATTGCTCCACTTCGACCATCTTCTGATCGAGGTGGACGACCATTTGCACAAACCCAAAGAGGGCCCTCAGATATTTGAAGTGGCCTTCAACAAAGTGTCTAGTCCAGGCGAATGATCTGTTCCTCTCCAGCACGCTCTAGACCCCCTGCTTCAGAAACGTATAAAAGCTCTTTAGGGAGTGCCTGACGGTTTCATCGATCTCCTCCAGTGTATCTAGGGTCAAAGATGGCGTGATAGAAGGAGTAGACGCGGGCATAAAATGTTGCACGAAGACCCCCAACTGTCTAAGAGGTGAAGGAGTAGAAGAAGAGTGACCGACGGTCTTGCTTGATACCAAGTCTTTCAGGGTTGTACGAGTGTCTGCACACCCGACAACTTGGTAGTAGACAACTGGGTAGCACTGTGACAAGGAACAGGGGTACCAGGGCATCGCACGCCATCCCACGATGTCTACACTCGCATGTATACCAACTTCGGATTGTATCACGGCAACCTCGGAGGATGACCCAGTAGCCGCAGTTCTAGGAACATCGGAGATGGCCTCCTCAGATCGGCTCGGTCCAACATCCAAAGAGGTCGCAATGGAAAAATATCTAGCATAAATAGTGGGTGGAGCAGCCTCTGCACCAGAGGGATCTGCAACAGGCCCCTCAGGGCGTTCTCCACCCCAGAAGAGCGAGGGAGAGACTCATACCTATTTCGAACAGGCTCGTTGCCCCTTCTTCCTCTACTCCTTCCTCTGTAGTCACATCCACCATTATCAAGGGAGAGGTAGGGTCTGTAGAGCCAGAACAACCAACAATTAATTTTACCCAGAGGATTGAGAGATGATGCCAGAAAATCTCGTCTCTTGTAAAATTATGAAACTATATACCAGAGGGAGGTGACGTAGATTGTGGCTCGTCTAGTGTCGTCAGAGCCTTCCCATGGCATCTAGGTCATCCAAAGATATGTTCTCTAAAGAGGTATAAGGATCCAGTAAAACCACATCCAAACCATGAGTTCCTGAAGCCTCAGGTGCAGGTTCAGCATCAAACTCGGAAGAAGTTGTCTCCTCTTCCTTCTCGGCGTAAAAGACCACCGAGGTAGCTGCTCGCCTGGGACGATCCCAGTTCGATGGTTTCTGCACAATTCTAGACAAACTATATGAGAAAGTATCACAAAAAGGTGACACATGAATAAAATAAAGAGGTCTTAAGGATACTGCTGTTTCCAGAAGAAAGTTTAAAAGAAACTTTGTTTTATAAATTATTAAAAAGAAAGAAGAGTACGAGAGATCCTAAACATGAATCTAAGTACAATTAACTATAGAAAAATATAGCTGTAGAGATCTGATCTATGGGCGATCACTTTACATCTTGGACCATGCGATAATAAAGAAATGCAGGGATACTGTGAATAACTTTAACATTTGGGCAATAAGAAAGCTTTGGCAATAATGACACGACAAGCTTCTATTTCTCTCATTCTGTTCTTGAATTTCAAAGACTTGAAAATCCTAAGCCCCGATGCAGAAATGCAAGGATGATGTGAATAACTTGAAGAGTTGGCCAATAAGAAAGCTTTGGCAATAACAACACGACAAGGTTTTATTTCACGCCTTCTGCTCTTTAATTTCAAAGACTTAAAAAATATTCCCTCCGCTTCCTTTGTAACATACATAATGATCCTATATTTATAGGATTTTAGAATAGTTATAACAGTGTTCGCGCACTTTGGACAATTGGCATCGTGCACACACTTTTGTTGGGATGATATCCCACGATCTATTGAGTTGGTGCACAACTTGCTTTTTTCTTGACACGTGGCTTCCTATAAGAGAAAAGCGTAGTTCATGTGATAATTATTTGTATATGTTTTATGAGAATCATGGCATGTAAGACACATAATCATAACTCTTCTTTATTAATTAGGATAATAGGCACACTTTAGAAGTGGTCTGGAGACTGGCGCACTTTTGGAAAGATTGGCTATAGGAGCGCTCTTTTGAAAAAGTAGCTGTGATGGCGCACTTTTGAGGAAGTAGCCATGATGGAGCATTTTTGAGGAAGTAGCCATGATGGCGCACTTCTGATGAAGTTGGCATAGCGGTGCACTTCTGAAGAAGTTAGCACATCGGCGCACTTCTAATAAAGTTGGCACAACAACGCACTTTTGAAGAAGTTGGCCGTGATGGCATACTTTTTAGAAGTTGTCATAGCGGCTTACTTTTATAGAAGTTGGCACAACGGTGTACTTATGATGAAGTTGGCACATCGGCATACTTTTGATGAAGTTGGCACAACGGCGCACTTCTGATGAAGTTGGCACAACAATGCACTTTTTATGAAGTTGATTCGTACTAGCCGCTAAACAATAACCTAGGTCTGCGTACCGAAGATCTTTTACAATAAATAAATTAATTTTTTGGTTTATGCAACTGTCAGCTGTCAACTGTCAGTCTGCTGCATTAAATGCTGAGACCGGAACATGGCCATTGTGCGCCAATCTTCATAGCATTAAGATAATGTGCCACTTTAAGAAAGTGCGCCAAAGTGCTTTGAATTAAGAAAGTACACCTTTATTCTGCTTGGCTCTTTGTGGAGAGTGCACTATCTGTGTAGGCACACATTTTTATGCTTCTACAAGACCTCCTTCAATGTTTTTAAACTTGGATAAGTTTGGAATACCTTGAACTAGAAGCAAAAAAAGTAGTTGAGATTTGATGTGCGTATTTCGGATGGACTTATTATCCCTGGCATACAGGTAACAAGTTAGAGTGAACTAACACTTATCATAGGTAATATGGACGTGATAGGTTAGAACAACTCAGATTAGGGAATTTTGTGGACTAGATATCCATGGTATACTTATGCAAAGTACGGGTAATAAGTGTGAATGTGAAATAAAAGATAAGAGTGGACAAGATGTCTGTTCAGAAGTAATATGGACATGACAGACTTCTTTATGAGGGACTCACTAGAAATATCTACTCAGAGGTGATATGGACATGACAGCATAACTCTGTAAGAAATTTTTTTGTGGACTTGATACCCATGGTGTACTTATACAAAGTATGGGTAACAAGTTCGAAGGTGAAACACTATCAGAGGTAATATGGATATTATAGGTTGCATATTTTTGAGAAAAATAATGCAGAGGTAAGAAGGACATGATCATTTTTCTTTAGCATATTAGCTCTACTAGAAAAATAGAAGAAATGATAGTTCAGAGGTAATATGGACGTAAACCCTTATTTTCTCTGTTGGCGAGAAGAAAGAGAAGTAGAATATCTTTAATCCAATTGGAAATTTAGAAATAAGACATCCTTAGGAAAACTGGCCTCTAAGAATCCGTTTGTTTTTTGTAAGGGAATATTTTTGTTGATCCCAATGAGAATGTTTCGTTGGATCTGAGAACTTGTCCGCTAGGAGACTTTTGTAGATATATTACTTGTTTCGTATCTAAGACTCTTGAATACAAGTAATAGTTCAAAATAATGCATGAACGTCTTGCTGTATTTTTACAATACTGGGGAATAAGAATGTAAACACTGTACATCTAAAACACTCAGCTGGGGTGTAAACCCCCTCACCAAAAATAGATATTTTGTGTGTATTTTATATTATTATATTTATTATAGATATTAAATTTCTTTAGAGTATTCTCTTAGTTAATTATAAAAAAAAATTCTTGATATATTTACTTATATAAATATATATTTAGAAATATTTTAGGTTATTTTAGATTTTTGGAGATTTTTCTAGAATTTTTGATAATTAAAACTTAGGAAACATAAATTTCTAGGACTTCTATGATTTATTATACGACTATACTTGCATGTTGTTCCTACCAAATATTTATTTTAGTTTAAAATATTTAATTATATTTTTTTGTAATTTATTTAGAAATTTAAGAAATTTATTTAGATTTTTAAAATTATTTAGGATTTATTTGGATATATATAGTCGTAATATTAGATAGATGCTAATTTAGTGTTAATAGATATTAATAAGATTTTATAGATTATTTGTATTATCTTTAATTATATTTAAAATTATAAATTATTGAGATAAATTCAAACACTATTTTAAATTAATTCAAATCCTGAACCTACTAGGAAAGAAACTTCATGCATATCCTATCCTTATTTAAATTCATCATAATCCTATCCAAATTAACCAATCCTAGTCGTATTTAATTAAGTAGTGTCCACCATTATAAATATCTCATCTTTCACATTTTTCTTCCCCAAATTCCTCTCTTTTTCATCCAAAAATAGTCAAAATTCGTCATAAATTCAGCCTCATTTTCTAGTAGTTATGACGACTTAAAAAGATGATATCTCCTAGCTCCGGACTCCAAACGAGCTCCAGTTTTTTTGTTAAAATCATATCAAGGTTAGTTTTCTGATTATATAATTTATTTTAATAATTTATGAACCTATTTTTTCAGAAAATTCTAAAAGTACCAGCTGTTCGAAATCAGACGCGTTTTGGTATTTTCGAGATTTCGGGAGATCCCGAACTCAGAATTATGAACCGTTTAAAGTTTCGGAGAGATGACATGATGAACTTGCAGAAAAGTATTTTTTTAGAATTTAAAATATAAGTTTATTCTACTGTAAAATTTGTGCAACGTAGACGTAAATAGAAAAACACCAAAAATTATCATTTGTGCGCCCTTGTGGACATAACTCTTTACCGACTTGTGATTTTATGAAACCGTCGATTCCGATGTTCATGTAGCACTGAAATCTATATAATTCTATACACAAACCAAGAATTTGAGTCGGTTGACTTTTTGGTCAACTGATTGCCTCGATTTGCGTGCCATGGATCACAAATCCGTAAAGTTGACTTTCGTTGGACCAAAATTAGGTTTTAACAATAAAATCAGATTATAATAAGATTAAAATACTATTTTAAGTTATTTTATTCAGAACTAAAATAGATTCAAATTGAGAAAACTATTCACCCACTTTTATAACCTAACTTGTTTAATTTATGTGACGGGTAGATCGGACGACGCCTTGAGTTGGGACTTCATCTTTTTCAGACCAGGCAAGATACCTTGCTAAATTGCTTACAGTATTTTGCATGCTTAGTATATTTTTGTATATTTATTGCATTTTTGTATATTTTTTGCATGTGTAGTTTTCTTTCAGTCATTACTATGTATTAGATATGTTGACACACATATGGCACTTAGTATCATGAGAGGACAATCATTAGGCGTATGGGCTTTTAACCACTCTGGTAAACCGTAGTATATAGTTCGCACTACGGGTGTGTGTCGCGCTGGTCGCTACCCCCGCGGTATGTCAATTTCTGGAGTCTCGCTGGTCGCTACTCCCGCGGTATGTCAATTTCTGATGTTCATTAACGTGTGTGTGAGTTGTGAGGTAGATCGAGTAGCCTACCCATGCCCATACGTCAAAAAGTTGTCCTCATTTGCATTCATATAGATTGTCTTGTACAGCGTACTTATTTATTTTCAAATTATATGCATATTTACTGTATTCAAATTGGCTCGCTTTTCTGTATCTTGTTACGTCCCTCTGAGGACCTGTTCCTCTGCCAGGTGTATCTGTTCTTGAGTATTTGCAGGAGCGCAGATCTGGATGGTTATATAAGTTTCGAGGATGTCTTCTCTTCGTGCCCGTGGTTGTTAGCTGGTATTCTTACATTGTGTTTATTGTGTTGTACTTTTTCATTTGAGTTGGTAGTGGATTTGTTTCCATCCAACTATCATCCTTAGATACTTACTTTGAGATCTAGTTTCATAGACACTGGTTATTCATTTATATTGATTTTCGTGGATGAGATTTAGATTGTACCCTGTGACTTGTGATACATTTTATACCACATGCGTACGTATGGGATATGATTTCCATATATTGGAGTTGCCATATCTATGCGGCTGGCATGCTTACGTGTTCCTAGTCCTACGTATTTTGGGACTGGGGCGTGACATATTTTTGTGGTGGCCCATGCAGGTCGAGAGCATCCTCCCTAACGGTCGCCTCACTTTGTTCGCCTTCGGGCGCCTCCTCACTGCGCTCGCCTCACTTCATATTGTCTCGGTTACGTCACTGTACCGAGCAAGCCTGCGCATAGGATTAGAATATAGGATCTCATCCACTTATTTATCACCTCCCTTGATTTTATTTTGCATTCTCATTTGATTGCTTGCTTTGCATCTTGCTTGATCATATCTCAATGTCAATCTTCTCTCGTGCTTGATAAGGTTAGGAAGATGACTTGTACTAGGTATATACCCTCTAGTATCCAATAACACTATTACTTAAATTTTTGTAAGTTTGGTAGTATGCCTTATAACCTAGTAACACATGGTCCTTCTGACCAATTAATGAAATATAAATGAATGAAACCAACTATAGACTTGCATAAAAAGATAATATTTATCCAGACTGTAGAACTTAGAGGTCCATACACCCATTTGGTCGACTAAAGACCTTGACAATGAGTTATTAGAGGCACAACACTGATCTTCTTGGTGAACTTAGATTATTCTGTACCTTCCTCCATCATAATCAAACGTACTTATATTTTTTTTACTACCTCGACTTATGCTGCTATTATAGCCTAGTTTTGCAAGCTTATTATTTTATTAAGCTTGTTCATGACATATATATTATTGGAGGCCCACACTAATACATTGTCTAAATCAGAATCGATGTATTATGGTCTGATCAACTGTAGTGCACTTGGTTCGCTCTTTGTATCACTACTTTATGTGGATTGAGATATAGTTGACTCAACTTGTTAGACGGATATACTTGCCCTCTAGACTGGTCAGAGCATATCATGTCAGGTACATAACTGTTCTGATATGAACATGTATATAGGAATTTACCAAAATAAGATTTCAATCCACAACTGCCTTGGCAACTCCCTTTCGAATTCTCTAATCCCTTTTGGTTCCGTACTTGTATCCTATCACCTCCTCCTTGAACTCTTTATTGTTGTTTTTCGTCTTCCCCTATTTCGGAAAGACGAACGTTCGTGCTTAGTATAAGTTTGATACACGGATAGTACTAGATATACCCCATAGGCCAAGCACTAATTATGACAAATATAGGAGAGCAGACACAGGAAGCCGTAGATACAGGTACGACCTTTTAGTTATATTTGTCATTGCATACTCATAACCCTATTATGACACAAGATCTTAGATGTACAAATAGACGTAGAATTATATATAAGGTAGTTTAGCAGTTATGAGGATATACTAATATTTTACCCAGATGGCATACACGCGATGCTAATAGATGACGCGAGTAGCAGTAGTAGTATTCTTTTTCTATCACCATCTCGCCCCCTTGGGTGGCTCATCTTCTCTTCTCTATCCATTCATTATCTCGTGCTTAATTCTCCCTATCGTAGTTACGTCTTTTTCGTGCCAACATGAATTGTTGGTTTACTTCGACCCCATCCTTAGTTTTGTTAGTTAAAATGTAAATGGTTTAGTAGATGATTAATAACTAAAGTATGAGTTCTTAATAATAACCCTTATGTATATGACCTATAGCAATATCTGTATCCTCTTATTATTTTAAAAACCATGTATAGCATCCCTTAGGCTAATAGGAATTTGTTAGACTGTTTGAACTAGTTTATACTTATAATAGTTTTATAAGTTAGTCAAGACGTTAACTGTTGCCCAAAAACTTAGACTATGCCTAAGAAAGAATTGAAGGCACTTATTACGAACTGACAACTATGACAAATTGCTGGCAAAGTAGCGACAGCTGCAGCTAGACCGTTGTAGTAAAGTAGTCGAAGTATTTGCAGACATATTGGTCAGGTGGCATAGCAGTATTAGACTACGATACTTGAATGTTACAAAGAAAAATCATGGTTGTGAGATTCAAGACAAGTAACCCAAGATTCTCGACCCAATAAATATATTCGTCTTACAACCTAGACAATAGCCTCAAGAGACTGTGACTACTAGTAGAACTTTTGTAAGTTGGGTAGTGTAGACGAGTTAGAGGATAATAGGATAGTGTGTGGACAATAAATGAGAAGTGTTAGAATAACAGACCATGACTTTTAGGAAGCACTGCTAGATAGCTATGTAGTGTAATAGCTATAGTGATTATTATGAATATGGGTTAGTGTCAATTTCGAGGACGAAATTTTTGTAAGTTGGATAGAATGTAAACCCCCTCACCAAAAATAGATATTTTGTGTGTATTTTATATTATTATATTTATTATAGATATTAAATTTCTTTAGAGTATTCTCTTAGTTAATTATAAAATAAATTTCTTGATATATTTACTTATATAAATATTTATTTAGAATTATTTTAGGTTATTTTAGATTTTTGGAGATTTTTCTAGAATTTTTGGTAATTAAAACTTAGAAAACATAAATTTCTAGGACTTCTATGATTTACTATACGACCATACTTGCATGTTGTTCCTACCAAATATTTATTTTAGTTTAAAATATCTAATTATATTTTTCTGTAATTTATTTAGAATTTTAAGAAATTTATTTAGATTTTTAAAATTATTTAGATTTTATTTGGATATATATAGTCTTAATATTATATAGATGCTAATTTAGTGTTAATAGATATTAATAAGATTTTATAGATTATTTGTATTATCTCTAATTATATTTAAGATTATAAATTATTGAGATAAATTCAAACTCTATTTTAAATTAATTCAAATCCTGAACCTACTAGGAAAGCAACTTCATGCATATCCTATCCTTATTTAAATTTATCATAATCCTATCCAAATTAACCAATCATAGTCGTATTTAATTAAGTAGTGTCCACCATTATAAATACCCCATCCTTCATATTTTTCTTCCCCAAATTGCTCTCTTTTTCGTCCAAAAATAGTCAAAATTCGTCATAAATTCAGCCTCATTTTCTAGTAGTTATGACGACTTAAAAAGATGATATCTCCTAGCTCCGGACTCCAAACGTGCTCCAGTTTTTTTTGTTAGAATCATATCAATGTTATTTTTCTGATTATATAATTTATTTTAATAATTTATGAACCTATTTTCCAGAAAATTCTAAAAGTACGAGCTGTTCGAAATCAGACGCGTTTTGGTATTTTTGAGATTTCGGGAGATCCCGAACTCAGAATTATGAACCGTTTAAAGTTTCGGAGAGCTGACATGATGAACTTATAGAAAAGTATTTTTTTAGAATTTAGAATATAAGTTTATTCTACTGTAAAATTTGTGCAACGTAGACGTAAATAGAAAACCACCAAAAATTATCATTTGTGTGCCCTTGTGGACATAACTCTTTACCGACTTGTGATTTTATGAAACCGTCGATTCCGGTGTTCATGTAGCACTGAAATCTATATAATTCTACACACAAACCAAGGATTTGAATCGGTTGACTTTTTGGTCAACGGATTGTCTCGATTTGCGTGCCATGGATCACAAATCCGTAAAGTTGACTTTCGTTGGACCAAAATTAGATTTTAACAATAAAATCAGATTATAATAAGATTAAATACTATTTTAAGTTATTTTATTCAGAACTAAAATAGATTAAAATTGAGAAAACTATTCACCCACTTTTATAACCTAACTTGTTTAATTTATGTGACGGGTAGATCGGACGACGCCTTGAGTTGGGACTTCATCTTTTTTAGACCAGGCAAGATACCTTGCCAAATTGCTTACAGTATTTTGCATGCTTAGTATATTTTTGTATATTTATTGCATTTCTGTATATTTCTTGCATGTGTAGTTTTTTTTCAGTCATTACTATGTATTAGATATGTTGACACACACATGGCACTTATTATCATAAGAGGACAATCATTAGGCGTATGGGCTTTTAACCACTCTGGTAAACCGTAGTATATAGTTCGCACTACGGGCGTGTGTCGCGCTGGTCGCTATCCCCGCGGTATGTCGATTTCTGATGTTCATTGACGTGTGTGTGAGTTGTGAGACAGATCGAGTAGCCTACCCTTGCCCATACGTCAAAAAGTTGTCCTCATTTGCATTCATATAGATTGTCTTGTACATCGTACTTATTTATTTTCAAATTATATGCATGTTTACTGTATTCAAATTGGCTCGCTTTTCTGTAACTTGTTACGTCCCTCTGAGGACTTGTTCCTCTGCCAGATGTATCTGTTCTTGAGTATTTGCAGGAGCGTAGATCTGGATGGTTATATAAGTTTCGAGGATGTCTTCTCTTCGAGCCCGTGGTTGTTAGCTGGTATTCTTACATTGTGTTTATTGTGTTGTACTTTTCCATTTGAGTTGGTAGTGGATTTGTTTCCATCCAACTATCATCCTTAGATACTTACTTTGAGATCTAGTTTCATAGACACTGGTTATTCATTTATATTGATTTTTGTGGATGAGATTTAGATTGTATCCTATGACTTGTGATACATTTTATACCACTTGTGGATTGATATTCATATTACAACGTACGTATGGGATATGATTTCCATATATTGGAGTTGCCATATCCATGCAGCTGGCATGCTTACGTCTTCCTAGTCCTACGTATTTTGGGACTGGGGCGTGACATGGAGATAAAGATAAATAAATATAAATACTGTATATTTATAATATCCTGTTGGGGATTGGAAAGTAAAAGTCTACCCTAGACACAGTACTTCGGGAGGAATATACTACTAACATCATCGACAAGTCTCCGTTAGGATTTGCTAGCCTAAGTTATGGCTTAGAGATGACGCCTCTCGAACTTCATGCACTTGAAAGTTACCAAATTAGTGTGACATTACATTGGCGGTAACTGGCTTGCCTTCATTGTGTAGGGTGATAGCTTCATTATCAATCAGTCACTAGATGCATTTCTTCAATGTGTTGCAATCTCGTATAGCATGATTTATGTATCGATGGTACATGCAGTACTTTGGATCATCGATTTTGTTTGCCTCTTTATGACGTATAATATTGGGAAATTTGATCTTGTCATTCTTCACTAATGAATTCAAGATGTTGACAACATCATCATCGTCAAAGAATAAGTTTTCTTTGGCCTGAGCTGTAGCTTAGGTGTTGAAGAACCCTTAGAGATAATGATAGCAAGAGCCTCCTTTACTCTATCATTGTGATTGTCGTCATTGTTGAGGGTTAAAGGGTGCTTTCCTTTATCTTCTGTATTGGGCATTTATAATCCCAAATTATGTGCCACCTTTGTGCTACCTTCAGCGGCTTCAGCTCCTATGATGAACGTTGTCCAGTCTTAAAATTTAGTTGGACCCGTCTAGAGCCATACTATACGCATTAGATTATTTTGGCAAGTAGCGATAAATGCAAAATCTGGAATACCGAGGGGCAACTTCAGAGTTGCTTGCCTGAAACATTCTATGAATTCACGAGCATATTTCTTCTCTTTTTTTCTGATGCCGATGAGTGAAGACATTATCATATCCATGCCTCGCTCGTAGAATTATTAGAGAAAAAGATATTTTATATTATTAAATGAGGATATGCAGTTATCGGGTAAACTATGATACCAATCGTAGGCTATGCCGGCCAAGCATCTCACGAACAATCTGGTGAGGAGAGCATCCTCTTTCTACAGATAAGCCATCATCATATTAAAGTAATTAATATATTGACTTGGCGATGTCCTACCTTCAAATAAGACTATTGATTGGGGTTTGTATTTAGAAGGGAATAAAATATTATCCCAATGAGGAGAATAATATTGTTTCACCCCTAGCTTGCGAAGTTGGTCTTTGTTCTTTAAAACATCGACCTGTGCACACAACTCCCGAATAGATTCAAGAGGATCTTCTGGTCAGAGTGGTGCAACTGACTGATAAGATCCTTGTATAACATGTATTATCACCGGCAGAGGTCCACTCCTAATATTGAGAGGATTAAGAGTCGACGCTCCAGACTTTTGATTTAAGACTGCTTCTGGATTTGTGTTATCTTGCAGAGGTGTTGTTCCAGAAGTAGGCTGTACAGATATGAATAGAACCACTTGGACAGGTGGTACTATTGCAGCAGAATGTTGGACTATCATTATTTGATACAAATTTTGTATCATAGAGTGCATATCCCTGAGAACGACTTCTAATGAGTTAATGCGTTGTTCGGTGGCTTCTGATAAAGAAGTATCTTATTTGTCACTGATGGCATGGATGCTAGTATTTCTGTATACAACAGAGGGATTGGTAGAAAGAATAGTATAGTTGGAGTACACACTTTCAGTTTCAGAATCAGGGGCATTGCTATCCCCAGCCTCGGATCCTGAGGAATGGGGATTCCTGTAAAGAACGAGCTCTCACCTTCGAGAATGGGTATTTTGGTATACTCTTTTAAAGGAGTCGACGAGTTGGTCAAATTTTCTCTGGCTGGGTGTTCTTGAAGAACTTTGTATTGATTGTCTCCTTCCATGGGGAAGATGCGAAGCCATGTACGCTGGAGAAAAATCGGTTCGTCATCATCATACTCCTTCTTGTCAACTTGCTTTGCATGTCAAGATTTAGGAGACATAGTATAGGTCAATCGGTCAAACACAAACCATTTTGCAAATGCACAACAATATTTGATTGTAACTCTATGACAAATACAATGATGTTCATTAGAAAACATCGTTGTAAAGTCAGAAGGGTCTCTCTCTTTACACTTTTGTACAATAAGCTCACGTAAATCAAAAGAGGGAAGAAAAAATGAGGAAGAGGGCAAACTATGTCTCTTTATATAAGATATATTGAATCTTCTATGCATATTTCTGGTCCCCTGTGTGTAGAGTGAAGTGCTGGCTTGATTAGCGAATGATTCATCATCACTCGAGCTTTTGTCCTTCAGGGATGCGAGAAAGTTGTTCCTAGCAGTCCTCTTACGTACATGCGCACAAACAACATATTATGAAGAGATTGACCCTACTTGGCACACTTTCTGCGGTGTAGGCAGAGTTGGCACAGTTTGCCTATGTGCATTTGTTTTTGCACGAAGGTCTTGGCGTGGCGCACTAATAGTAGACTTCTGACTAGTAGCGCATAACTATCCCTCTACTGTGCGCGTAATCATGATGTTAGAAGAATGATTCTTCCTGACTAACACTTTATTTGTGTGCTTCTATTTTTTCTTTTGCTGGCGTGAATTCTGGAGAAACTTTTCTCCCTTTGACGAGTGAGCCTGCAGAGAGGTTGATTTGAGCAACGGCGTTCATGAATTGCTTGTCCTGCATACTATAATGAACATGCACGGGTTCAGAAGCTTGGGTGTGGATCACCCTTTACTTGATATTGTGCGATTTGTGTGATTTGTATCCCTTGTTTAATGCAAAGGACTCAGAATCTTGGATTTTGATCTCCCTTTGCTTGATATTGCACGAGTTGTGCGATTTGTATCCCTTATTTAACGTAAGGGAGTTGTCCACCAAATCCTCGACCTGAGTTTGGTTGATAAAATTGACCAGATAGTTTTCTTCAATCATAATACTTTTTCCCTTATTGGCAGCAACTTCGGGATATGTCTGACGAGGCTTGGGCACCCACACTTTGAGGATTTTCCTCGACTTGATTGCGGATGAGGGGTTAGCACTATAACCAGAATAGACCATTTCTTTGTATATTTGTTGGTCGAACTTTAAGACCAAGGTCTTCTGCATCGAACCGACCGACGCAGCATCGAGTTGAGCTATTACCTCGTCAGAGAAGAAAGTCGTCCCCAGCAGTGTCTCCATCTTATTTGCGAAAGAAAGTTTAAACGAAACTTTTTATTACAAAGTATTAAAAAAAGAATAGTACGAGAGATCCTAAACATGAATCTATGTACAATTGATTCTAGAGAAGTATAGCTGTAGAGATCTGATCTGTGGGTGATCACTTACTCCTTGGATCAAATGAAGATGAAGAAATACAGGGATACTGTGAACAACTTGAAGAGTTGGGCAATAAGAAAGCTTTGGCAAGAACGACACGATAAACTTCTATTTCTTTCCTTCTGTTCTTGAATTTTAAAAACTTAAAAATCCCAGCCCCGATGCAGAAATGCAAGGATGCTGTGAATAACTTAAAGAGTTAGGAAATAAGAAAGTTTTGGCAACAATGGCATGACAAGGTTCTATTTCTCTCCTTCTGTTCTTGTATTTTAAAGACTTGAAAATTCCTTCCTTCGCTGCCTTTGTAATATACACAATAATTCTATATTTATAGGATTTTAGAATAGTTATAAAAGTGTGCGCACACTTTGGACAATCTGTACTGTGCGCACACTTTTGATGGATGTTATCCCACTATCTAGTGAGTGGGTGCACAACTTGTTGTCTGCTTGACACGTGACTTCCTATACGAGAAAAGCGTAGGTTATGGGAAATTTATTTATATATGTTTCACAAGAGACATGGCATGTAAGATACGTAATCATAACTCCTCTTTGTCAGTTAGCATCATAGGCGCACTTTAGAAGTGGTCTATAGACTGGCACACTTTTGGAAAGATTGGCTATACAAGCGCTATTTTGAAGAAGTAGCCGTGATAGTGCACTTTTGAGGAAGTAGCCATGATGGCACACTTTTGAGAAGTAGCCGTGATGGTGCACTTCTGATAAAGTTGGCACAACAGGCCACTTCGGAAGAAGTTGGCACAGCGGCACACTTTTGATAAAGTTGGCACAACGATGCACTTTTGAAGAAGTTGGCAGTGATGGCGCACTTTTGAAGAAGTTGACACGGGGTGCACTTTTGTAAAAGTTGGCACAATGACGTACTTCTGATGAAGTTGGCACATCGGCGCACTTTTGATGAAGTTGGCACAGTGGCGCACTTTTATAGAAGTGGCACATCGGCGCACTTCTGATGAAGTTGGCACAACGGCACACTTTTGATGAAGTTGATTCGTACAGGCCGCTAAACAATAACCCGACAACCTGGGTCTGCGTGCCGAAGATATTCTGTAATGAATAAATTGATCTTTTTGGTTTCTGCAACTGTCAGCTGTCAGTCTATTGTATTAAATGCTGAGAGCGGAACAGGGCTATTATGTGCCAATCTTCGTAGCGTTAAGATATCACGTCACATTAAGAAAGTGTGCCATAGTGCTGAGAACTAAGAAAGCGCACATTTTTTCTGCTGGGCTATTTGTAGAGAGTGCGCCATCTGTGAAGGCCCACATTTTTATGCTTCGACAACTGCCACAACATCTAAAGTAGGGTCTACCTTAGAAACCACCAATGCTAGGGGTCCTACCTTTTCACTCAAGTTTTCCTTCGCAAGGGACTTCGACTTTGCCATAGGTACAGTCTCTGGAGACACCTCAGTTCTCTCTTTCTTCTAGTAGCAATCATGTTGGGTCTCAACTTTTAACTTGCGTTTCGCCATCAAGGATCATCGGAAGGAGACATTTCCTCTTTCCCGGTCGACGGGTCCAAATCCACGATCAAAGGACTGGCAACTCCCTTACCTTTCTAGGGAGTCCTATAAGCCATTGCTTCCAGAGGAATCAATATGGTGCCCTTGATGTAACTTCTTTCCTGGTCAAAGTCGGACGGTGGGGCATTAGCCGTACAATAATACTTTTTTGCTGTGTACAGTATTTTTGGCACAATGTCGGCCGATGGCAGTTGAAACCGAGCTCGGCTGCCGGTCGCATTGTAGTAACTCCATGCTCAGGCCCCATCAAACAAACCACCACTGTATCCGCGGGAAGTGCCCAGGTGACCTAGCAGGAATTGAGTAGCCAAACTGGCGAGCAAATCGGATTGGCAAATAAGGCTCTACGGAGACTGTGGCTCAATTCTGGTACACCAAGTGGGAAGGACGAATAGCTTAGAGCCAACGAAATACCCTTTCAGACAGGTTTCGAGGTGCTCTTCGGTCATCTTGGTGAACGATATTCCATTCATCATCAGTGAACTCAGGTTCAATTATGAAAAAAGTCCAACCTGTTATGAAGGCGAGCTCCCTTCTGCCAGCAGGAACAGTATTGCACGTCCACTTCATCCCTCGATACTTGCTGATCAAGGCATTGGCAGCCACCATATCTTCATCAGTCCTAGGGTGCATCAAGGATCCATGGTGTAAGAGAAGCCAATCCATCAAATAATGGTAAGAAAGCTCAACAATATTGAAATAAACTTTGCCAGGGTGGTCCTCCACCTTCACAGTGTAGTTGTGGAGACCCCGATGGATGCAACATACCATGGCCGGTAGAAGGGCCAGCTTATGGCCAAAAGCCAACTTCACAGTCGGAAGGATGAGGGTGCGGCTGATCCTCTCTGTTGTCCCAGATCCGCCCGGGACTACACAGTTGTGCAACCAGAGCATCAGGTATCCTGCAAGCACGGTCTTAGCGTATAACTTGTGGGTGTATATATAGAAGTAGCTGAGTTCCTCTTCAAGGTCACCCAACTCGTCAACGGGTTCGTCACCTTCCCTCGAGGAATCCTCAATGTCATTATCCTCAACAGTGCGACCCTTTTTCTTGGTCTTTACCTTGCCCTTCGGGGCCTTCTTGACAGCATCGGCGGAAGAGAAAGCTTTGTGAGCCATGGCCGCAAGGAAGAAGAATATAAGAAAGTTTAAGAGACTCGAGGGTTTGTAAAAGACTTCTTTCTCTCACCCCCCTTATATAGGCCAAGATATACATCTTAGGATAATGATGGCAGTTGGTCGAATCCTGATCCACCTTGATCCACGTAACGACAAGAGATGACGGAGACTCCTCATTTGTTATACTATTTTATCCCCTCTAAACCATCACCAAGGAGTTTGAACCCAAAAGACGGTACAGAATCCTAAAAAATATCCTCGGAGATTGATCCAAATCTACTCATTAATGATCTGACAGCCTGGCATAACCGACTATGTAGCAACATATCTATGTGATATTTCACTCATATGCGGCCAAAACTGCTCGACCATGTTTCTAGTTCAAATTATTCCAAAACTTATGTTTTGGAAACTTTGAAGGGGGTCTTGTAGAAGCATAAAAATTATGCAGGCCGCATAGAGCTCATGCCCTATTAAAATTAAAGCAGGCCACATAGGAGCCACATGGAGCCTATGCGGCCCAAACATCCAAGGAATTGGAAGTCGCATAAGAAGATCCCATACGGCCCGAACAACCACGAAGTAAGGTACCGCATGAGATCTCCTGACACGACATTCAATGCCTGTCAGAAGTTTTGACACACTACACATCACCCAGAGTGCTTCAAGAATCGTGAGAGAGGCGGCGACTCATAAAAAGATGGACAGTCACATTAGTGCATTAATAACTTTATCAGATGTGCCATGCCATGTGTTTCCTCATATGCGTCTATGGCCCTATGTGGGCTCATCATCATGCGGCCAAAGTGTCCATTCGGCTAAGGCCAAATGAGAGCTCACATGCGGCCACAATGCTATGCGGTCGAACTTTCCATAAGACAAAGTCCAAAGGAGAGCACATATGCAACCAAGATAATTATGCAGCCAAGATGTTATGCGGCCCTCAACTTGCAATATCTTTTTATTGCAACCGAAGGGATCCTTACACAATCAGTACAAACCACGTATCCAGTTGAAAAAGTTATGCATACAATGGGTCAAGAATGACTCTACCCCTTAACGGAGATTTTATCAACCGCATATTCCAATTGAGGCTACGTGGCAGCCTGTCCATAGTATGCGGCTATAGTTGCAACCATATTATGTTAAAAGAACCCCATGCAGCCACTAAATATAGGCATATGCGGCACCTACAGCCTGTCAGCAGGATGGCTATAAATAGTAAGGGTAGCATACCCCACAATCCTAGCAAGCTACGTACGTGCAGACAGGCTAAAGAAAAAGAGAAGAGAGCATCCTCATTCCCTCGTCGGACCGTCAACGGAGTAAAGGAGTCGCTGTAGTACTCGATCTCCATCGTCACATTCCCCAAATCAAAAATACTGTACTTAGATTTTTGGTCTAGAATTTCTTTGTACCTTTTGTTTGTTGTTAAATAAAAGTTTCCCAAACTTACATTAATAGCGAACAATAGTTTATTGATAACGGGATCTCCAAATATTTTACTGGAAAGTCACCCCTTTGCACTGCTATTATCAGAGCTTGCTCTTCTTTATTAGGACATAGTCTATTAAAATATACTTTGCTTGTCATACCCCGATCTCCCGTGGAATCGACTGTCCCCACTAGGCTCGATATCACCACACCAACGCTCCCGCAAGACGACCATTACCATCTGCACGTGATGTAGCACGAGTTTAAGCTGTAGCAGATTAAGAATGCAACGAAATAAGAAACGAACAGGCGAATAAATGGCTAAGCCATAGAGTCGCACAGAAAGTCTGAATGCAGCGGAATAAGAAACGAACATGTGATTGGTAACAATTTTACAGAGTCGACATAATAGAAGCATTGAATAACACAAGTATGGAAGTAAAATAAGCACTTTATTGATATTGAATCAATATTACAAGTGGTGCTAGGCCGAGGTTACAAGTCGCTCAAGTCCTCTTTCTCGAAACAATAAAAGCGTGCCAAGTGGCTATAAGTGTGGAATGATACATAGACGATGTTCCAACATTATGTCTTGTATATGTGCTTCAACTCCGGAAGCAACGTTTCAAGGCTCCAGAGCGAACTCCATGCCTTAGCTCGCACGAAGGGGGTTTTCGCACCGAACGAGGTTCTTTCGTACCCTGCAAGCAATCTGGTGGGTTATCAGTACTTGAATGCACTGGTGGGGAGGCTTCTTGCCCGCTCGACAAATTCCAATACGATATATTAGTTCCATGCACCATCTATTAAGTTATCTTTCTAATTTTGCTTTAGATCAGTTTTATGGCAATGATGTAAAGCCTAACTCGTGTGGCAGTGCACCGTGAGATATATGAGAAACACGGTAAAACTTACCAACTTACCATCCGTCATTCCCTGTCCATTATAAAACCAAGTTAAACCAAGCACGAATGTATATATATATATATATATATATATATATATATATATATATATATATATATATATATAATATAAGAAAATTGCATAAGCAAACACAAGTATCACGGACGGGGTTATGACTCAGGTGCACGAGTTATACGAATACTCTGGTGTGTTTCAGAAGATGTTCAAGTGTTAAAATATGTACAAGTGTGTTATACTCATATCCGCTCAGGTCATTCATATTTTCAGATGCGATGCAATGACTCGTACTCGGATTGCCGCTAAGCAATGATGACTTATCTATATGAATCGCTGGCATAGCCATAAAGGATGAGTTATAGTTATTGACGAGGATGGTATGCAACGAAAGCACATGATACGCTATAAGCCATCCTGCCCAGCACATGAGACTATCAGCCTTTGAGCTAGAATGACACGGCGTGAGTGGAGATGCCATCCTGCTCGCACATGAAAAGCTGCTACGTGAGTTCCATCCAGTTCAGATTGTCCACCGGTGCCCCAGAGACCGTCCGTGGAACAAGATTCAAAAATCTCCCTTGTTGAACAAGTTGTCCGCGACATAAAAGTCTTGGGTCTTCCAGATTCACAATATGACATGATAATTCTTGATTCTTGTTCTGAACGAGTATTGCTCCACGAGCTGTGATTCTTGATTTTTTTGACATGATTCTCGTTCAAAGTTCAACTTGACTTGATGCATTCTCCTGGTTTGAGAACTGTCTTGGCGACCTAACGATCCCGAATACTTGCTGGTTCATATTGCGCAGAAGGACTATTTGATAGTTTTCTGGCTAACTAGATGCATGCACGATATGGATAGTTTTACTAGATCATGAAATAAAATTATGTGACAAGCATTGAAACGAGACAACGAGTACAAGTTAGCATGTAAGCAGGCAATCATTGCATTTGTGTGAAACATAAGAATTTAAATTAGCATGAGTCTAAGGGGTAGTACGAGGAGTAAAATCGTACAGGAACATATAGAGCAATATAATCTATGGGAAGAGCAGTGTAAACATGCGAAGTAGTATACTACAAAGAGTATGTAATGATCTACTCAAAGAATTAGCGGAGTATACTTGCATAAAGCTAAAGTAGTATGCGAGGGTCCATGTTATAAGCCAAGTTTCATTTTTATGTTCTAACCAAAGAAATACAATATGAGATTATTCTCTTAGCTAGGTGCGTTATATTCTTTATTAGCATGCAAGGTTATAATTCCACCTTCAGCCGCATTCCCTCCTTGTCCCGTGTCCTCCCTGTTGGGGTCCAGATTTAATTTGCAGTTTTTAGAAGGATGCCCAAAGTAGCGACATCGTTGGCACACAGGTGGTACATACTCATACTCTATCTTCTGTACAAAATCCTCCCCAAATGAATGTCATAATCTAGGCAATTGGATAATGATCTGCCAGCTTCGATTTCCATAAATACTCTGGCATACCCCATTCTATCCCTAGTAGTGGACGTGTCATCTGCCTTGATGAGTTTGCCAATCATGCTAGCCAATTTCATCATCATGGGGACGCTCCAACATCTAACACGCAATTCTGGGAAGCGAATCCAAACCGGAGTCGAGTGTAGCACATCTCTTTTACAATGCGTGTCAGGTGTCCATTCCTTTATAATGATTAATCTTCTATCAAGTGTCAATGGTATACCTTGCATTATCAGGTCCATATCCTCTCTCATGCCAAAATATACCGGATAGAGGCCATTCTCACGAACAATAAACTCCATAGTACCTTTTATTGCCATACTCTAGCCGCATAGGCACGTATCTGGCCATAGAACGATCTATTACCAAGTACGTAAAGGATAATCGATTGTTTCCAATACTCCTCTGGTTCTGCCAAGTCTTCCTCCGTGAAAGAAGCCCTGAGTCCAGTCCCCATTTGCTTCGGCTCCACATAGTACATCTATCCATTCGTAGACCCAAGCCCACTTCGGAATAGGTCTGCCCAGGATTTGTTCCCAACTATATTGTCCAATAATGTGCCCTTCCCTTTCTCCATGGCCGATAATAAACACCATGTCAAGCTAGGTGTATCCTCCATTATAGGTTGATGCAGTGCTACGTACCTCACCGGAAAGGTAGTTTTAGTCGACAATGGTCGACTACTATTCAACCTTGCGGCCTTCTTCTGCACCTGTTGTACCTTCTCTGGTCGACTGGTGATCCCTATAGTCGATATTTCCATCGCCTGCCTGTATATAGAAGACCTACCTTCACCATGCCCAACAGATGTCTCCCAACCCTTCCCTACTCTCCCATCTCTACCACCCCTCTGATGCTATACCATCGTCCAGCCAACCCTACGACCACTCCTACATCGAGAGGTTGTTCTGACCTTCTGCCACCACCATCATCGTGCTAGCCAGGATCCCATGATCGACCGAACCCTAATTCTGAGGATGCAGCTACCGTCTGCATGGAACCCTAATATATATATATATATATATATATATATATATATATATATATATATATATATATATATATACATAATACTTAGTTTTACTAAATACTTGATACAATTGTACAAACCATTTAAGGATTTGTCTATCCCTTAGATATGCAATTGTTATCTATTGTAGCCAACATGTTATATATTGTAACCAACCTATCCTTGTATATAAACAAGGTTCACAATATCTATATCGTAATAAACATCAGACCATTCTTATGAGTATCAGGATCGATGGTATTGATAATTTCAGTTCGGAGTATTGAAGTTTTTGGTATCGAAAAACAAATAATTATTAACATTTTAGAGAAAATATTTTATACATTTAGGCATAATTTTAAGCATTTCAATAAAATAGTAGTCACCATTGTCAATTGATTTACCTGAAATATATATATTTTCTACTATTACATGCTTTTACAACCTTATAATGCTTTCATCCCTTGTTGATTGATCTTTTTCAATCATTTTTTTTCTCGAATTAACCAAAAAAGAGACCTCAATTATCGGTATCGGTCAATATCGGATATCGGTTGGTATCAGATCGGGACATATCAACCTGTATCGGTATCGATCGTATCTGATCAGTATTGTCTATATTAGATAGGTATCGATCGATACTACAAACTATGATATAAATATAACAACCACATTTGTTTGAGGATTGCACTTTTATCATTAACAAAGACTTCTCCTTCTTCTCCATCTCTTTCTTCTCCCACTCGTTCCCGAAGAACACCACAATAGTTTTTATATATATATATATATATATATATATATATATATATATATATATATATTTCAAATTTCAAATTTTATTGTAAAATTTGATCAAAATTTAAAAATGTACTATAAATCTTCGACGATCCATCATGCAAAGGGTCAGTTGAGACCAAATTAACCCTTAGCCTGTTCTAGCATTCAAAAACCAAATTAACCAAAAATCTAAACTTTTAGTTAGGTTTGGTTCACTTTTACAAAATTATGATTCGATTCGACTTTCAATAAAATAGTTTGGTTGAAGTTCGTTTTTCATAAATTTTGGTTCCGATGGACAGAATCGACTGAATACGTACCCTTATTTGGATACATGGAAGTTATACCAAATTCTCTTTCACAATAAATAAATATTATTAATGTGTAAATTAAAATATATTTAAATAAATCTTGTTTACATGTGATATTTTAATTCTCATAACTTAAATGGTCTGACATAACTTAAATGACAGGCACTCCACATGACATAACTTAAACACACATGATGATGTGACATGATATAGTGCATGAAAGATCTTCCAAAATTGTTCTAAAATCAATTTTTTTTTCTAAGAATAAAGTGTGGGAGCTCCACGACTACTTTTACTTATATCTATAGATAAAAAAGAGTGGCATTTCCCTCCCAAAAAATAAAGACAAATATTTATGGTAAGGATTAAATAACATATAAGCATATCCAATGATATAGAAATATCCGTCTCTCTCTCCACTTAATTAACCCTCTCTTCCTTTAATTATTTTTGCAATTATTAATAGTTGACCATACAATTTCTTAAGTAAATCCTAATTAAATTTTAGATATATTCTATTGTATTAGATATGTTCCTATTTAAAATTTGAATATATTTCAGTATACTGTATAATCTTCCTTTTACTTATTATGAATTACAGATTTATTTTATTTATAATTTATTTTATTAATTTATTTTATTGTTATTTATTGGATAAAATAAAATATTTAGAGAGTTGTAAGAGTGTCAAACATAAAAAATTGTGCAAAGCTGTGTAAGTCGGATTACACCAAAGATAGAAGATGCTATTTACAAACAATTTGCACGAGAAAATGCTGATATTCTTCTCCATGATTGATTTGTCGTGATCTTGTCATTTAAACCATTTGAAAAAGTCAAAAGGTAAGATGGATGTAATTCAACGGTTGTAAATTGTATGAGTTCCAAAAATTAAGAACTCGCGAGTCCCTCTAGAAATTTTGTCTTTTGGTATTGTCAAACTACTTATGTTAAAACCAATATGAAACTGTTTCGCTCTCTCAAAGTGAAGTTTCTGATCCGATTGCTTACAAACTACAACTTACAAGGCTATGAAGATTGGAGTTGATGAGAGAAGCTCTCCATGTAAATGATAAAAAAGACAGTTTAATCTTCTTAAAAGTGTCAATAAAAGAAGTATAACAAAAAAGAAAAAAATTACATTCGATGGGGGAGGACAAACTTAAAATTTACCTAATTATCTAGTAATTTTTTTTCCTGTAAAAGTTACAGGGGCCAATACACTAATATTTCTGAAATTATAAAACTTACAGCATAATAAGGGAAAGTTATAGTTTGTCTATGCAAACACAGTTCGTAAGCAGTTTGTAGATATATATCGTAAATAGTTCATGACAACCAATAAAATATGTGAATTCTTCCGGCAGTAGAGAACAATTTATAACTCATAAATGCTGCCTAGAGCCAGGGCAGATAACTCCATAGGAAAAACAATTCATGTAAACTGATATAATAACTTCCACAACTTATTGTACATTGTATGAATCCAAATAAATCCATTATACAAACACCAAGTTCAAAAAAAGGAAAAATAAGAAGGATGATAAATCTAGACCTAAGTGACAAGTTGGTGAAACCGGCCAGGACATGTCTACCTGGTACGAACCGATATGATCGATGGATCGATCGATCGATCAGGCGGCATGAACATGTATTCCGATTGCGATGACAAGGATGGTGAGTATGCAGAAGAAGAGGATGCTGTGGACCAGAATGGATATCCCGCTCGTACTCATGTTCCCAAACTCCATCACCCTCGCCCTCGCGGGAAGCTGGAACAGGAGCCCCGGCGACAGAACGATGAAGAGGACCGTGGCAACGATCACCGGACCCCAATCGGTAGACATGATGATCTACCTAAGTCTTCTCCTTGTGCTTCGTCGTCGCTTGATCAGAGAGAGAGAGAGAGAGAGAGAGAGAGAGCACAATGTGACTTGTTAGGTAGGAGGTTAAGTTATAGCTTGGGGGTGTTGGAGAGCTAGGGGGATTGGGGATGCCATGCTTAAGGAGTAAGAAAGGGTTGGAGGAAGCAAAGAAGGAAGGGGGAGGGAAAGGGAGGTGTGAAGAGGAAGAGGGGGGGTGGGGTTTGCACTATATAAGTGTGCATTTTGCTAGCTTTAAGGAAATGCCTTTAACCTGTGTGGGAAGCAAAGGGGCATATTTGCAAAAGATGACACTTCATCTGATCTGCATGATTCCTTACTTGACTATTTTTGCATTCCCACTACTGATTGCAAGGACTTCTTCTTACTCAAAGGTAAGGTAAGGTATCAAATTCATGTCCTAACTTTGCTGTGTACTCAGACTAGACTCTGGTACCTCCCAATTCAATTCCCTTCATCTAACCAAAATTAAATTGTATTTTATTTTATTGGGAACAAAAGCGAATTTCTTAAAAGCTCAGAACTTCTCGTTTCTATGGTCTTTGTTGGGAACAAAATCGAAAATTATTCTCCAAGATGAGCTTCCGCGACGAACCGACACCCACCTACACCTTGACTTATGCAAAAAAAAAAAAAAAATCACAAAATCCAAGACGACAAGAATTAAGTGAAAAATCGGTACAACTTCATAATTTCAACTACCAAACACCTCATGAGATTACATCCAAGAAGGTATGAGAAATCAAATTTCTCACTTCTTCAATCTCTCTTTCATTCTTCTTTTTTTTCTCTCAACCTGTTGCCGACTACCCAACACCTTTCCTTGGCACAATTTAATCTATCTACACAAGAAACATTATGCCCCTTTATTAGCATATCATATATCCATACATAGAAATCCAATTCTATTTAGACTTTGTTCCAATCATATTATTAGGATTCATAATACGAGTCCATCCTAATAGTCTCCTTGTGTAGAACCTATAACCGACTCGAATTAAGCTAACAGTGTCTGGATCCAAAACTTGAACCCGCAGGACAATTAGGCTCAAGTCAAATTAAGACTAGCACTACCTAGACCCGACCCGGTTCGATGGGGCCAGCTGCAAAGTTTAGTCCAGCTTTATCAAAGCTCGATACTTGTTAGATATATATGGAGCTTTGATAAAGCATGGACAAAGTTGTAGAGGAACACAGGACATCTGTCATATCAAATTAAAAAGGACGTCGGCCCATGCACTCATGCACCCCGCAACCAATACAAATATCTGTAAACAAAAGTCAGGAAAGAGCAACTCAGGTGATCCAAATTTTCTTTCTGATGAATGCACACTGTCAGCACATCTTTTCCTACAACACTGTTCATTGCGGCAGACAAAGGATAGCAAATTTCTGACTAGAGCATATACAACTACAAAGATGTGAAGTATACTTTTACATGCACCCAGCAATTATCAAAAAATGGCAAAGGTTATGACCCTAAAGATTGTTAGGCCTAAAATTAAGCTATACAAATCGTCCAACAAGTTTGCAGGCAATTGGGTCTCACAAACGGCATATCGTCGGCATACCATCGGATCATGATTTGCTCAATTTAATGAACGGATAAGATCTGAAGTTTGGATTTCAAAGTGCTCCAAGGACTAGGTTAAGTTACGTGGGAATATTTAAGGCCTCCACTAGCTGGACAAATGCTTGATGGTATTAATTGCTAAAAGCTAGAATTTTGCTTTCAGAGATATTAAAAGAGTTGTTGAGAGAAGTTGAAAATCGAAGATCCCATTAAAGAGAGGATCGCGGTTGTGGTTTTTTTTTTCTTTTCTTTTTCTTTCTTTTATGGTTTAATTATTGATTCAATAAAATTTTCTCTTCTTATCTCCTAGATATGTCGGTCTTGACCAAACCATGTAAATTTTTGTGTACTTTCTATTTGTTGTTTGATTATTATTCTGCTTTGTTATTCGGGTCATTATAAGAGTATTATGGTCATTATAAGAGTTTATTCTGTTCTCATTTTCGCGTGTTGCACAACAAAAACTGTTAGCCATCTACACAGTGGTTGTACTCTTTGTCAGAGTTCAGATATGCATGCCAAAACCTTAAAGTTTTAAGTTTGATATTTTTATGCAGATTGTGGAAAATCAAATGCATCCGACTCTTAGTCAGCAGGTACGTGAAGAGCCAATGCAAAATTTATTGTCGGTTACTTATATCTACAGGCAAAATACATCACATAAGTTGTTCAACAGATGCTTACGAGAATTTTTATAAAAAGCATATTGGACATATTCTGGTAAAGAATTCTCACGGTACATTGAGAGTACTAATCTCTGCTACCAAAAATGAGTCCTCCGGACTCTTGTTCTCTCTGTCTTTATTATATACCTTCAAGTAAGATTTGGCTGCTTGATCCATATGAGCTGTGTTTGTAAAAAGGCTTCCATCAGCTTTAACCATAGCATGATGTTGTTTTTCCATTGATTCAAATTTGAACAAGTTTTGTTTATATAACAAACGAAAGTGTACAAAGAACTCCTAGACAGAAAATCTAAGCTCCTAGACAGAAAATTTAAGTATAATATTTTTGATTCTGGGGAGTGTGGCGATGGAGATCGAGTACTGCAGTGACTCATTTACTCCATTGATGGTCCAACGAGAGAATGATAATACTTTCTTCTGCTCTCTCTCTCCCGGGCCCTCTCTGTCTGCCTGTCCCTCCGTGTGTCCTTCCATGTGTGTATGCAAAATTTCTATTTATAGCTATCATGCTGACGGACATATGCGTGCATGGATGCTGGAGCTGTCACGTGTCCATCCTCAACAAGATGCCGTTGCAACTGTTGACACATGTCTCGGTCGAGCTGCCACGTGGAGTCTTTGTTGTGAACTGCTGTTGCTGAAAATCTGGTCGGTTCTCGTACTTGGTGTGCGTAACTTGGTCAGCTTGACACGTGGCTTGCACTTAGTTGTAGAGAATCTCCTCCGTTGCAACAAATTTTTTTTGGCTTGAAAAGATTTTGCCATGTTGAATGCATGTGGTCTGGAACGCATTGGGTCAAATATGCATGGAACACATGGAGTCTGGAACGCATAGGGCCAGAGACGCATGGAACGCATGGAGTCTGGAACGCATAGGACTGGAGACACATAGAACGCATGGAGTCTGAAACGCATAGGGCATTTGCCTTGGCACTGTCCAGCTGCATACAGACAAAAGTAATCATGATGGTGATGTGAGCACTAATGCCTACTGTTAGCATCAGAATCGAGACGTTCAGAGCCATTATTGCTGTCAGGGTCATAAATGCTCTGACTTGACTGAGATGATTCTATGCGTTCATTACGTTATACGTCTCTTGACTTTTTATGCATGAGGGCTGAGGCGCATAGGGGCCTTTGGGATTTTTTATGCTTCTACAAGATCCCCTTCAAAGTTTTCAAACTGATAAATTTGGAATACTTTGAATAAGAAACATGTAAATAGATCTTCAAAACGCATAGGTTGCCTGTCACATGAAGCTCACTCAGCCTTAACTGAGTCTGTTGGCTGCATACTCTAGCTGGCGCATGGATGAATCTGCCAGGCTGTCAAATCTGCATTTAATGAAGGAGATTTGCCTCAATTTCTGGGAGATCTCTTGGGAATTATGAGCCTCCTTTATACACGTTCGCTGAAGTGACAGTTCATTCATTGATGACGGCGGATCAAGAACTCAACCGTCGCTCTTATCCTGAGTTGCCACGTGGATTGTGATGACTCAGGTTCTGAGGCGCTCTCCCTTATAAAATAGAGGAGATCTCGGAGAGAGAAAGTCTTTCACTTCCTTTTCCACATTCCCCCCGCTAATGCTATCCTTCCTTCGCCGACGACCGTCATGGCCTCCAAAGCTCGTTCTTCTTCCACGACTACCAAGGACAAGGACTTTGCTACTGAGGCCGCGATCCCCAAGAGAAAAGGAAAAGGAAAAGAAAAGAGGAAAGGGAAGGCCCCCGCTGCCGAGGCCGACTTTCCTAAGATTCCCTCTGATGTGCATAAGCCCGTCTTAGGTAGGGTTCCCTCTAGGGACGATGACTCATCACCATACAGAGACACCCTTTGCATATCTCATCGCATGGATGAAGAGATATGTGCTGCCATTTCACATAATCTCATTGCATGAACGAGAAATCATGCACAAACTTTTCACACCACCTGTCGCATGGGTAAAAGCCTCTAATGCGCGATTTTGTCATGCGCAAACCGTAGATTGTCGCTTGTGTGAAAACCTGTGATGTGTAGATCTATAATGCATGGGTCAAATCCTGGCGCCTGGAGAATCTGTGTAAAGTCCTGCATGGATGACGTGCATGGCCCTTTATTGTGATATTTTGACTAATGTTCTGATATTTACCTCTTTTTACGTTGTGTAGTGAACTTGCCTACTAATCCTTCCGGCGAGTTAGTTCTTAACCCTGAGTGGGTCTCGTTGAGTATAAATTTTGCGGACCTGATTGTCTCCACGCAAATCCAACTGGATAGGGGTTTCCTGTCCGAGAGAAAAAGCTGATTGTTGACCATAGCGAGTTTTATCTCCTGAGTCAAATGAACTTAGGGAAGGTTACTGCTGGACATGATTATGCTTTCAAGAAACCACACTTTCTTTTTGGGGACGCACTGACCATGCCTATTCCTGATTTGAGGAAGTCGAAGGAGAACTGGAACTTCACCCACCGTGGGACAGAGATGTCGATGCCCACTTTCGAACGTCATATGCCATTGGAACTTGACGCCATAAAGGCTAGGGACTCTTGTTGGTAAAGATCCGGCCCGTGACCGGCCAAAGCAAGGGGGATTTCTCCTGCCATAAAGTTTTGCCCTCTTATTCTTCTCTTCGGTTGGCACCTGGCATTGTCAGGAGTGACTTGTGTCCAAACCTCGACGTTTATGTTGTGAATACGTTCCTCCACCAAGTGGCCAAGAAAGGAAAGTATCCGCCTGGTCAATTATAAACTCTTGGCTTGGTTACAGTCCCTCGTGGTGTCAGTTGACCAAATGGATGCTAAAGCACTATGAACGGGAGCTAAAAAGCTAAAAACTGCTGATCTATTCTACGCTGTGAGGGATACCTATTACAGCTTGAAGACGAACCTTTGCCTCTTTATCGCCCTGATGGAGATATAAAATTGACATACTGGGACTTTCTTCACGTTTGGCGGTGAGATGGGGCTTGCTTTGCATGAGATGCATTCAATATCAAGGCTTCCCTGGGGCGAAGTGCCTTACGAGAAATATGCCCCAAGCAACGACAAACTAGGTGACCTCGAAAAGGAGGATCCAAAGTTCCTAGCCGTATATAGGGAGTTGTTGTGTCATCACAACATCTGTCAGAGAATGTATAAGCAGGAGAATACGTATGAAGGGGATATCTCCCATATCACTGTCTAGATGCACTATCTTTTTTCGGAAGAGCCTGGGTCAGACGAGATTTATGTTTGTAAAACCCCCTTCCCAGAAAATCGTATATGCCTTTTATTTATTAATTATTAATTAAATTG
Organism: Iris macrosiphon; assembly: GCA_036927795.1. Taxonomy (NCBI): domain Eukaryota; kingdom Viridiplantae; phylum Streptophyta; class Magnoliopsida; order Asparagales; family Iridaceae; genus Iris; species Iris macrosiphon. The sequence continues at coordinate 139,257,840 of JAYESA010000002.1, forward strand.
TAGTAATTAGGTCCAAACAGGAGAAATAGATTTTTAATAATTTTTATGTTAGGTGTTCGGGCACCTAGAGGACTTGTGGGACCATCAGGAATTTTTTTCGGAATTTATTCCATGTAGGAGACCCCTTGAGCAGTTGTTAGCCTAACGATGTACAATACCCCATTATATAAATTTTCTTATGTGTGAAAATATATATATATATATATATATATAAACAAATATATATATTTTAAAGAAAGAAAGAAAAAGTTAATAGAATTAATTTAGTAAGTATTAACTAAGTTAATAGAATATAATAATAATAATACTTAAGGTAATATACTAATAAGTATTATGGTAATGATTCATTGAACTTTGTTCACTTCTCAGCATGTTGCTGAGAAGCCAATTGGCGTGAACCCACTTCAGCGTCCGTGGAGCCAAAAATAAAATCCGCCGACCCTTCAAAGCCCGCCTATAGTCAACCCGCGGACCATTAATCAACCCCCTCTCTTCTAATATATATATATCATATATATATATATATATTAGCTCTCCAAAACCCTAACCTAAAACTCCAGACTTCCCCTTCCCATCTAGAGCCGTCACCGCAGCCAGAGAAGCCTCCCCAAGCCATCCAACCATCCCGTCGACGCCGACATCGCGGACTGCAGTTTCCCACTCGAGGCACCTTCGCTCCGGCGCGTTTTTCTGTTGACTCGCTCGACCAAACGCAGATCCGTTTTCATAGGTATGATCTTCCCTTAACCCTCTAAAATACTTGTTTTATAGTCAACCTCAGAAAACGTGTGCCCCTAGGTGAAAAACAGCGCCCAAGTCAGCGCGAGCAGACAGAATTCTGCAATCGCAGAAACTTGCGATGACCACCCGTATTGTCGAGTTCGTATCTCCCACCACAGAGATCCGAATTCGACGATTCTTTTTGATACCTGTAGATTACATGACCTAGTTTATTTTCTGCATAATAACTTTGTGCTATTAGTTGCTGTGGACAAAATTGTAGTCGTCACAAAACTGCGCGCACCCACTTTTTCCGGTTTTCTAAAAGTGGGAGATCGGAGCGCGCCCCGCCAAACGGGACCGCCCCGCCTTGTGCCAAGTGTACCGAATTGTCCACGCAGCATAACGGGACACGTAAAAATTCGTGGAGACTGATTTGGACGCGTGTGCGCGCCGGAATCAGGCCGTATCCGCGAACACAATCCGTGTCGCCACTTTTGTGGAACTCGCGAGTATTTTGTGCACGCTTGTCAGATTGCGACGAAACTTGCGCCACTGGACTCGTGGTAACACGCTGGTCCTGTGACCCAATTTTCACGCATTTCTGAGACGGTTGACCAGATCGCCAATTGGCGGGCCCTACAGTTGACTTTTTGGACCAAGTTATGTTCGGCTCATCGGAATCCAAATTTGGACATACCGTTGGGATCAGATTGACATTTAGAGTTATTTGACCCATAGTTTGTCCCATTTAGAGACTGTTACCCTCGGCACGCTTTTCGGTGCAAAGTGGGCCCACTTATGGAACCCGCTTTGGCCCGAAAATGACCTTTTTGCTCCTGTGTCCAAATTGGACGTAAGGACAGGCATTTCCAGCTATTTGACATCTTCTGAGACTGTTGGTGATATTTATTACAGCTTTCGGAGTAGTACCTACCGGATCCACAGATACCAGGACGACAGTTGATATTCAAACATCAGGCAAGTGTACCTTGCCAAACTCTACAGTATTGTTATATATATCCCTTGCTTTATTATAGTGCGGTGCATGCTCAACCTAGGACCGTGTGACGTACTTAGCGTCCGATTATCAGTCGGGTGCCGACACTGTGCGCAGTGTTGGGTACGGTCATCTAGAGATGGACATTCGTGACACTTTATTCTCGTACTTGTCTTATCAAGTACCATATGACCCAGGACACTTGACACTATTCATGAGACAGGATTTTCTCGAGATATTCGTGGTGATTCTGTATAGGATACAGGACATGGACATTATACTCTAAGATACTTATGACTTGTTGCATTAGCTATGATCGCGCTTGACAAGGGCATGAGACGTTATGGTCATGATATGCGTGGTTACATTGGGTGGGGAGAGACACACAGGCTACAGGCTGTTTCATATATCTATCTACTACTATTGTGAGGCCTCAGACTCTCGTAGCAGAGCTAGGCACATTACGTGTTTATTACCGCTACCGGCTCCCCGACACAGAGCTTGTAGTGGCTTCAGCCTGAGTTTTAGTGTTACTCTCACTTGCATTTCACTTAGATGGTTACATATTTACCCATTGATTATTTAGTTATTTATTTGCTGCACTGCTTATCTGTATTTATTTGGCATGAGTTTTCTTGTACCTTGTTATGTCCCCTGAGGACCTGGATCCGGATGTTTGTCCCCAGATTTTACCGACGAGGCTTTTCCCGAGGTTTACGGGACCGGAGCAGGAGCTGATCCAGGAGCTGTACCACCATGAGGACGAGGTCTTAGCTGAAGACTTCTCTTGAGCATCCATGTTCATGCTCAGCTTCCATTATTTATTTCAGTCTTTTACTTTCTGGTCTGTTGAACCATTGTACTAGATATTTATCGGGTTGTTCCCCGAAGTACTATGTGAGACTTGCTGATGATTTATATTCCTTATTTATTCTGTGGATCATATTTTATATCTTGTGTGGATGAGATTAGTTGTGCCATGATTGTCGTAGACTTGTTTTACAGCTTAAGTATGCCCTGATGGATCCATTATATTGAGTTGGTCCATCGGTGCGTACTGCTGGCCATTGCCACGTGTCTAGTCCTACGGTATTTTGGGATTGGGGCGTGACATGGTTTTTGTGGTGGCCCATACAGGTCTACGACTAAATTGTTCGGTTTCAACTTAGGGACTGGACCAGCCTGCTCTAAGGATAGTATAAACTATAGGATCTCATCCATCATTTAACCATTGTTGAACTCTATATCGAACTCAAAATTTGTTACTTGAACTGCATCCTGTATTGATTCCTCTGAGCGTTCTCATAGTTTATCTTTTGATTGCAGAACAATGGATTCCGGGAACAGAGATGATTTTCCTTTGGAGACACCACACGACGCTGTGGTTACTTATGGAGATGAAGTGACACCAGGGGATGGTGGACGAGCATCACAGGGTGATCAAACCGGACAGCCTAATCCAAGGTTCCGGAGAGATGACATTCCACCACCACCACAGTTCACTCCCCAGATGCCAGTATTCCCGCCAGGACAAGCCATAGACGGGCAACAAATATTCCAGATGATGTATGCTATGATGCAAGCACAGCAGCAGATTCAGCAAGAGGCCCATCGGCAGGAGGCCGAGTATCTGAGGACCAGCCTGGTATCCGCATTGGAGCAGGCTAATCCAGCAGCGAGGCGAACATCGACGGGATCTATCACCGACTTCCGTCATCTCAAGCCTCGCATATTTTCTGGTAAAGAAGGGCCAACGGAAGTTCATGAGTGGCTCACAAACATTCAGCATCAGCTAGAAGCCGCTGAACTTCCAAGAGAGAAGTGGATGACTGCAGTCAGAATGCAGTTAACTGATAATGCGCATCACTGGTGGCTAGCAGAGGAAAGGAGACTTGGACAGGACAGAGTCACATGGGAAGAGTTCTCCAGACTCTTCCAAGAGATGTACATCCCGGCAGTTGCACGGTCAGAGCTCAGGGAAAAGTTCAACCGCCTCATCCAGGGCAGCATGACAGTGGAAGAATACAATTCTGAATTTATTCGCCTAAGCCGCTTTGCTCCAACATTGATTTCGACGGAGGAAGAGAAAGCGGAAAAGTTCTTTGACGGGTTGAAGTTCGAGCTTCAGAGATTGATTGGCTCAGTGGCACCTACAAATTATACTGATGTTCTAGCAGCAGCATGACGCATGGAGCGCGTCACTAGAAGGGAATCGAATCTGAAGAGGCCAAACACCTCCGCACCAACCAAGGCAGCACCTGGAGATTCTGCAAAACGATTCCAGAGGAGTACGCCAGATAGAGCAGCACACAGGGCCATATCCCTTCCTACTTGTCATCACTGCGGCAAGGTAGGACACATTGAGAGAGAGTGCAGGCGGAAGTTGGGACTATGCCTGCTTTGTGGATCAAACCAGCATCTATCCAGAGACTGCACTCACCATAGAGGAGAAGCACCCAGACTAGCTCTACCTGCACCGCGACCAGCGTATCCAGCCGTAGGAGCACAGCAGGCCGGAGTTGGTGGAGTCAGACCACCAGCCCCAGGAGGAAACCAGTAGAGACCACCACTGGCACCACAGGCAGCCCTATTTCAGCAGGCTCAGCAGCAGCAGAGAGGTCCAGCACAGGGGCGAGGGCAGGCATTCACTTTAGCTGTTGAGGAGGAGGCTACAGCAGGCGAGGTCATCGCAGGTACTATTTTAGTAGCTTCATTACCAGCTGTAGCATTATTTGATTCTGGAGCATCGCATTCATTTATAGCAGCTAGCTTTGTAGCCACCCATAGAGTAGCTACCGCACCCCTCCCGAAGATGAAGAGGATTCTTACGGGAGGTAGAATTATTCCGGTTAGTGACGTCTGTAGATCATGTTCTGTAGTCGTTTGTGGCCGAGAAATGCGAGCTCAATTTCTGATATTTTCTATGCCGGATTATGATGTCGTACTTGGTATGGACTGGTTAAGTCAGTACCATGCGACTCTCGATTGCCGACTTGGGCGGGTTATATTTAGACCGCCTGGACATCCAGAATTTGAGTTTCTCCGAGGAGCAGTAGAGCAAGGAGTTCAGCCTACTCTTAGGGTACTATCTGTAGAAGGGGAGACAGGTTACCCAAGAGTCATATCAGAATTTGTGGATGTATTTCCTTATGATCTTCCAGGTTTACCGCCTGATCGGAAAATAGAATTCACGATAGACTTAACTCCAGGAGCAGAGCCAATTACTTCATCAGTTTATCGGCTAGCACCTAAGGAGTTAGTGGAGTTGAAAGAACAGGTTGATGATCTCTTGGAGAAGGGTTTCATTCGGCCCAGTGTTTCACTTTGGGGAGCACCCATCTTATTTGTGCCAAAGAAGGATGGAACAGTACGGTTGTGCATTGATTACAGGGCACTAAATGCTGTAACCATCAAGAACAGGTATCCCTTACCACGCATTGATGATCTATTCGATCAATTGAGTGGTGCAAGGGTATTCTCGAAGATTGACCTTAGATCCGGCTATCATCAGATCAAGGTGAGGAAGGAAGACATCCCGAAGACAGCTTTCAGGACGAAGTATGGGCATTATGAGTTCTTGGTGATGCCATTTGGTTTAACCAATGCACCAGCAGTGTTTATGAGCTTAATGAACAGGGTCTTTCATCAGTTCTTGGATAAATTCGTAGTGGTGTTCATTGATGACATTCTCATATATTCCAAGAGCCCTGAAGAGCACGAGGAGCATCTTAGAATCGTGTTAGAGACCTTGAGACATGAAAGGTTGTATGCCAAGCTCAGTAAGTGTGAGTTCTGTATGGACAAAGTACCTTTCTTGGGGCATATCATATCAGGAGAAGGACTTTCAGTGGATCCAGAGAAGGTTGCAGCAATAGAGACTTGGCCTACACCCACATCAGTCGCAGAGGTGAGAAGTTTTCTCGGACTTGCGAGATATTACCGAAGGTTCGTAGAAAATTTCTCAAGGATTGCAGAACCAATGACAAAACTAACACGAAAGGATCAGGAGTTTGTATGGACAAAAGACTGCCAAAAGGCTTTTGAAGAACTGAAGAGAAGATTAACAACAGCACCTGTCTTGACTCTTCTTTCGGGGTCAGGAGGTTTTGTTGTTTACAGTGATGCATCAGGCAGTGGACTAGGATGTGTTTTGATGCAACATGGCAAAGTCATTGCTTATGCGTCGAGACAGTTGAAGGTCCACGAGAAGAACTACCCAACACATGATCTGGAGCTAGCAGCAGTTATATTTGCATTAAAGATATGGAGGCACTATCTTTATGGAGAGAGGGTAGAAATCTTTACTGATCACAAAAGTCTGAAGTATGTGTATACTCAGAAGGAGCTTAACATGAGACAGAGACGCTGGCTGGAACTGATGGTGGATTTTGACATCGATCTGCAGTATCATCCGGGAAAGGCGAATGTTGTTGCAGACGCACTCAGCAGGAAGCCTACGGCTTATTTCTTGACGATGCAGCCCGAGTTATTGAGAGATTTACAGGAGCTACAGATAGAGGTCGTCTTACCGGGACAGAATGGCTTGATGGCTAACCTTGAGATTCAGTCATCACTCGTGGAGAAGATTAAGGAGGCATTGCCCACCGATGCTAGATTCCGAAGACTCAAAGAAAGGACAAAAGTCGGTATGCAGACAGGACTACGCATCCACGAAGACGGGACATTGAGGTTTGGAAACCGCTTGTATGTTCCAAATGGAGAATTGAGACAGGAGTTAATGACTGAAGCACATAGCTCTATGTACTCTGTTCACCCAGGAGGAACCAAGATGTACCGAGACTTGAGACAGTATTACTGGTGGCATGGAATGAAAAGAGAGATCACGAGATTTGTGGCCAAATGCTTAGTATGTCAACAAGTGAAGGCGGAGCACCAGAGGACAGCAGGATTATTGCAACCACTTCCGATTTCAGAGTGGAAGTGGGAGCACATCACTATGGACTTCGTCACGGGTTTTCCCAAGAGTCCAAGTGGGAGAGATGCAGTGTGGGTAATAGTGGACCGACTCACCAAGTCAGCCCATTTTATACCTTTTAGAGTGGGTCAGTCTACAGAAGCTTTAGCTGATTTATATATGAGGCAGATCGTGAGATTGCACGGCATACCAGTCAGCATTGTATCGGACAGAGATTCGCGCTTCACATCGCACTTTTGGAGGAGCATGCAAGAGAGTATTGGTACTTGTCTGAAGTTTAGTACATCTTACCACCCGCAGACAGATGGGCAGTCAGAGCGTACTATTCAGACCTTGGAGGACATGTTGAGGGCTTGCATGTTAGACTTTGGAGGATTATGGGAGGACCACCTACATCTTGTAGAGTTTTCTTACAACAATAGCTATCAAGCGAGTATTCAGATGGCTCCGTTTGAAGCATTGTATGGGAGAAAATGTAGGTCTCCTGTGTGTTGGAGTGACGTAGGAGAACGTCAGATTCTGGGACCCGAGTTGGTGGTCAACACCGTAGAGACAGTCAAGAAGATTCAGGGACACTTGCGAGCAGCGCAAGACAGGCAGAAGCAGTGGGCAGACCTTCATCGTCGACCCTTGGAGTTCAAAGAGGGCGATCACGTCTTCTTGAGGATATCACCGACCAGAGGCACCATCCGATTCGGAGGGCGCGGCAAGTTGAGTCCAAGGTATATTGGACCATTTGACGTGCTCGAGAGAGTTGGGGAGGTGGCATATCGACTTGCGCTACCACCTTCACTGGAGGGAGTACATGACGTATTCCATGTGTCGCAGCTCAGGCGATATGTGGCAGACAGCAGTCATGTCCTCGACCATACAGAGATCACCATTGGGCCGAGCTTGTCATACCAAGAGCAACCCGTGGGAATCCTTGATCGTCGAGAGAAGGTATTGAGGAACCAGTCTATTCCCTTGGTTCGCGTAGCATGGAGGCATGGCGCGCCAGGAGAATCAACTTGGGAGCGCGAGGACGACATGCGCAAGCGTTTCCCGAACCTATTCGCAGACCAAGGTATGAATTTACATTGTTAATTTATATCTTATACCATCCTTGCATTCTATCGTGGCTTAACTTTAATTTCGAGGACGAAATTTTTATAAGTTGGGTAGAATGTAAAACCCCCTTCCCAGAAAATCGTATATGCCTTTTATTTATTAATTATTAATTAAATTGTAGTAATTAGGTCCAAACAGGAGAAATAAATTTTTAATAATTTTTATGTTAGGTGTTCGGGCACCTAGAGGACTTGTGGGACCATTAGGAATTTTTTTCGGAATTTATTCCATGTAGGAGACCCCTTGAGCAGTTGTTAGCCTAACGATGTACAATACCCCATTATATAAAATTTCTTATGTGTGAAAATATATATATATATATATATATATATATATATATATATATATATATATAAACAAATATATATATTTTAAAGAAAGAAAGAAAAAGTTAATAGAATTAATTTAGTAAGTATTAACTAAGTTAATAGAATATAATAATAATAATAATACTTAAGGTAATATACTAATAAGTATTATGGTAATGATTCATTGAACTTTGTTCACTTCTCAGCATGTTGCTGAGAAGCCAATTGGCGTGAACCCACTTCAGCGTCCGTGGAGCCAAAAATAAAACCCGCCGACCCTTCAAAGCCCGCCTATAGTCAACCCGCGGACCATTAATCAACCCCCTCTCTTCTAATATATATATATATCATATATATATATATATATTAGCTCTCCAAAACCCTAACCTAAAACTCCAGACTTCTCTTTCCCATCTAGAGCCGTCACCGCAGCCAGAGAAGCCTCCCCAAGCCATCCAACCATTTCGTCGACGCCGACATCGCGGACTGCAGTTTCCCACTCGAGGCACCTTCGCTCCGGCGCGTTTTTCCGTTGACTCGCTCGACCAAACGCAGATCCGTTTTCATAGGTATGATCTTCCCTTAACCCTCTAAAATACTTGTTTTATAGTCAACCTCAGAAAACGTGTGCCCCTAGGAGAAAAATAGCGCCCAAGTCAGCGCGAGCAGACAGAATTCTGCAATCGCAGAAACTTGCGATGACCACCCGTATTGTCGAGTTCGTATCTCCCACCACAGAGATCCGAATTCGACGATTCTTTTTTATACCTGTAGATTACATGACCTAGTTTATTTTCTGCATAATAACTTTGTGCTATTAGTTGCTGTGGACAAAATTGTAGTCGTCACAAAACTGCGCGCACCCACTTTTTCTGGTTTTCTAAAAGTGGGAGATCGGAGCGCGTCCCGCCAAACGGGACCGCCCCGCCTTGTGCCAAGTGTACCGAATTGTGCACGCAGCATAACGGGACACGTAAAAATTCGTGGGGACTGATTTGGACGCGTGTGCGAGCCGGAATCAGGCCGTATCCGCGAACACAATCCGTGTTGCCACTTTTGTGGAACTCACGAGTATTTTGTGCACGCTTGTCAGATTGCGACGAAACTTGCGCCACTGGACTCGTGGTAACAGGCTGGTCCTGTGACCCAATTTTCACGCATTTCTGAGACGGTTGACCAGATCGCCAATTGGCGGGCCCCATAGTTGACTTTTTGGACCAAGTTATGTTCGGCTCATCGGAATCCAAATTTGGACATACTGTTGGGATCAGATTGACATTTAGAGTTGTTTGACCCATAGTTTGTCCCATTTAGAGACTGTTACCCTCGGCATGCTTTTCGGTGCAAAGTGGGCCCACTTATGGAACCCGCTTTGGCCCAAAAATGACCTTTTTGCCCCTGTGTCCAAATTGGACGTAAGGACAGGCATTTCCAGCTATTTGACATCTTCTGAGACTGTTGGTGATATTTATTACAGCTTTCGGAGTAGTACCTACCGGATCCACATATACCAGGACGACAGTTGATATTCAAACATCAGGCAAGTGTACCTTGCCAAATTCTACAGTATTGTTATATATATCCCTTGCTTTATTATAGTGCGGTGCATGCTCAACCTAGGACCGTGTGACATACTTAGCGTCCGATTATCAGTCGGGTGCCGACACTGTGCGCAGTGTTGGGTACGGTCATCTAGATATGGACATTCGTGACACTTTATTCTCGTACTTGTCTTATCAAGTACCATATGACCCAGGACACTTGACACTATTCATGAGACAGGATTTTCCCGAGATATTCGTGGTGATTCTGTATAGGATACAGGACATGGACATTATACTCTAAGATACTTATGACTTGTTGCATTAGCTATGATCGCGCTTGACATGGGCATGAGATGTTATGGTCATGATATGCATGGTTACATTGGGTGGGGAGAGACACACAGGCTACAGGCTGTTTCATATATCTATCTACTACTATTGTGATGCCTCAGACTCTCGTAGCAGAGCTAGGCACATTACGTGTTTATTACCGCTACCGGCTCCCCGACACAGAGCTTGTAGTGGCTTCAGCCTGAGTTTTAGTGTTACTCTCACTTGCATTTCACTTAGATGGTTACATATTTACCCATTGATTATTTAGTTATTTATTTGCTGCACTGCTTATCTGTATTTATTTGGCATGAGTTTTCTTGTACCTTGCTATGTCCCCTGAGGACCTGGATCCGGATGTTTGTCCCCAGATTTTACCGACGAGGCTTTTCCCGAGGTTTACGGGACCGGAGCAGGAGCTGATCCAGGAGCTGTACCACCATCTGAGGACGAGGTCTTAGCTGAAGACTTCTCTTGAGCATCCATGTTCATGCTCAGCTTCCATTATTTATTTCAGTCTTTTACTTTCTGGTCTGTTGAACCATTGTACTAGATATTTATCGGGTTGTTCTCCGAAGTACTATGTGAGACTTGCTGATGATTTACATTCCTTATTTATTCTGTGGATCATATTTTATATCTTGTGTGGATGAGATTAGTTGTGCCATGATTGTCGTAGACTTGTTTTACAGCTTAAGTATGCCCTGATGGATCCATTATATTGAGTTGGTCCATCGGTGCGTACTGCTGGCCATTGCCACGTGTCTAGTCCCACGGTATTTTGGGATTGGGGCGTGACAATGTTCGGGGGCCACAGTCAAAATCGGATGTCGCGGCTTTGATCCAGTCCCTACTAAAATTTATTCAATGAGCGACGTCAAAATAAAACGTCAAAAACTCCTAAGAATTTAGCGACGCCAACAAAAAATGTCATAATATGTCGCAGTTGGCAACGTCCATCGACTAAAATTATTATTATGGAAATAGATGCCAAAAAAAGTCACCGAACATCGCTAATATTTTAATTATAGTGACGTATTTAGCGACGTTGTAACATTGACGTCGCAGTATATTAAAAAAAATGACGTTTTGCGACACCTATTTGATACATCGCTAAATTTTTAATATAGGGTTTTGAGTTTTAATTTTTCCCCATTCGTTTTCATTTCCACATTTTTGAACCCCCCTTCCCCCCCGATTGAGACCCAGAACCCTCGAGACCCAGGCGAACGTGACCCCCTCTGGCTCCCCACCTTTGTGACCCCCTTCGCCCCCCCTCCGACTCCCCCTACGACGATCCGACTCCATGACCCCCTCCGGCTCCCCACCTCAGTGACTCAGTCTGGCTCCCCGGCCCTTCCTGTTCCACCGCTCTCCGATCAGTCAGCCCCCCTCCTCGGCCAGGTAACGCTAACCATAATTCTCATACCACTGATACAGAACACACAGACAATTTGACATGGACACACACTCCCTAATTATTCTAACATTGACACGAACACACTAACACTGACATGAAGAGAGAGAGTGTGTGTGTATGTGTGTGTATGTGTGAGTGTGTGGTGACTGGTGCTGTCATGACCCACACCCGGTGAAGAGGCACGAGTACGTGGGTACGTCTAGCCTACGCCGCAGCATCGGCGGTAGAACGCAGTCTAGGTCGACTATACTATCTAAATATCTCACAATAATATAATCTGCCAATAATATCTCAACTCCAATAAGGAGGCCAAATTACTTAATGCAACACAATATTCAATACTAAATCTATGGCACGAGAAGAAATCAAAGAAGTCTAACATAACTATGTAGTCTAACTATAACAACAATAAATATAAACAATATCCAAGTCTCAAATATGTGCCGAAAATAAATTCGGTACCAAAATGCTAAAGAGAACTAACTATACTAACTAGTGATTCAGACTAGATCTTCCGGCAGTCACTCCAGAACTAGTGGGTCCATATATGTACTATCTATAGGTCGAGGTCCGTAGTATGTCGGACACTAATCTCCCGGATCCTCTAAAAAATGTTATCCAGTCAGGAATTGTCACACCCCAGTCCAAAAATATCGAGGGACTAGACACGTGGCAATGGCCAGCAACACACTCCAATAGGCAAACCCAATTTAATGGACCCATTATGGTGTACTTAAGCTATAAAACAGCAGTAAAGGTCTATGATACTAATCTTATCCACAGAAGATAAATACAATCAATATCAGAATCATCAAGATGAAATAATAATCAACAAGTCTCAATAAATATCTCGGGGAACAACCCGATAATGAGTTTAATACATTATTCTACTAGACATGAAATAGAGTATCAAGAACAGAAATGACTGAGTATATAAAGCAAATACTCAGAAGAAATCTTCTGGCATCACCACGTCCTCTGGTACTGGTACTGCTCCAATGTCTGCTCATGTCTCGTATACCTCAGGGTAGATCTCCTCTGCTAAACCTGGGGACATAATCCGGATTTCAGGTCCGCGGAGGACATAGCAAGGTACAAGAATAACTCAAGCCAAATAAGTGCAGTATATAAAGTGAATGAATAGGGTAAACTATGTAACCAGCTATGTGATATGCAAAATAAGAGCATCACTAGAACTCAAGCTGAGACCACTACAAGCTCTGTGTCGGGGAGCCGGTAGCAGTTATATCACTAGTAGAGTGCCTAGCTCTGATGTAGAGTCTAGAGCCTCACAATAATAAATATATATATATATATATAATTAGCCTGTAGCCTGTGTGTCACTCCCCATCCAATGTAATCACACGTCTCATATCCACGATGTCTCATGTCCATAACACGCAAGATCATGACCTCTAACTGATGCAGTGAGTCATAATGATAGCTATGCATATCACTACTAGAAAAAGCGGGATTAGCGACGTATTTTAGCGACGTCAAAAGAAACGTCGCTAATAATATATAAATTAGCGACTCATTATAAACACGTCGCTAGACGTCGCTAAATGGCGACATTTAGCGACGTTTAGCGACTTTTAATACGATTTTAAAAGATAAGTCGCTATAAGTTCAATTAAGGTCGCTAACGTCGCTAATATGTCTAATTTAGCGACGTTTAGCGACGTATATAGCGACATTTAAACTCAAAATATTTAGCAACGTGTTTAGCGACGTCCTTTACGTCGCAAATATTTAATTTAGCGACATTTTTTATTGGACGTCGCTAAACGTCGCTAAAATTTGGTTAATTAGGGGTCGGTTTCATTTTTCCCCGTCAGTTGAAATTTTGATTCGAAAACAAATTTCCCCCCCCCCAGCTCCGTCGACCGCGACTACTCCGGCAAGGTATACTCTCTCTCTCTCTCTCTCTCTCTCTCTCTCTCTCTCTCTCTCACAGGACACATGTGACATTGACACAAACATGACACACACACTGACACTGACACTGACACAGACACAGACACGGCACACACACACACTGACACAGACACTGATCTGGACCTAGGGTTAGGGTTAGGGTTAGGGTTAGGGTTAGGGTTAGGTTTTTTGACAATGTTCATGCATGTGCGATCATGTAGAGATCAGATTTTAATTTCTTCTTTCAAGTATAAAATAAATAAATAATATGGATCGATGAATAAGAAAGAAAGAACATAAGTGTATTTATTTGCACTTTTGCAATATATATATATATATATATATATATATATATATACATACATACTAATTGTTTGATTTTGTGGTTACTATTCATTGGTCCAATGGAGGAGGGGAAGAAATGATGGCTATTATTGAATCCATGTTCATATGTCATGACTACGTACATTGGGTGAACAAATTAGAACTAATTCCTGAATATTCGTACAACAACTGATCATGTGATCAAATTAATTAGAACGCCAATTATTCGACCAGGAAGTGTATGATCTAAGCAACCGTCCTTAATTGTGCCCCAAGAATTTTGAGCTCTAGCTACTTCCTCGTTCCACTCCCAATATATATAGGGGTTAATTGCCGAAAGCAAAGTACTGCGGAGTTATGTATCTCAGTTCCTCACCCTACTGCCAGTTTCAAGAAGTGCCTAATGGTCTAAATAATATGACTATAACAGTTGAATTAGCTAAACGAAACTTACAAATCAGCTTAAATAAATAAAGGATTAATTTCAACACTTACTGAAATCACTAGCTAGCAGTATGAAGAGCCTCTAATGGAGCAAAGATATCATCGCAGCATGCATCATTAAGGACATGCATCTCAAGAAACTTATTGGCTTCGGCTGGAGCCTACTACACTAAAATCCGGACACTGACACAGAAGTGGGTTAAGGTATAGTAGTAAAGTGGTATTAAGATATTATTTGGGTAATATTATATATATATATATATATATATATATATATATATATATATATATATATATATATATATATATATATATACTGCTTTTCCCATAACGGACACTGACACAGACACAGAAGTTAATTTTGCATGTAATGATTTATATGATACATACTGTCAATTTTGCAGAAGTATCTAGAAATGGATATGAATTACTATCTGCGTCATCGTTCGTGGATGTACAACCGTCATCCTGATGACATGTGCGGTGTGCGGGATGAATTCATTGAGGGTGTACAGCAGTTCCTGCAGTTCGCCAAGGCGTTCCCTCAGTACATGGACGGTACCAAAATTAAGTGTCCATGTGTGAGATGTCGCAACAGGAAATATCATCCAGAAGTGGAAGTTACATATCATTTATACTCGAAGGGCTTTACGCCGAATTACTATCAGTGGACCGCGTACGGAGAACTTGTATCTCTAGCATCGGAGTCGGAGCCCTATGTGGAGCCGTATATGGATGTCCAAGACCACGATGCTTACGACGACGGGTTGGTGAACATGGTTTATGATGCGGCGGGGCCTAGTTTCAATCCTGACAATTATGATGCGGCAGGACCTAGTTTCAATCCAGACAATTATGATGCAGCTGAGGAGGCACCGAATGCCGATGCTGCAAAGTTTATGGAGTTGCTTGAGAATGCAAGGACTCCACTATATCCTGGTTGTGAGGACCATTCACCGTTGGAGGTGGTTACAAGATTATTGAGCATCAAGTCCGATTTTAACATGTCGCAAGAATGTTATAATCGACTGCTCGATTTGATTATAGAGATCTTGCCCGAGGGTGCAAAGTTGCCTAAAGACTTCTATCGATCTAAGAGGATGGTGAGATCGCTTTGGATGGGATACGAGAAAATCGATGCATGTCGCAACGGGTGCATGTTGTACTACAAAGACGACAAGGATGAAGATGCGTGTAGATTCTGTGGTGCTGATCGCTACAAGGCCACTGTTAGAGGAAAGTCTGTCGGTGCAAGGAAGCCTACCGATTCGATGCACTACTTGCCTTTGACGCCGGGGTTGCAGCGATTGTTTATGGTTAAGGAGACTGCAGAAAACATGAGTTGGCACAGGCAAAAACAGATCGAAGGAGTATTGGATCATCCATCCGATGGAGAAGCATGGAAGCACTTTGATCGAGAGTATCCACATTTTGCCGAGGAAGCGCGTAATGTCAGATTGGGGCTCTGCTCTGACGGTTTTACCCCATTCGGACTTTCGGGCTCCCAGTATTCGTGTTGGCCTGTGATCGTCACTCCGTACAATATACCGCCTTGGATGTGCATGAAGACTCCGTATATGTTCCTAACCGTTATTATCCCGGGTCCGAACAATCCGAAGAGGAACATCGATGTGTACTTACAGCCTTTGATAGATGAGTTGAATCAGCTGTGGGAAGTAGGTGCCAACACGTACGATGTTTCTAGAAAGCAGAATTTTCAGATGAGGGCAGCACTTATGTGGACCATCAACGACTTTCCGGCCTATGGAATATTATCGGGATGGAGCACCCATGGTCGTCTCTCATGTCCGTATTGCATGGACCGTTCTCAGGCTTTCCGTTTGAAACACGGAGGCAAACCGTGCTTCTTCGATTGTCATCGACAATTTTTGCCGAAGGATCATCCGTACCGGAGGAATCGGAATGCTTTTCGTGCGGGAGTTGTGGAGAAGGCCAATCCACCTCCAAGGTGGCCCGGATGCACGATATGGGAAGAGGTAAAAGATTTACCAAGTGCTATCGAAGAGCCTGCTAAGGGGTACAAGTGTGACGGATTTGGTCGCACCCATAACTGGACGAAGAGGAGTATATTCTGGGATCTGCCATATTGGAGCACCAATCTGATCAGACATAACCTTGATGTCATGCATATCGAGAAGAATGTGTTTGATAACATAATTAATACTGTAATGGATGTAAAGGGGAAGATGAAAGATAATCCGAAGGCCAGGTTGGACTTAGAAGACATATGTAGACGTCCTGCATTGCATCTGATAGAGGAGGGGAATGGAAAGTTAAAGCAACCTAAGTCAGTTTTCTCACTGGATAAAGAGGATAAAGGTAGACTTTGTAGGTGGATTCAGGGTCTAAAGTTTCCAGACGGGTACGTGTCAAACTTGAGAAGATGCGTCGACCTCAAGGAGAACAAACTAGTAGGTATGAAGAGCCACGATTGTCATGTATTCATGGAGAGGTTAATTCCGATTGTATTTCGGGAATTCTTACCGCAGGTCGTTTGGGACCCATTGACAGAGCTGAGCATATTCTTCAGAGATCTTTGTTGTACTAAGTTGCTCGTCGATCGTCTAGAAAAGCAAGAGAGGGACATTACGGTAACACTATGTAAGCTCGAGAAGGTGTTTCCTCCAGGATTCTTCGACTCTATGGAGCATTTGCCAATTCATTTTTCCTATGAGGCACGTGTTGGTGGTCCTGTCGGTTATCGGTGGATGTACCCCTTCGAGCGTCATCTGAATCACCTAAAGAGAAAGGTGAAAAATAAGGCACGGGTTGAAGGATCTATTTGTGAAGCTTATGTTCTCGAGGAGATTACAAACTTTTGCTCGACGTATTTCAAACCACATGTTGCTACTAATAGGACGAAAGCTCCCAGAAATGACGACGCATATAAGGAATCTAATGATGCAATACTCAAAGTATTCAATGCATCCGGAAAGCCTTCGGGAAAAATGAAGAAGAGATATTTGAATGACGATGAGCTAAGGGCTGCTCAATTGTATATATTACTCAATTGCGACGAGGATGAAGTGGAGAAGCTAGAGGGGTAAGTAATTAATACGTCCACGTTTACATCATCTCAATGTAATAGTATAAGATACTATTATGCTACTAATTAGCAGTTGCATCATTGTTTTTCAGCACATATAATGATGAGTTGAGGTCGGTTAGACCCTACATAACAGACGAAGAAGTAGAACAAGAAATGAGATGCCATTTTCCTTCTTGGTTGAGCGCATATATAAGATACTTGGTAATTACTTTTTATTTCTACACTTGTAAAACAAATAACTTACCATCGCTACTTTGGTATTTAGGTCGATCGTCTAATATCATCCGAGACTGAATCTATTAGGACTCTAGCCAAGGGACCAATTACTGCCGTAAAAATATGGCCAAGTTTCTGTGTGAATGGGTTCAGGTTCAAGTCAACAAATGCTCCTATCAGAGACAGCTTTCTGGATCTTGATTCCACGAAAAACAGTGGTTTGTGTATCAAATCTACAAACTACAAAGACGTCAATCCGGGCAATAATTTTTTTGGCATCTTACGAGAGATTGTGGAGTTGACATATAATTATGGCCCAGAACCTGCTAATATCGTGCTATTCAGGTGTGAATGGTTCGATCCGATTCAAGATCAAGGTTGGAAAATTGACAAGCATGGCCTTGTGGATATAAACTACAAGCGTAGATATCAAGGCTACGAACCATTTGTCCTATCAAGTCAGGCTCAGCTCGTGTACTTCACAACTTATCCTAGACGGGGGACAGCGAGGTCGGATTGGTGGGCAGTATGCAAGACTAAAGCTAGAAATACCTTTAACATTGACGAAATAGCTTATCAGGAGGACGATCTACCTCTTGTAACAAATATTGTAGATGTGGACTCAACGGAAGTTACTCATTACACGAGTAATAATGTAGAAGATGTAGAATTATCCGAAGAGGACGACGAAGTAGATGAAAGTGAAGACGAGGAAGAGGAAGAGCAGGACGAGGAAGGCGAACAAGATAAATTTTCTGAAGATGATTGAAAATATAAAATATTCCATGTAGAATGTAACTATATTTGGACTGTAAAATGCTTTGAGATATGTATCACATTTTGACATTAACGAATATATGTATTATATTTTGACTGTATAATGCTTTGAGATATGTATCACATTTTGACTGTAGAATGTAGTATATATTTGTGTTTCTCTATATTCATCATATATTGTTATCAGATATGACAGGACGACGCGGAGGATTCGGCAGGTCCCGAGGTAGATAGAGTGCCACTCCGGTACTGCCTACTGTTGGTTCCGGATCATCGTCGCCTAGTACTCCAGTATATCGAGCAGTCACATCTCCGACTGCGATGACGTTGCGTGGCATCACTCCTGGGACGAGTAGTTCCAGGCGTGATAGTACTCCCTCGTCCAGCGTTCCTCCTGCTGACGGAACCATGGAGACTGATGAGCATGTAGAGGAG
The DNA here is from genome assembly GCA_036927795.1 of Iris macrosiphon. Lineage (NCBI taxonomy): Eukaryota > Viridiplantae > Streptophyta > Magnoliopsida > Asparagales > Iridaceae > Iris > Iris macrosiphon. Next base: position 139,276,391 of record JAYESA010000002.1, read on the forward strand.
GTCGTGCCGACGTTGTCCCAGCATCAGCAAGATCCTCCATGCGCACCACCGGAGGAGACGAGGACAGAGATTTGGGCCGACGGTACAAAGTAAGTCAATTAGATGGTTTAGTATATATTTGTGTTTCTCTTTATTCATCGTATATTGACTTTTTCAGTAATCTAAATTATTATTTCTGTATAGATATCGTCCATCGTCGGTTCAGAGATGCCTGGGCCAATTTCTGAGGAACAACTACGGTGGCCCTTGGATCAACTACTCTGAGGCTCCGGAGGAGAGGAAGGCGTTCTGGTTTGCGCACTTCTAGGTAAAAGTATATTAAATAAATCCTCTAATTTATGCATATTCGTGATGCTAACTTAATGAATTATTTATTGTAGCAAACGTATTTTTATCCTCCGCACCGGGCCGAGTTGATCGAGCGGCTCTTTCCTACCGTTGCCGCCAAGCTTATCCGAGATGCTCTGGATGACCAGAAGGCTCGTGATCGTGCTGGAAAACCGATCCAAGGTTGGATCACGCCTGAGCAGTGGACTGCGATGAGGGCTAGATTCGACGATCCGAGCTACAAGGAAAGGTCTAAGAAGGCCAAGGCGGCTAGGCAGAATGCTGCCAAGTGGTGTGGTGGCTCGATTCCGATGACGGAACATTTCCGTCGTTTGGTATGTTTTTTCTTTTAAAATATATTATTTTAATATAAGTACCATAAAATGGTACTTGGAAAAAATATTTAAGTTTAGTAATAAAAAATATATTTTTAACAGGTACAGAGGGGTGAGGATGCAAACATGGTGACCGTCTTCTTGGCCACCCATCGCAAGGACGGAAATCTCATTGATGAGAGGGCCTCACAGACCTATGTAAGTATTACTTTACTTTGTGTTTATTTTAATATAACTTAGGCAATTATTGAGTTTCCAAACCTTTTCTAGGCCGAGTATCTTAGGCTTCGTGAGCGGACGACTGCTAGTGCACCTACACCTGGAGAGGCTGGTGCTTCGTCGCAGCCCGGTCCATCTCCGTCGGCGGACGACCTGTGGGTGACCGCAGCTGGTGGTCTCCAGAGGGGTACGTACTACGGTACGGGCTCCTATGGCGCCCTGGTTGCGACGCAGTTATCTAGGGCCTCCCCGACAGCTGTGCATTCCACACACCCCTCGCAGTCGCAGCCCTCGCAGTCGTCGGCCAGAGTCCAGGAGGCCGTCCAGGAGGCCGTTGACCGTCAGATTGTGTCTCTCCGTGACGACTTGCTGCGAAGTATGGAGGACCAGTCCCGGTCCCAGCCGTAGGCGGACGATCCGATGCTTATCGCACGATTGGATATGCTCGACCGCAGCATGACGGAGCTACGAGAATTGACAAATGATATTAGAGCCTCCAATGATCGCAATATCATGGAGCTGCAGGCGTCACAGCTATCAATGGGTGAGAAGCTGACGAGGATGCATGCGTCACAGCTATCGATGGGCGAGAACCTGACGAGGATGCAGGATTCAATGGGTGATAGCAGTACGAGGCTGTTATCTACCCTGGATTCTTACAACCAGCGACTTGCAGACTTGGAGCGGGCACGGCCGCCACCGACGTCACTGCCTTCTCCATCGACATCGGTGTCGATTCCGCGGGACGAGTATGAGGAGTTGTTATCCTTGAAGCGCACCGCTGGTCAGCCTCCTGCAGATCCGTAGTAGTCTAGTTATTTTTATTATTATTTATGAATTATTGGTACTTCAACAATAGACATGATGTATGATGCTTCTTGTGGTCTTTAATTTTTTAGTTAATTTAATTGGATTATATAGTTATCCACATTTAATTGGATTGATTCTTCTTGTAGTCTTTAATTTAATTGGATTATATAGTTAACTAGATTGAATCATGTTGGTGTGTATGATGAAGATGATGTAAAACTGCAGGGAATCACCAATGTTTGATTCTGGAAAAAAAAAAAATTTTTTTTTTAAATTAGCGACGTTATTAGCGACGTGTAGCGACGCTTAGCGACGTTAATTTACGTTGCTAATTACGTCGCTACTCAGCGATGCTGAAAAACGTCGCTAAGTTCGTCGCTAAAGTCGTCGCTAAACGTCGCCAATTGCTGACATGGCAGTATAGCCAGGTCATTAAAAACGTCGGTGTAACGTCGCAAAAAACATCGCTAATCAGCGACGTTTAGCGACTTTTATAAACGTCGCTATTTAGTGACTTGGCGTCGCAACACGTCGCTAAATTTAGCGACACATTAAAGTCGCTAAAAAACGTCGGCATAGCGACGTTTAGCGACGTTTTTTGTTTTAGCGACTTGGAGTTTTTCGACTGATTTAAAACGTCGCTAACTACGTCGCTAAACCTAATTAGCGACGATTTATTGTTATTTAGCGACGTTTTTAGACGTCGCTAATTTGACTTTTTCTGGTAGTGACCTTTGACGATGGAGTGACACAAGTAGGTGGAGGTCAATTAGCTCAACAAAGTAGTCAAGCAGGCCAGCATACCTCAAGATTTCGCGGCTTTGATCCAGTCCCTACTAAAATTTATTCAATGAGCGACGTCAAAATAAAACGTCAAAAACTCCTAAGAATTTAGTGACGCCAACAAAAAATGTCATAATATGTCGCAGTTGGCGACGTCCATCGACTAAAATTATTATTATGGAAATAGATGCCAAAAAAAGTCGCCGAACATCGCTAATATTTTAATTATAGTGACGTATTTAGCGACGTTGTAACATTGACGTCGCAGTATATTAAAAAAAATGACGTTTTGCGACACCTATTTGATACATCGCTAAATTTTTAATATAGGGTTTTGAGTTTTAATTTTTCCCCATTCGTTTTCATTTCCACATTTTTAAACCCCCCTTCCCCCCCCGATTGAGACCCAGAACCCTCAAGACCCAGGCGAACGTGACCCCCTCTGGCTCCCCACCTTTGTGACCCCCTTCGCCCCCCCTCCGACTCCCCCTACGACGATCCGACTCCATGACCCCCTCCGGCTCCCCACCTCAGTGACTCAGTCTGGCTCCCCGGCCCTTCCTGTTCCACCGCTCTCCGATCAGTCAGCCCCCCTCCTCGGCCAGGTAACGCTAACCATAATTCTCATACCACTGATACAGAACACACAGACAATTTGACATGGACACACACTCCCTAATTATTCTAACATTGACACGAACACACTAACACTGACATGAAGAGAGAGAGTGTGTGTGTATGTGTGTGTATGTGTGAGTGTGTGGTGACTGGTGCTGTCATGACCCACACCCGGTGAAGAGGCACGAGTACGTGGGTACGTCTAGCCTACGCCGCAGCATCGGCGGTAGAACGCAGTCTAGGTCGACTATACTATCTAAATATCTCATAATAATATAATCTGCCAATAATATCTCAACTCCAATAAGGAGGCCAAATTACTTAATGCAACACAATATTCAATACTAAATCTATGGCACGAGAAGAAATCAAAGAAGTCTAACATAACTATGTAGTCTAACTATAACAACAATAAATATAAACAATATCCAAGTCTCAAATATGTGCCGAAAATAAATTCGGTACCAAAATGCTAAAGAGAACTAACTATACTAACTAGTGATTCAGACTAGATCTTCCGGCAGTCACTCCAGAACTAGTGGGTCCATATATGTACTATCTATTGGTCGAGGTCCGTAGTATGTCGGACACTAATCTCCCGGATCCTCTAAAAAATGTTATCCAGTCAGGAATTGTCACACCCCAGTCCAAAAATATCGAGGGACTAGACACGTGGCAATGGCCAGCAACACACTCCAATAGGCAAACCCAATTTAATGGACCCATTATGGTGTACTTAAGCTATAAAACAACAGTAAAGGTCTATGATACTAATCTCATCCACAGAAGATAAATACAATCAATATCAGAATCATCAAGATGAAATAATAATCAACAAGTCTCAATAAATATCTCGGGGAACAACCCGATAATGAGTTTAATACATTATTCTACTAGACATGAAATAGAGTATCAAGAACAGAAATGACTGAGTATATAAAGCAAATACTCAGAAGAAATCTTCTGGCATCACCACGTCCTCTGGTACTGGTACTGCTCCAATGTCTGCTCATGTCTCGTATACCTCAGGGTAGATCTCCTCTGCTAAACCTGGGGACATAATCCGGATTTCAGGTCCGCGGAGGACATAGCAAGGTACAAGAATAACTCAAGCCAAATAAGTGCAGTATATAAAGTGAATGAATAGGGTAAACTATGTAACCAGCTATGTGATATGCAAAATGAGAGCATCACTAGAACTCAAGCTGAGACCACTACAAGCTCTGTGTCGGGGAGCCGGTAGCAGTTATATCACTAGTAGAGTGCCTAGCTCTGATGTAGAGTCTAGAGCCTCACAATAATAAATATATATATATATATAATTAGCCTGTAGCCTGTGTGTCACTCCCCATCCAATGTAATCACACGTTTCATATCCACGATGTCTCATGTCCATAACACGCAAGATCATGACCTCTAACTGATGCAGTGAGTCATAATGATAGCTATGCATATGTAATATCTATGACACAAATCTTGTAACCTATACAGAATCACCATGAATATATTAGGAAAGATTATGTCACATGAATAGTGTCAAGTGTCCTATGGTATGACGTACTTGATAATACAAGCACGAAAATGTATAGGATCGTGATATCAACTCTCTATGTGACGTTACATGACTCCGAGTACGGCATCGACAGCCGAATCTTATTCGGACGCTAAGCAATTTCACACGGTCCTAGGTTGAACAGATATATCTTATAAATAAATCAAGGGAATAATATAAAACAAGCACTACAAGATTGGCAAGGTACACTTGCCTGGGGTTTAAATTCCAACAGTTGCTCCGGTATCAGCGAGATATTCAGGTACTCCTCCGGATGCTGAAATAAATACTACCATCATGCTCAAAAGATATGAAATAGCTAGAATTGCCTATCCATAAGTCCAATTTGGACACAAGGGCAAAATTGACAGTTTCTGGTCAAAGTGGGGTCCAGGTGTGGCCTACTTCGCACCGAAAAATGTGTCAGAGACAAAGTTCTGCAAATTCATCAAACTTAGTGTCTATAAGTCTAGAACGATGATACAAACCCAAGGAATGTCCAGAACTGAATTCCGATGAGTCGATCACAAAATTGCCCATCAAGTAGAGCCGTGGGGCCCACGATACGAGGTTTCACCAACGTTTTCAGAATCGAACAAAACTTGGGTCACAAGACCAGCGTATCGCTATGAGTCCGATGGTGCAAGTTTTGTTTCGAAATGATGAACACACACAAAGTTACAACGAGTTTTAGAACATGCCCGATACGGGATGATTTCGACGGATACGTGTTAATTTCGGTGTGCACGCACATCCAAACCAACTTTCGCAAAATTCCACATGTCCATATTAACGATGCGCACCTTTCGGTGAAATTTGCACACGATAAAGTTGCCTCGTTTAGCGGGATGCACCTAGTTCGAGAAAATTTAGATTTTTAAAGACCAAGTTTTTTGGTCAATTTCACCCTCAAATAAATTATAATCCACGGCATATTAAATTAAACTAAATACTGGGTTTGGAACTCGATTATATTATCTAATTAGCTGTTTAAGTGAATTTTGAAATTATTAAACATGTTGCACGTAAAATGGTCGTGAACTGGAGAGTTTGGGACAATTTCTGATTTTCAGAAATAGGGTTTTTTTCCCTATTTTTGCGTCGCAATTTTCGACTGACACATGACGCAATACCCCGAACTGATTGCACGGGTTTCGAGGGGATCACGCAGTCTACGCGTAGGATTCGACAGAACGAAATACGGATCTAGGTACAAAGAGTTACGCGTGCGGGAAGACGGTTACATTGATGATGTTTGCGACAGGACGACGCGGCGAGGCACGGCGGTGGCGACGGTTGCTGCGGTGGATGCTGGTCGGCGGGGAGGTCGGGGTCGGCCGGAGGATGGTCGCCGGAGCTCGGTGGCCGCTGTGGGGAGCTCAGGGGGTCTAGAGTCGTCACTGGATGCCGGAGTTCGTGGTGGTGGTGGAGAAGTGGTGGCGGCAGCGGGGGTTTTACAGGTGGGTGGCCGGTCATTTGGGGGAGACGGACCGGAAGGGTCGACGGTTGGAGGCGGGGAAGTCGGCGGGTCGCAGCAGAACGGTCAGGGAGTCGGAGCGACGGACGATTGGGGGAGGTAAAACGGCGGAGCGGAGCGGTCGGGATCGAGAGTTCTGAGGTTGCTGTGCAGCAACTAACGGGTTAGATCAGGTTCAGACCCGACCCAATCCAATAGGATTGGGTGGGTTCAGGTTGGTTCGGTTTAGTTTAGTCTTGGTTCGGTTCGGTTTAATCGGGTTTTATTTAAAACTTTGTGTTTTGGGTATTTAAAAATAGTTTTTGTGTCCAATAAATTCTTAAAAAAGTACACTATGACTAATTATTTATTTTACACTTAAAAATATTATTTTTATAATATTTTAAAATTTAATAAAATCACAAAATACTTAATTTCAGAAAATATTTCTTTTAATTCTTTAAAAATTACAGAAAAATCCCAAAAATTATATTGTTAATTTTTGAAAAAAATCTGGGTTTTTACAATCTACCCACCTTAAAAGAATTGCGTCCTCGTAATTAAGAAAACATAATCGGTCAGAAAAGATGACATGGTTGCAATACATGTTTGTAGCACGACACAAGGGAATAAGAATTATAAATAAGCAGAATCGAGAGAAAGTGTGAGGGTTAAACAGAATATGTAGGGAAGAAATAAAAACATTTTCCTAGATAATGAAAGATAAGTAATTCAAGAGTAAAAGAGTCTGATTAGAGCAAGGATCAACTACAGCTTAGGAAAACTTGGGTATTAAGTACTAATAAGTTCAAAATACTAGATTTTTAGGCTAGGGAAAGGAATTAACAGGCACGTGCTAAGGCATTACTAGGAATAGATAACCATGATAAAACTTAAATCTTACGCATATTCGCTAATCCTCGAGTCTGTACGTCCTCCATTATCATCGCAAAAGCTTGTTCACATCCCTGTGGTGGTGCCCTCTGCTGTTGTTGGGCCTCTTGAAAAACCTGTTGTTGGGCTTGCATCATTGCGTTGAACATCTGAAACATCTGCTGACCATCCATAGGCTGTCCTGGTGGAAAAATAGACATCGGTGGAGTAAACTGCGGCGATGATGGAATATCGTCTCGCGGGAATCTCGAGACGTGTTGATTTGCTTGATTGCTTTGTTGAGCTGATTGACCTCTATCCACTGGTGTCACTTTATTTTCGTAGCTGACAACTGTAACTTGTGGTGTTCCTGTAGGAGTCCCATTGCTTGCTTGTGGATTCATTACTTTGCATCCAAAATAAACTATAAAAGGCGCACAGGAAAATCAAGGCAGGTTGCAAGTCAAGAAATTATTTCGAATCCGATATAGAGATCAAGAACGATTCAATCAAGTGGATGAGATCCTTTAACTTATCCTATCCTTATCGCAGGCTTACTCAATTCCTTAATTGAAACTGAAACAATTTTGTCGTTGACCTTAATGCTCAGACCTGCATGGGCCACCAAACAACCATGTCACGCCCCAGTCCCAAAATATCGAGGGACTAGACACGTGACAATGGCCAGCAGCACAATCTAATGTGCAAACCCAATTTAATAGACCCATTATGGTGTACTTAAGCTGTAAAACAAAAGTAAAGGTCTATGATACTAATCTCATCCACAGAAGTTAAATACAATCAATATCAGAATTATCAAGATGAAATAATAATCAACAAGTCTTAATAAATATCTCGGGGAACAACCCGATAATGAGTTTAATACATTATTCTACGAGACATGAAATAGAGTATCAAGAACAGAAATGACTGAGTATATAAAGTAAATACTCAGGAGAAATCTTCTGGCATCACCTCGTCCTCTGGTACCGGTACTGCTCCAATGTCTGCTCTAGTCCCGTATACCTCGGGGTAGCTCTCCTTGCTAAACCTGGGGACATAATCCGGATTCCAGGTCCTCAGGGGACATAGCAAGGTACAAGAATAACTCAAGCCAAATAAGTACAGTATATAAAGTGAATGAATAGGGTAAACTATATAACCAGCTATGTGATATACAAAATGAGAGCATCACTAGAACTCAGGATGAGACCACTATAAGCTCTGTGTCGGGGAGCTGATAGCAGTTATATCAGTAGTAGAGTGCCTAGCTCTAATGTAGAGTCTAGAACCTCACAATAATAAATATATATATATATAATTAGTATGTAGCCTGTGTGTCTCTCTCCACCTAATGTAATCACACGTCTCATGTCCACGATGTCTCATATCCAAAACACGCAAGATCATGACCTCTAACTGATGCAGCGAGTCATAATGATAGCTATGCATATGTAATATCTATGCCAGAAATCCTGTAACCTATACAGAATTACCATAAATATATCAGGAAAGATTATGTCATATGAATAGTGTCAAGTGTCCTATGGTATGACATACTTGATAATGCAAGCACGAAAATATATAGGATCACGATATAAACTCTCTATGTGACGTTACACGACTCCGCATACGGCGTCGACACCCGAATCTTATTTGGACGCTAAGCAATGTAACACGGTCCTAGGTTGAACAGATATATCATATAAATAAATTAAGGGAATAATATAAAGCAAGTATTGCAAGATTGGTAAGGTACACTTGCTTGGGGTTTGAATTCTAATAGTTGCTCCGGTATCAGCGGGATCTTCAGGTACTCCTCCGGATGCTAAAATAAACACTACCATCATACTCAGAAGATATGAAATATCTAGAATTGCCTATCCATAAGTCCAATTTGGACACAGGGGCAAAATTGATAGTTCCTAGTCAAAGCGGGGTCTACATGTGACCCACTTCGAACTAAAAAATATGCCAGAGACAAAGTTCTTCAAATTCGTCAAACTTAGTGTCTATAAGTCCAGAACGATGATACAAACCCAACAGAATATCCAAAACTGGATTCCGATGAGCCGATCACAAAATTGCCCGTCAAGTAGAGCCGTGGGGCCCACGATACGTACTACTAGAAAAAGCGCTATTAGCGACGTATTTTAGCGACGTCAAAAGAAACGTCGCTAATAATATATAATTAGCGACTCCTTATAAAAACGTCGCTAGACGTCGCTAAATGGCGACATTTAGCGACGTTTAGCGACTTTTATTAAGATTTTAAAAGTTAAGTCGCTATAAGTTAAATAAAGGTCGCTAAACGTCGCTAATATGTCTAATTTAGCGACGTTTAGCGACGTATATAGCGACCTTTTTATTAAAAATATTTTAGCAACGTGTTTAGCGACGTCAATGACGTCGCTAAAATTTAAGTTAGCGACGTTTTACTTGGACGTCGCTAAACGTCGCTAAAATTTGGTTAATTAGGGCTCGGTTTCATTTTTCCCCATCTGCTAAAAATTCGAAAAGAGAAAAACTCCCCCCCCTCCCCCGCGCTCCGTCGACCGGCTCTCCACCCTATTCCGGTAAACCCTACTCTCTCTCTCTCTCTCTCTCTCTCTCTCTCTCTCTCACAGGACACATGTGACATTGACACAAATACTACACACACAGACACTGACACAGACACAGACACGGCACACACACACACTGACACAGACACTGATGAGGACCTAGGGTTAGGGTTAGGGTTAGGTTTGTTGACATGGGGTTAGGGTTAGGGTTAGGGCCGACTGGCCCAAGTCTACGAGAGAGGTAACAGCAGCAGTGAGCACTGCTTACTAGCTTTGATTATCAAATAAAATAAATTGATTATCAATTCGGTTCTGTTTCGGTTATAGATAATTTATTTCAGCTTTGGGTTTTTAAAATTTTTACTTATTCGATTTTTATTATTTCGGTGTTGAAACCGAATAACCCGAACGCCCACCCCTAGCTAGACCTGACAATTGGACCGGGATGACCAGCCCGGCACGAATCCGGCCCGCAAAACCCTGTCCGAATTATCGTGGGCTCGGCCCGGCCCGACCCAATATATAGGGACGTGTCGGACCTCATATCTCGGCCCATAAGAGAGGTCCGGCCCCGAAGCCCAGGCTCGTTCCGACCCAAGGCACAGCTCGGCCCGGCCGGACACGCTGCTGCTTGCTAGCCTGATCGACAACCTGGTTTATACTATCTGATGTATTATACACATCCATGTATTACATAGTCCTACGCCAATCTATGGGATTTGGTATGCATACAATCTGCCAAGTTCTTGTATATAGATTGAAACAAATGGATTGTGAATCTCCAAGACAAATATGAAGCAAGAACTTGCAGTGTGTTATTTTTTTGTGCTATGTTTACATATCCCAAAGTAGAGAAGTTCATCCGAGAGAGCATACCATCTGTGTTGTTTCTCCCGGAAACAAATGCGCTCCCAACCATCTCCTATGCACATTCAACCCTACACTTCATAATTTAAAAATAAAATGTTAGTTGTTCTTCAATCTCTACTTTGAAGTCCTTGTAGGGTTCACGGAATCCCAAGTCCAATCCGGTCCGGCTCGGTCCAGTCTGAAACTCACTGTGCCGTGGGTCACGTGTCGAACTGGACTTAGATTTTTACCCTTAGGTCCGGTCTGACCCGTTATAGTGCATGGGCCTGAGAGGCCCGGCCCACTCGACAGCTCTACTCCTAGCTATGGCATATTTTCATAGAGCAATAGCCCGTGTACTTGGGAAACTTTTGATGCAAAAATTGTTCAAGCACCAGGTGCCTTAGTGCAATGCCATGACTGCTTTTCCCATAACGGACACTGACCTAGGATTGTGGTTGGGGGCAGCTGCAGTTCTATAGTATGACACACTATTTGTAGTGTTGACTGCACACTTATAGTGCAGTTCATAGTACTATGGGGTTGGGGGCAGCTGCAGTTTTGATAAATGAAAATATGTATTATATCAGTTATGATTTTTATAGTACGGTTAATTTTGCATGTAATGATTTATATGATAGCTTATGTCAATTTTGCAGAAGTTTCTAGAAATGGATATGAATTACTATCTGCGTCATCGTTCGTAGATGTACAACCGTCATCCTGATGACATGTGCGGTGTGCGGGATGAATTCATTGAGGGTGTACAGCAGTTCCTGCAGTTCGCAAAGGCGTTCCCTCAATACATGGACGGTACCAAAATTAAGTGTCCGTGTGTGAGATGTCGCAACAGGAAATATCATCCTGAAGTGGAAGTTACATATCATTTATACTCGAAGGGCTTTACGCCGAATTACTATCAGTGGACCGCGCACGGAGAACTTGTATCTCTAGCATCGGAGTCGGAGCCCTATGTGGAGCCGTATATGGATGTCCAAGACCACGATGCTTACGACGACGGGTTGGTGAACATGGTTTATGATGCTGCGGGGCCTAGTTTCAATCCTGACAATTATGATGCGGCGGGACCTAGTTTCAATCCCGACAATTATGATGCAGCTGAGGAGGCACCGAATGCCGATGCTGCAAAGTTTATGGAGTTGCTTGAGAATGCAAGGACTCCACTATATCCTGGTTGTGAGGATCATTCACCGTTGGAGGTGGTTACAAGATTATTGAGCATCAAGTTCGATTTTAATATGTCGCAAGAATGCTATAATCGACTGCTCGATTTGATTATAGAGATCTTGCCCGAGGGTGCAAAGTTGCCTAAAGACTTCTATCGATCTAAGAGGATGGTGAGATCGCTTTGGATGGGATACGAGAAAATCGATGCATGTCACAACGGGTGCATGTTGTACTACAAAGACGACAAGGATGAAGATGCGTGCAGATTCTGTGGTGCTGATCGCTACAAGGCCACTGTTAGAGGAAAGTTTGTCGGTGCAAGGAAGCCTACCGATTCGATGCACTACTTGCCTTTGACGCCGCGGTTGCAGCGGTTGTTCATGGTTAAGGAGACTGCAGAAAACATGAGTTGGCACAGGCGAAAACAGATCGAAGGAGTATTGGATCATCCATCCGATGGAGAAGCATGGAAGCACTTTGATCGAGAGTATCCATATTTTGCCGAGGAAGCGCGTAATGTCAGATTGGGGCTCTGCTCTGACGGTTTTACCCCATTCGGACTTTCGGGCTCCCAGTATTCGTGTTGGCCTGTGATCGTCACTCCGTACAATCTACCGCCTTGGATGTGCATGAAGACTCCGTATATGTTCCTAACCGTTATTATTCCGGGTCCGAACAATCCGAAGAGGAACATCGATGTGTATTTACAGCCTTTGATAGATGAGTTGAATCAGCTGTGGGAAGTCGGTGCCAACACGTACGATGTTTCTAGAAAGCAGAATTTTCAGATGAGGGCAGCACTTATGTGGACCATCAACGACTTTCCGGCCTATGGAATGTTATCGGGATGGAGCACCCATGGTCGTCTCTCATGTCCGTATTGCATGGACCGTTCTCAGGCTTTCCGTTTGAAACACGGAGGCAAACCGTGCTTCTTCGATTGTCATCGACAATTTTTGCCGAACGATCATCCGTACCGGAGGAATCGGAATGCTTTTCGTGCGGGAGTTGTGGAGAAGGCCAATCCACCGCCAAGGTGGCCCGGATGCACGATATGGGAAGAGGTAAAAGATTTACCAAGTGCTATCCAAGAGCCTGCTAAGGGGTACAAGTGTGACGGATTTGGTCGCACCCATAACTGGACGAAGAGGAGTATATTCTGGGATCTGCCATATTGGAGCACCAATCTGATCAGACATAACCTTGATGTCATGCATATCGAGAAGAATGTGTTTGATAACATAATTAATACTGTAATGGATGTAAAGGGGAAGACGAAAGATAATCCGAAGGCGAGGTTGGACTTAGAAGACATATGTAGACGTCCTGCATTGCATTTGATAGAGGAGGGGAATGGAAAGTTAAAGCAACCTAAGTCAGTTTTCTCACTGGATAAAGAGGATAAAGGTAGACTTTGTAGGTGGATTCAGGGTCTAAAGTTTCCAGACGGGTACGTGTCGAACTTGAAAAGATGCGTCGACCTCAAGGAGAACAAACTAGTAGGTATGAAGAGCCACGATTGTCACGTATTCATGGAGAGGTTAATTCCGATTGCATTTCGGGAATTCTTACCGCAGGTCGTTTGGGACCCATTGACAGAGCTGAGCATATTCTTCAGAGATCTTTGTTGTACTAAGTTGCTCGTCGATCGTCTAGAAAAGCAAGAGAGGGACATTGCGGTAACACTATGTAAGCTCGAGAAGGTGTTTCCTCCTGGATTCTTCGACTCTATGGAGCATTTGCCAATTCATCTTTCCTATGAGGCACGTGTTGGCGGTCCTGTCGGTTATCGGTGGATGTACCCCTTCGAGCGCCATCTGAATCACCTAAAGAGAAAGGTGAAAAATAAGGCACGGGTTGAAGGCTCTATTTGTGAAGCTTATGTTCTCGAGGAGATTACAAACTTTTGCTCGACGTATTTCAATCCGCATGTTGCTACTAATAGGATGAAAGCTCCCAGAAACGACGACGCATATCAGGAATCTAATGATGCAATACTCAAAGTATTCAATGCATCCGGAAAGCCCTCGGGAAAAATGAAGAAGAGATATTTGAATGACGATGAGCTAAGGGCTGCTCAATTGTATATATTACTCAATTGCGACGAGGATGAAGTGGAGAAGCTAGAGGGGTAAGTAATTAACGTCCACGTTTACATCATCTCAATGTAATAGTATAAGATACTATTATGCTACTAATCAGCAGTTGCTTCATTGTTTTTCAGCACATATAATGATGAGTTGAGGTCGGTTAGGCCCTACATAACAGACGAAGAAGTAGAACAAGATATGAGATGCCATTTTCCTTCTTGGTTGAGCGCATATGTAAGATGCTTGGTAATTACTTTTTATTTCTGCACTTGCAAAACAAATAACTTACTATCGCTACTTTGGTATTTAGGTCGATCGTCTAATATCACCTGAGACTGAATCTATTAGGACTCTAGCCAAGGGACCAATTACTGCCGTAAAAATATGGCCAAGTTTCTGTGTGAATGGGTTCAGGTTCAAGTCAACAAATGCTCCTATTAGAGACAGCTTTCTGGATCTTGATTCCACGAAAAACAGTGGTTTGTGTATCAAATCTTCAAACTACAAAGACGTCAATCCGGGCAATGATTTTTTTGGCATCTTACGAGAGATTGTGGAGTTGACATATAATTATGGCCCAGAACCTGCTAATATCGTACTATTCAGGTGTGAATGGTTCGATCCGATTCAAGATCAAGGTTGGAAAATTGACAAGCATGGCCTTGTGGATATAAACTACAAGCGTAGATATCAAGGCTACGAACCATTTGTCCTATCAAGTCAGGCTCAGCTCGTGTACTTCGCAACTTATCCTAGACGGGGGACAGCGAGGTCGGATTGGTGGGCAGTATGCAAGACTAAAGCTAGAAATACCTTTGACATTGACGAAATAGCTTATCAGGAGGACGATCTACCTCTTGTAACAAATATTGTAGATGTGGACTCAACGGAAGTTACTCATTACACGAGTAATAATGTAGAAGATGTAGAATTATCCGGAGAGGACGACGAAGTAGATGAAAGTGAAGACGAGGAAGAGGAAGAGCAGGACGAGGAAGGCGAACAAGATGAATTTTCTGAAGATGATTGAAAATATAAAATATTCCATGTAGAATGTAACTATATTTGGACTATAAATATTGCATGTAGAAGTAGATGTTGACATTAACGAATATATGTATTATATTTTGACTGTATAATACTTTGAGATATGTATCACATTCCGACTGTAGAATGTAGTATATATTTGTGTTTCTCTATATTCATCATATGTTGTTATCAGATATGACAGGATGACGCGGAGGATTCGGCAGGTCCCGAGGTAGACAGAGTGCCACTCCGGTACTGCCTACTGTTGGTTCCAGATCATCGTCGCCCAGTACTCCAGTATATCGATCAGCCACATCTCCGACTGCGACGACGTTGCGTGGCATCACTCCTGGGACGAGTAGTTCCAGGCATGATAGTACTCCCTCGTCCAGCGTTCCTCCTGCTGACGGAAGCATGGAGACAGATGAACATGTAGAGGAGGTCGTGCCGACGTTGTCCCAGCATCAGCAAGATCCTCCATGCGCACCACCGGAGGAGACGAGGACAGAGATTTGGGCCGACGGTACAAAGTAAGTCAATTAGATGGTTTAATATATATTTGTGTTTCTCTTTATTCATCGTATATTGACTTTTTCAGTAATCTAAATTATTATTTCTGTATAGATATCGTCCATCGTCGGTTCAGAGACGCCTGGGCCAATTTCTGAGAAACAACTACGGTGGCCCTTGGATCAACTATTCGGAGGCTCCGGAGGAGAGGAAGGCGTTCTGGTTTGCGCACTTCCAGGTAAAAGTATATTAAATAAATCCTCTAATTTATGCATATTCGTGATGCTAACTTAATGAATTATTTATTGTAGCAAACGTATTTTTATCCTCCGCACCGGGCCGAGTTGATCGAGCGGCTCTTTCCTACCGTTGCCGCCAAGCTTATCCGAGATGCTCTGGATGACCAGAAGGCTCGTGATCGTGCTGGAAAACCGATCCAAGGTTGGATCACGCCTGAGCAGTGGACTGCGATGAGGGCTAGATTCGACGATCCGAGCTACAAGGAAAGGTCTAAGAAGGCCAAGGCGGCTAGGCAGAATGCTGCCAAGTGGTGTGGTGGCTCGATTTCGATGACGGAACATTTCCGTCGTTTGGTATGTTTTTTCTTTTAAAATATATTATTTTAATATAAGTACCATAAAATGGTACTTGGAATAAATATTTAAGTTTAGTAATAAAAAATATATTTTTAACAGGTACAGAGGGGTGAGGATGCAAACATGGTGACCGTCTTCTTGGCCACCCATCGCAAGGACGGAAATCTCATTGATGAGAGGGCCTCACAGACCTATGTAAGTATTACTTTACTTTGTGTTTATTTTAATATAACTTAGGCAATTATTGAGTTTCCAAACCTTTTCTAGGCCGAGTATCTTAGGCTTCGTGAGCGGGCGACTGCTAGTGCACCTACACCTGGAGAGGCTGGTGCTTCGTCGCAGCCCGGTCCATCTCCGTCGGCGGACGACCTGTGGGTGACCGCAGCTGGTGGTCTCCAGAGGGGTACGTACTACGGTACGGGCTCCTATGGCGCCCTGGTTGCGACGCAGTCATCTAGGGCCTCCCCGACAGCTGTGCATTCCACACACCCATCGCAGTCGCAGCCCTCGCAGTCGTCGGCCAGAGTCCAGGAGGCCGTCCAGGAGGCCGTTGACCGTCAGATTGCGTCTCTCCGTGACGACTTGCTGCGAAGTATGGAGGACCAGTCCCGGTCCCAGCCGCAGGCGGACGATCCGATGCTTATCGCACGATTGGATATGCTCGACCGCAGCATGACGGAGCTACGAGAATTGATAAATGATATTAGAGCCTCCAATGATCGCAACATCATGGAGCTGCAGGCGTCACAGCTATCGATGGGCGAGAAGCTGACGAGGATGCATGCGTCACAGCTATCGATGGGCGAGAACCTGACGAGGATGCAGGATTCAATGGGTGATAGCAGTACGAGGTTGTTATCTACCCTGGATTCTTACGACCAGCGACTCGCAGATTTGGAGCGGGCACGGCCGCCACCGACGTCACTGCCTTCTCCATCGACATCGGTGTCGATTCCACGGGACGAGTATGAGGAGTTGTTATCCTTGAAGCGCGCCGCTGGTCAGCCTCCTGCAGATCCGTAGTAGTCTAGTTATTATTATTATTATTTATGAATTATTGGTACTTCAACAATAGACATGATGTATGATGCTTCTTGTGGTCATTAATTTTTTAGTTAATTTAATTGGATTATATAGTTATCCACATTTAATTGGATTGATACTTCTTGTGGTCTTTAATTTAATTGGATAATATAGTTAACTAGATTGAATCATGTTGGTGTGTATGATGAAGATGATGTAAAACTGCAGGGAATCACAATGTTTGATTCTGGGAATTTTTTTTAATTTTTTTTAAAAATTAGCGACGTTATTAGTGACGTTTAGCGACGTTTAGCGACGTTAAATTACGTCGCTAATTACGTCGCTAATTAGCGACGCCGTAAAATGTCGCTAATAACGTCGCTAATGACGTCGCTAAACGTCGCCAATTGCTGACATGGCAGTATAGCCAGGTCATTAAAGACGTCGGTGTAACGTCGCGATAGATGTCGCTAATCAGCGACGTTTAGCGACTTTTCTAAACGTCGCTTTTTAGTCACTTGGCGTCGCAAAACGTCGCTAAATTTAGCGACACATTAAAGTCGCTAAAAAATGTCGGCATAGCGACGTTTAGCGACGTTTTTTGTATTAGCGACTTGGTATTTTCTGACTTCTTTAAAATGTCGCTAATTACGTCGCTAAACCTAATTAGCGACGATTTTTGGTTATTTAGCGACGTTTTTAGACGTCGCTAATTTGACTTTTTCTGGTAGTGACGGGATTTCATCAACGTTCTCAGAATTGGACCAAACTTGGGTCACAAGACCAGCGTATCGCTATGAGTCCAGTGGCGTAAGTTTTGTTTCGAAACGACGAACACACACAAAGTTACAATGAGTTTCAGAACAATTTCGACGGATACGCATTGATTTCGGTGTGTACGTACATCGAAACCAACTTTTGCGATATCCTACACGTCCGTATTAACGATGCGCACCTTTCAGTAAAATTTGCACATGATGAAGTGGCCTCATTTAGCGGGATGCACCCAGTTCAGGAAATTTTGGATTTTTAAAGACCAAGTTTTTTGGTCAATTTTACCCTCGAATAAATTATAATCTACAACATATTAAATTAAACTAAATGCAGGGTTTGAAACTCGGTTATATTATCTAATTAGCTGTTCAAGTGAATTTTGAAATTATTAAACAGGTTGCACGTAAAACGGTTGTGAACGGGAGAGTTGGGACAATTTTTGATTTTTAGAAATATGGTTTTTTTTCCTGTTTTTGCGTCGTGGTTTACAACTGACACAGGATGCGATACCCCGAACTGATTGCACGGGTTTCGAGGGGGTCACGCAGTCCACCCGTAGGATTCGAATGAATGAAATACGGATCTAGGTACAGAGAGTTACGCGTGCGGGAAGAGGGTTACCTTGATGATGTTTGTGACAGGACGACGCGACGAGGCATGGCAGTGGCGGAGGTTGCTGCGGTGGCTGCTGGTCGGCTGGGAGGTCGGGGTAGGCCGGAGGATGGTCGCCGGAGCTCGGTGGCCGTTGTGGGGAGCTCAAGGTGGCTCGGGTCATCTCTGGATGTCGGAGTTCGTGGTGGTGGTGGAGAAGTAGTGGTGGCAGATGGGGTTATATATGTGGGTGGCCGGTCGTTTGGGGGAGGCAGACTGGAAGAGTCGGCGGTTGGAGGCGGGGAAGTCGGTGGGTCACAGCGGAACGGTCGGCGAGTCGGAGCGACGGGCGTTTGGGGGAGGTGAAGCGGCGTAGAGGAGCGGTCGGGATCGAGAGTTCTGAGGTTACTGTACAGCAGCTAACGGGTCGGGTCGGGTAGTGGGTCGGGTCGGGTTCAAATCCGACCCGATCCAATAGGATTGGGTGAGTTCAGGTTGGTTCGGTTTATTTTAGTCTTTGTTTGGTTCGGTTTAATCTGGTTTTATTTAAAACTATATATTTTGGGTATTTAGAAATAGTTTTTGTGTCCAATAAATTCTAGAAAAATTACACTATAACTAATTATTTATTTTACACTCAAAAATATTATTTTATAATATTTTAATATTTAATAAAACCACAAATTTTTTAATTCCAAAAAGTATTTATTTTAATTCTATAAAAATTACAGAAAAATCCCGAAAATTATATTTTTAATTTCTAAAAAAATATGGGTGTTTACAATCTACCTTCCTTAAATGAATTGCATCCTCGCAATTAAGAAAATATAACCGGTCAGAAGAGATGATACGGTTGCAAGACATGTTTGTAGCACGACACAAGGGAACAAGAATTATGAATAAGCAGAATCGAGAGAAAGTATGAGGGTTAAACAGAATATGTACAGAAGGAATAAAAATATTTTCCTAGATAATGAAAGATAAGTAATTCAAGAGTAAAAGAGTCTGATTAGAGCAAGGATTAACTATAGCTTAGAAAAACTTGGGTATCAAATACAAATAAGTTCAAAATACTAGGTTTTTAGGCTAGGGAAAGGAATTAACAAGCATTGCTAAGGCATTACTAGGAATAGATAGCCATGATAAAACTTAAATCTTACGCATATTCGCTAATCCTCTAGTCTGTGCATCCTCCATTGTCATCGTAAAAGCTGGTTCACATCCCTGTGGTGGTGCCCTCTGCTCACTACTAGAAAAAGCAGGATTAGCGACGTATTTTAGCGACACCAAGTAAAAACGTCGCTAAATTAGCGACTCCGTAAAAATTGTCGCTATACATCGCTAAATGGCGACATTTAGAGACGTTTAGCGACTTTTATTAAGATTTTAAAAGATTAGTCGTTATACGTTCAATTAAGGTCGCTAAACGTCGCTAATATATCTGATTTAGCGACGTTTAGCGTCGTAATTAGCGACGTATCTATCAAAAATATTTAGCAACGTATTTAGGGACGTCTTCGACGTCGCTAATTTTTATTTTAGCGACATTTTTTTTTGACGTCACTAAACGTCGCTAAATTTTGGTTAATTATGTCTCAGTTTTCTTTCCCCATCTGTCGAAAAATTCAAAACTTTTTGATTTCCCCCGCCCCCCCCCCCCTCTCCGGCGACCGGCTCTCCACGGCTGCGGCTTCCCCCTCCTCCTCATCGAGCTCTAGGTAATCTCTCTCTCTCTCTCTCTCTCTCTCTTTCTCATGTGACACTGACACAAGACATACTTGACAGACACGACACACGCACACAGACACGACACACGCACACAGACACTGACAGACACACACGACACACACACACAGACGCAGACACACACACACACACACTCACACAGACACTGACACTGACACTGCCACAGGCACGACATACACACACACACACTGACACACACACAATATTTGATCTATTGGATGTGTCCATGTGAATTGAGGGTTGGTATCATGGTGGTGTGGTGTATGGAGATGTATCCTAGAGTATCTTGGTGTTGCACACCAAATGTTTGTGAATTGGACTAGTGGTTGTGTGTGTGTGTCTATTTATGCCTTAGAGTATCATATGATATGTATATGTAAATTGGTGTATTATCTATTTGCATATGAGAGAGTGTATGCATATATAGGTGTATCTCGATATATATATATATATATATATATATATATATATATATATATATATATATATATATAGCTACTGTTATCTGTGTTGGTGTTCATAGTGTCTTCTAGCTGTGCTTGATGTGGGAGAGGGTAGAAGAGTCGAGTTGTGTGTGGGTGTCACTACTGAACTATGAGGCTTTAGGAACATAACTCAATTCAGTTTGGCCTAGTGCATTAGGCAAGCTGGCAATGTGTTGCAGTGGTGTCGGGTTGGAACTGTGAGGAGGGGATTGGTTCCTGTCATCTTCTGCAGTGGGAGAGTGTTGGTGCACACTTGAGTAGCATCAAACACATGCATGCTTGAGCAATAGCAAGGCAGCAATAAGCACTGCTGCGAGCCATGGCAGTAGCTAAGGGCAGTTGGAAACAACTAAGTGAAGGAAAGATTTAGCCACTGCAGAATAAGTGCAAAGTATCAGAGGTTGCAGACTTAGTTAGGGTCTGCAGGCATGTGTTTGGGTTAAGGTATAGACAAGTATCGGGTAGGTATTCATCGGTCACTTGTTGCATGCTAATACAACCCTTAACTGGGTTGTAGTCCAGTGAGCAAGTATAAGGATGAAGTGCAAGGTGCCAGGCCAAAGGTAAGAGGCTCTCAGTGTGGATAGTAGAGTACTTAATTTCAAAGCAGAAGATGCGTGCAGATTCTGTGGTGCTGATCGCTACAAGGCCACTGTTAGAGGAAAGTCTGTCGGTGCAAGGAAGCCTACCGATTCGATGCACTACTTGCCTATGACGCCGCGGTTGCAGCGTTTGTTTATGGTTAAGGAGACTGCAGAAAATATGAGTTG
This sequence comes from Iris macrosiphon, assembly GCA_036927795.1. Lineage (NCBI taxonomy): Eukaryota > Viridiplantae > Streptophyta > Magnoliopsida > Asparagales > Iridaceae > Iris > Iris macrosiphon. The sequence goes on from JAYESA010000002.1 coordinate 139,297,579, forward strand.
GCACAGGCGAAAAAAAATCGAAGGAGTATTGGATCATCCATCCGATGGAGAAGCATGGAAGCACTTTGATCGAGAGTATCCATATTTTGTTGAGAAAGCACGTAATGTCAGATTGGGGCTCTCCTCTGACGGTTTTACCCCATTCGGACTTTCGGGCTCCCAGTATTCGTGTTGGCCTGTGATCGTCACTCCGTACAATCTACCGCCTTGGATGTGCATGAAGACTCCGTATATGTTCCTAACCGTTATTATCCCGGGTCCGAACAATCCGAAGAGGAACATCGATGTGTATTTACAGCCTTTGATAGATGAGTTGAATCAGCTGTGGGAAGTAGGTGCCAACACGTACGATATTTCTAGAAAGTAGAATTCGGCAGGTTCCGAGGTACTATATATTTGTGTTTCTCTATATTCATCATATGTTGTTATCAGATATGACAGGACGACGCGGAGGATTCGGCAGGTCCCGAGGTAGACAGAGTGCTCCTCCGGTACTGCCTACTGTTGGTTCCGGATCATCGTCGCCCAGTAATCCAGTATATCGATCACTCACATCTCCGACTGTTGGGACGAGTAGTTCTTGGCGTGATAGTACACCCTCGTCCAGCGTTCCTCCTGCTGATGGAACCATGGGGACAGATGAGCATGTCGAGGAGGTCGTGCCCACGTTGTCCCAGCATCAGCAAGATCCTCCATGCGCACCTCCGGAGGAGACGAGGACAGAGATTTGGGCCGACGGTACAAAGTAAGTCAATTAGATGGTTTAGTATATATTTATGTTTCTCTTTATTCATCGTATATTGACTTTTTCAGTATTCTAAATTATTATCTCAGTATAGATATCGTCCATCGTCGGTTCAGAGACGCCTGGGCCAATTTTTGAGGAACAACTACGGTGGCCCTTGGATCAACTAATCTGAGGCTCCGGAGGAGAGGAAGGCGTTCTGGTTTGCGCACTTCCAGGTAAAAGTATATTAAATAAATCCTCTAATTTATGCATATTATCTGTGATGCTAACTTACTAAATTATTTATTGTAGCAAACATATTTTTATCCTCCGCACTGGGCCGAGTTGATCGAGCGGCTCTTTCCTACCGTTGCCGCCAAGCTTATCTGATATGCTCTGGATGACCAGAAGGCTCGTGATCGTGCTGGAAAACTGATCCAAGGTTGGATCACGCTTGAGCAGTGGACTACGATGAGGGCTAGATTCGACGATCCGAGCTACAAGGAAAGATCTAATAAGACCAAGGCGGCTAGGCAGAATGCTGCCAAGTGGTGTGGTGGCTCGATTCCGATGACGGAACATTTTCATCGTCTGGTATATTTTTTCTTTTAAAATATATTATTTTAATATAAGTACCATAAAATGGTACTTGGAAAAAATGTTTAAGTTTAGTAATAAATAATATATTTTTAACAGGTACAGAGGGGTGAGGATGCAAACATGGTGACTGTCTTCTTGGCCACCCATCGCAAGGACGAAAATCTCATTGATGAGAGGGCCTCACAGACCTATGTAAGTATTACTTTACTTTGTGTTAATTTTAATATAACTTAGGCAATTATCGAGTTTCCAAACCTTTCTAGGCCGAGTATCTTAGGCTGCGTGAGCGGGTGACTGCTAGTGCACCTACACCTGGAGAGGCTGGTACTTCGTCGCAGCCCGCTCCAGCTCCGTCGGCAGACGACCTATGGGTGACCGCAGCTGGTGGTCTCTAGAGGGGTACGTACTACGGTACGGGCTCCTATGGCGCCCTGGTTGCGACGCAGTCATCTACGGCCTCCCCGACAGCTGCACATTCCACACAGCGCTCGCAGTCGCAGCCCTCGCAGTCGTCGGCCAGAGTCCAGGAGGCCGTCCAGGAGGACGTTGACCGTCAGATTGCGTCTCTCCGTGACGAGTTGCTGCAAAGTATGGAGGAGCAGCCCCGGTTCCAGCCGCAGGCGGATGATCCGATGCTCATCGCACGATTGGATATGCTCGACCGCAGCATGACGGAGCTACGGGATTTGACAAATGATATTAGAGCCTCCAATGACCGCAACATCATGGAGCTGCAGGCGTCACAAGTATCAATTGGCGAGAGGCTGACGATGATGCAAGATTCAATGGTTCATAGCAGTACGAGGTTGTTATCTACCATGGATTCTTACAACCAGCGACTCGCAGACTTGGAGCGGGCACGGCCTCCTGGTGCGCCTACATCGACACATACTCCACCGACGTCACTGCCTTCTCTATCGACATCGGTGTCGATTCCACGGGACGAGTATGAGGAGTTCTTATCCTTCAAACGTGCCGGTGGTCAGCCTCCTGCAGATCCGCAGTAGTATTGTTAGTAACTGGATATTTATATTTTTTTATTATTTAGGATGCGATTGTATGGATATAAATTTCCCATATTCTTTACGTTTACGATGAGATTTGCTGGATGCTTTCTTTTCTTCAAATTTTATTATATTATTCATATTTTGGTTTACAACTGATGACTGATACTTGGCCTGTATTTACCCAGAGCACTAGAATTTTTTCCCTTGGTGCTGCTACTGTGTTCTTTATTCAATTATTTCTACTACCATCATATACCTTATATTCCAGTACAATTATTTTTGTACAATGGCAGATTCTTGGATAGGGAACTATACTAGCTACCTATCTAATTTATTGTAGAAATTCCAGGATCAATGATTGTACCATGCAAAATAAAAATACTTTTTCTTGGGTAAAGGAACAGATGACTCGATCTATTTCTGTATCGATCATGATATATGTAATAACTAGATAATGAACCCAAGGGGGTTGGTAAACCCAGAAATGCAATATTTTTTTATTTTTTTGAAAATTAGTGACGTTTAGCGACATTATTCTTAGTCGCTAAATATGTCGCTAATTAGCGATGCTGTAAACAGTCGCTAAATACGTCGCTAATGACGTCGCTAAAAAAGTCGTTGTACGTCGCAAATTGCTGACATGGCAGTATTGCCAAGTCATTAATTACGTCGGTGTAACGTCGCTATATAAGTCGCTAATCAGCGACATTTAGCGACTTTAATAAACGTCGCTATTTAGTGACGCTAAGTCGCAAAACGTCGTTAGATTTAGCGACGCATTAAAGTCGCTAAAAACGTTGGCATAGCGACGTTTTTTGTTTTAGCGACTTGGTTTTTTCCAACTGCTTTAAATCGTCGCTAATAACGTCGCTAAACCAAATTAGCAACGATTTTTGATTATTTAGCGACGTTTTTAGACGTTGCTAATTTGACTTTTTCTGGTAGTGGCTGTTGCTAGGCCTCTTGATGAACCTGCTGTTGGGCTTGCATCATTGCGTAGAACATCTGAAACATCTGTTGACCATCCATAGGTTGTCCTGGTAGAAAAATAGGCATCGGTGGAGTAAACTGCGACGATGGTGGAATATCGTCTCGCTAGAATCTCGAGACGTGCTGATTTGCTTGATTGCTTTGTTGAGCTGATTGAACTCCATCCACTGGTGTCACTTTATCGTCGTAGGTGACAACTGTAACTTGTGGTGTTCCTGCAGAGTTGCTTGCTTGTGGATTCATTACTTGCATCCAAAATAAACTATAAAAGGCGCACAGGGGAATCAAGGCAGGATTCAAGTCAAGAAATTATTTCGAATCTGATATAAAGATTAAGAATGATTCAATCAAGTGGATGAGATCCTATAAATTATCCTATCCTTATCGCAGGCTTACTCAGTTCCTTAGTTGAAACTAAAATAATTTAGTTGTTGACCATAATGCTCAGACCTGCATGGGCCACCAAAAAATTTATGTCACGCCCCAGTCCCAAAATATCGAGGGACTAGACACGTGTTAATGGCCAGCAGCACACTCCAATGGGCAAACCCAATTTAATAGACCTATTATGGTGTACTTAAGCTGTAAAACAACAGTAAAGGTCTATGATACTAATCTCATCCATATAAGATAAATACAATCAATATCAGAATCATCAAGATAAAATAATAATCAACAAGTCTCAATAAATATCTCGGGGAACAACCCGATAATGAGTTTAATACATTATTCCACGAGACATGAAATAGAGTATCAAGAACAGAAATGATTGAGTATATAAACAAATACTCAGGAGAAATCTTCTGGCATCACCTCGTCCTCTGGTACTGGTACTGCTCCAATGTTTGCTCATGTCCCGTATACCTCGGGGTAGATCACCTCTGCTAAACTTGGGGACATAATCCAGATTCCAGGTCCTCAGGGGACATAGCAAGGTACAAGAATAACTCAAACCAAATAAGTGCAGTATATAAAGTGAATGAATAGGGTAAACTATGTAACCAGCTATGTGATATGCAAGATGAGAGCATCACTAGAACTCAAGCTGAGACCACTACAAGCTCTGTGTCGGGGAGCCGGTAGCAGTTATATCACTAGTAGAGTGCCTAGCTCTGATGTAGAGTTTAGAGCCTCACAATAATAAATAAATATATATAAAATTAGCCTGTAGCCTGTGTGTCTCTCCCCATCCAATGTAATCACACGTCTCATGTCCACGATGTCTCATGTCCATAAAACGCAAGATCATGACCTCTATTGATGCAGCGAGTCATAATGATAGCTATGCATATGTAATATCTATGCCACAAATCCTGTAACCTATACAGAATCACCATGAATATATTAGGAAAGATTATGTCACATGAATAGTGTCAAGTGTCCTATGGTATGGTGTACTTGATAATGCAAGCACGAAAATGTATAGAATCATGATATCAACTCTCTATGTGACGTTACCCTACTCCGAGTACGACATCGACACCTGAATCTTATTCGGACGCTAAGCAATGTCACACGGTCCTAGGTTGAACAGATATATCTTATAAATAAATCAAGGGAATAATATAAAGCAAGTACTGCAAGATTGGCAAGGTACACTTGCCTGGGGTTTAAATTCCAACAGTTGCTCCGGTATCAGCGAGATATTCAGGTACTCCTCCGGATGCTGAAATAAATACTACCATCATGCTCAGAAGATATGAAATACCTAGAATTGCCTATCCATAAGTCAATTTGGACACAGGGGCAAAATTGACAGTTTCTGGTCAAAGCGGGGTCCACATGTGGCCTACTTCATACCGAAAAATGTGTCAGAGATAAAGTTCTCTAAATTTGTCAAACTTAGTGTCTACAAGTCCAGAACGATGATACGAACCCAACGGAATGTCCAGAACTGGATTTCGATGAGCCGATCAAAAAATTGCCCGTCAAGTAGAGCCGTGGGGCCCACGATACGGGGTTTCGTCAACGTTCTCAGAATCGAACCAAACTTGGGTCACAAGACCAGCATATCGCTATGAGTCCGATGGCGCAAGTTTTGTTTCGAAATGATGAACACATACAAAGTTACAACGCGAAGACCACCTAGCCTAGTTTATTTTCTGTCAGCTACAATAATTTATTAATTGCTGTGTGTAGAATTTAATTAGATAAAAAATCCCGAAAACCTGCTTTTTCTCAAATTCTTGAAATTACGATACGGAGCACACCCCGTCAAACGGGACCGCCCCGTCGTGTACCAAGTGTACCAAAAGGTGCGCACAGTATACCCGGACATGTGGGTTTTCGCGGAAACTGATTTGGACGCGTGTGCACGTCGGAATCAGCCTGTATCCGCAAGAAATTCCCCGTATTGCAACTTTTGTAAAAGCTCTGTGCATTTAGTGCACGCTATCAGAATACGACAAAATTTGTGCCACTGGACTCGTGGTATCGCGCTGGCCCTGTGACCCAATTTTACGCAATTCTGAGACAGTTGACCAGTCGCTTATGGGTGGGCCCTACGGTTGACTTTTTGGGCAAAATTGTGTTCGGCTCACTGGAATCTACATTTGGACATACCGTTGAGTTTGTACTAACTTTAGAGTTTGTTTGACCTATAATTTGTCCTATTTAGAGACCGTTACCCCTAGCACGCTTTTTGGTACAAAGTGGCCCACATATGGAGCCCACTTTGACACGAAATTACTGTTTTGCTCTTGTGTCCAAATTGGACGAAAGGGTAGTAATTTCTAGCTATTTTGCTTATTCTGGGAACGTTGGTGATGTTTATTTCAGCATCCGGAGACGTTCATTCTGAGGCCATAGTTTCTGACTCTTGGTGTTTGACATCTGGACGTTATATTTTACAGCTTTCTTGCCAGGCAAGTATACCTTGCCTTGTTGTACTGTTTAAATTCTGTATTATTAGTTTCATGTTTATATTATATAACTGTGCACGTCCGAGAGAGACTCGGGTGCAGTCAACGAAGGCGTTGACGTTAGGACTTGTGTCTGACCTAGTGTCTAGTAGACCCACCTAAAGTTGTGGAATTATTGGTATGACTCCCTAGGTCTTGACACGTATCATTACACGTCACAGAGTGAGTTCATGTAGGGACGCGTGCCTCATGCTCGACTGGCCATCGGTGTGAGCAACACGTGTAACGGTATTTAGCTTAGTTGTTTATTTCTATAGAGACTTGCATCATAGTACGAGATGTCCACGTCGTGTTCACGACTTGTATATCTACATTAGACGGGGAGGATGACTAGTAGGCGTATGGGACACCCACCTCCTTTATACAGATACCGTACTCGGCGGATTGATACGGACGTTATTATTTATACAGATACCATGTTCCCTAGAGTGTTGGACGTTACTTGGTGATTTTACAGATACCTCATTCTTCGGAATGATAGACGTTACAGACACCACACTCTAGAGAATGTTGGATGTTATTATATTCATGCGTCCGTGTTATAGGGGGCATATGTGGCATATACTAGCCAGTCATGACAATTGGTGAATTATGTCAGCATATGTCTAGCATACACTTTCCCATACACTCAAAGTTGTCCTCAAATTACATTTCACTTAGATGGTTAGCGCAACCCTTTATTTATTCAGTATTTACTTTATGGCTTGCTTCTATGTATCTTGTTATGTCCCTCTGAGGACCTGGTCCCTTTCCAGGTATAGATGTTTATGAGTATTCGCAGGAGCGCAAATCAGGACTGGTTACTTATGTTTTCGAGGAGTCTTCTCTTCGAGTCTCAGTAGTTGGTAGTTGTTGTACTTATATTGTATTTATCTTGTTTATTCTATATTCTAGTTTGGCAGTGGATTTGTTTCCATCCGATTGTCATCTTGAGATACTTTATATTGAGATCTAGTTTCATAAATATTGGTTAATTATTTATATATGATTCTATGGAAGAGATCTAGATTGTACCCTGTGACTTGTGATAGATTTATACCACTTGTGGATTGATATTCATAATACAGCGTACGTATGCGTTATGGTTTCCATATATTGGAGTGCCATAACCATGCGACTGGCATGCTTACGTGTCCTAGTCCTACGTATTTTGGGACTGGGGCGTGACATATTTTTAGTGGTGGCCCATGCAGGTCGCGAGCATATTGTCTCGGTTACGTTACTGTGCCTAGCAAGCCTGCACCTAGGATTATAGTATAGGATCTCATCCACTATTGACTATGACTCGTATTTCTTTCAATCTGTTCTATTTGAATAATTGTATCATGCTTGATTCATGTACTTCCCTAATAGTTCCTTGAGTATAGCATTCTCCTAAAGTATAGGGATCCCTGTTACTATGACGATAATTAGGGTAATAATCCTACCAAGAATACAACTAGAGTATTGACACAACACTAAGGTCTGAATACCTAATGAACCCTAGCGTCCCTTATCTATAGATTGGTTTACCATTACCCCTTGATGTATGTATGAAGACTTGAGAGTAGTACAAACACTACTAGAGTTAGTTAGAGATTTTACCATAATGTTTGACCCTAGTATTGAGGAACCAATAGAAATCCAAGGTTAAGTATTAGTACTAATCTAGCTTTTCGTAGTGAGATAGTACTAGAGAACTATAAATTTAGCTTTTGTCTTAATAGTAGCAGACAGTACCCTAGAAAACCAAGAGGAATGAATGCAATATCTTCCTTGATCATACTTCGAATACAGAGACTAGCATACCACTTCCCCTTAGAAAACCAGGATATTATCTAGAGACTTTCTATTTAAGTTCACATCTTGTTCCTCTGCAACCTTAACGCTCGCTATCTGTGCAGCGACTAATCATTTTCTTCTTTTCTTCATCTTCCAACTCGTGCCACATGACACTTCTGATTTTAGACCAAGTAATTTTATCTTGTGTTAAGGATATATAGTTTGCTGTAATTACTATGGGAGCATTTTCCCACAAAACGAAGGCGACATCACCAACGTCGAAACTGACTGTTGTCTCCAACAACTGGTGGTATTTATCCAACATAGTACCTGAGTGCGAACAAGGTCTTCCTCTAGAATTTGAAACATCTCATAAAATTTTTGTGGGGGTAGCCATTCTCCTAAATACATTCAAATCATGAAGGATAATCAATCCTCTGTGGGTAGACGATCCCACTCCAACCGATGACCTGCCAAAAGTCAAAGCCTCTCTGGGGGTGGTCGTACTAATAGAGCACATTCATCAACGGCAAGGCATCGTAAAGATATCCTACCTATCCTACGGCTTGTGGGAATTTAATGCCCAGTTAAGATAATCTGGACCTGCGTGAGCATCTCAATAGTATGAGAGAGGTCCTTCATGGTCCGAGGACTGTGTGTCCCCACTTAAGTTACTGCCAACAAATTTTGATTCGGTATTATTGTTTCCAATATAGTGAAACACTCGTACGGCCTTCTGTCTTAAAAAGACTTCAAGCAGTCCTGCCACGAACTTGAAGACAACGACTATAATAGGATGCTGATGAAGAACCTTCGTATGCCTCTACCAACATGGTGGGAAATAAGTCTAGCCGGAAGAAGCCAAGGAGGATAATAAAAGCTAGCCAACCTCCAACATTGGTCATAAATCCAGGAAAGTCCAATGATGTACAGAGGACATTCATCCAAATCGGTTTCCCTAAAGTTGTATACCAAGGGACCAGATCGAAGAGTCGTTCAACACAGTGTGCTACTCCCTCTGGGGGTAGTCAATCTGTCGGGTCTGAGTCCAAAGCCGAAAGCATTGAATCAATCTACGTTTTCTCTAATATCATGCCTTCTGTTGAAGAAAGGAGTGCACCAACCCACATAGCTATGCATGAAGACGGCGCTAGCGAAGATACCAACATCCACATCTAGAATATGGAGACAAAACTAAAAGAATTGCAAATGCTCTTGATGTCTATAATGACACAACAAAGCCTAGCAGCTGTTGGTCCTTAGCAAAACAACGAAGGTAATCCCAAAGATTCCAGAAGTAAGATGACTCCTAAAGCAGCAATCAAGAACTTGGATGCTAAGTTTGAGTCCCTAGTCAACCAAGAGAACCTCTAAAAAGTGGGGGTAGGCTTGCTATATTCGATCGAGTGGGATGAAGTAGTCGGCCCCGCCAATTACAATATGTCAACGTTTATGCCGTATGAAGGTATGACATCACCTTGCCAACACATTTTTTACTTTAAATCCTAAACTCTCAATATTTAGGAAAATGACCCCTTGAACATGATTTGTCCATTATCACCCTTCGGGGCCCACCCTTAGATTGGTCGACGGGTTCCCAGCGAACTCCGTCAGGTCATAGAAAGATATGGAAAAAGCTTTTGTATCTTATTTTCGTAAAAAATAGACTAACTTTGATATGCACACCCTACTTAGTACAAGACAAGGAGAAGGGGAGACAACTGAGGAATTCGTTAAGCGCTTTCCAATTTTGACCTTCAGTTGCCCCAATAGAGTCCCAACATCGATGCTAGTGGACATATACAGAGGTAATTTCCTACTGGCCGTCGAATTTTGCACCAAAACTTGGGATGTTTTGATCAACATCGCGAGAAGTGCAAAAGACTAAAGTTGTTCCTACTAGGATAGGCCATAAAGAGGCCATCCTTGACGATACCTTACAAGGGAACTAGAGCCCCCACATACATTGAAGTCTCCTGCCGATAACTTGGGAGCTACATTCGCGGAACATTCAACAAAAAATATGACATCTCATGAAGGTAACCCAAGTCAACCAAATTCTTCCACATCTAATAAGCAAAATAATAAACCATTCAAACTCGATACATGGGCTCAAAAGATCATGGAACAATGGGCGATACGGGAAGGTCATTCATGTTACCTTAAGAAGTACCTTATTAGCCCTCTCGTTCTGGTCACCAAAATCATGCGAAGGCCTTCTTGTTATACTTTTGTGTTATGGATCACACGCTGGGAGAATTATTAGCTTAGAAGAATGAGGAAGGGTTCGAGCAGGCTAGACAAACCATCCACTAGATGATGATAGGAGCTGAATACCGATATAATCCATTCGAGAAAAAATGTCTCGTGCTGGTCTTTACAATCCAAAAATTACGATATTATGTGACTAGACAAACCATCCACCGTCTCTTGAGTTAACCCCCTCCGAGTACTCATGACCAAGCCTAGCATGCTAAACTCATGACATGGGCCATATTGCTTTTAAAGTATGATATGTTATTTGTCCCAAAAAAGGCCATCAAGGGCCAAGCATTGGCAGACTTTTTAACAGCACACCGAGTTCCCAAGGGGTCCAAGCTATACGAAGACATACTAGACGAAGTATTGGAGGCTAACTCAACTTTCGATAAATTCGTATGACGGCTATTATTCGATAGTGCTCCAGGATATGACCCAAAGGACATATTGTAGCAGGAGTTAAGATTGTGCTAATATCCCAAAAAAATCTGGTTATCTACAAGGCTTATTCATTGATAGATCTATTCTCCAATAATGCAACATAATACAATACCTTGTTGATCGGTTTACAGCTTGCCCAGCAAGTGGAGATCGAGTATCTAGAAGTCTATGGGGATTCCAAGTTAATCCTAAGCCAAGTCCAAGGAGAGTACGAAGTCCAAAATGAAGACTTGATATCTTATCATCAAGTTGCTTTGGAAATCACTCAAAGATTTAAAGGGTTTTGCTGTAGGTTTTCTAAAATATTTAAATATTTAAAGACTTAATATCTTAGTCTTTTGAAAATTACTCAAAGACTCCAATAATTGGGCATGTACCACGGGTACAAAATATAGAAGTTAATGGACTCGTAGGTTTTGCTGCCCTACTTGTTACCCCGACCGGGGTTGAATATCAGGTGATAATATCAAGCCACCAGTTTTTATCATCAAGAATATCACAGATGTATGAGAGGCATGTCAGCATAAATGAAATTTAAGCCCTACGATTAAAGATTTATGTTCATAGATTTCCTCTTATATGGAATTTTGCCTGAAGAACCTAAAGAGGCGATATCTATTAGGAAACAGTTATTACGATTTTATTGTGACTCTGTTACCAAGCAGCTTTATCGATGATCCTATAAGGGAGTCTTACTCTGATGTATATCAAATAAGGAGGTAAAACAAGCCCTTAAAGAAGCACATGACGACGTTTGTGATGTGCACTATCCTGGTCCAAAACTATAAGACAGCCTTCGGCGCCTGGGCTATTACTGGCCTACCATGTCTATGGATGCTATGAAATATGCGAAGAGATGCAAAGCGTGCATATTCCATGCAGACTTTATTTATCAACTACCGAAACTACTACACCTGATAGCCACCTCCTGGCCCTTTGAAGTTTAGGGTATGGACATAGTGGGTCCTATCAGCCACCATCGGTAAAAGGGCATCGGTTCATTCTCGCGATAACTGATTATTTCTCTAAATGGGCATTAGCCATACTGTTGGTAGAAGTAAAAACTGCCACTAGCAAAAGAAGACATATTAGTGATACCTAAAAACATCGCTAATATATAAATAAACATCACTAAACTAAATTAGCGACATATTTAGCAATGTTTATGTGTTATCGCGTATTTCTTGGTTGCTGAAAACAAAAATATCGATATTCGTCGCTATAGCGACGTCCATTAGGGATGAGAACATGTCGTGGCTTATTTTGACATTAGCGATGTGTAGAGGCACGATGTTTCTAAAATCGCGATGTCATAATTTGTTGCTAAATGTTGCCAAATTAGTGACACCATGAGCGAAGTTTTGCTACAACAATGCTGACATAGCAAAATTTGTCATTAGCTTCTTAGTGACGTCTAGCAACGTATTAGCGCCGCCCATGGTACCATTTTGTGACTTCCTGATATATGTTAATGACGTAATCGGACGTTGTTGAATGTCACAGAACGCCACTGAACGTCGCTAGTATAAAAAATTAGCAAGCAGTTTGTAAAATAGTTTCCAACAAAAAAAAATTTGTAGTTATAAAATCATAATTTATATAAATAGACCCGGAGCAACGCTCCATTGAATTCCCTGGGTTATTCGACCCCTTCGGTAAATTCACATACAGTTAATATGAATAATAAAGTAGACTCACATTCAAAGAAAGCTACAAACTTGAATTATACTAAATACTACATCCCAAGAAGAAGATAAATGAATGTAAATAAATCTCACAAACGTCTCATCAAAATAATATCATGAAAAGTATGAAATAAATACATCAATGACCCAAGAATGGTCCAATACACCCAAACACACTAAAAATTTGTCCAAACAAGGACTCTTGCTGATCAGGAGGAGTAGCACCGCCGTGCATCTTGGATTAGAGAAATTTATATTGCTCCTGTGAAAGCGTCACCGATGTCGATGAAGGAGGCAGTGTAATCGATGGAGTCATGTCCATGCAG